>CM039125.1:48134690-48546755 GCA_022036555.1 Microstegium vimineum
CTTGTGAAACATAGCCATCAACTAATACATGTGCTGGTCTAATATTCAAGTGTGCTCTTACAAGAATGCCGATCAGGGACAACTTTTAGAATAACCATTCAGGTAATTGAGTTCCACAAACAATTCACATAATTGTCAATCAATACCAGTTGTCTATAATGGATATTCAAAGAACACTTTATTAATCATGGATACAATCGGAATATAATCATCTACATGATTAGCTCTAGGGCATATTCCCAACAAAGTCGCCTCCATCAAACATGGGCGGTGGTCCATCCCCATGGGACATCTTGTTTTAGGCGGTTAAGCCTAAATTAGAGCAACACGGCTCTGATACCAATTGAAAGGATCAAGATGCCCAAGAGGGGGGTGAATTGGGCTCTTTTAAATTTCTAAGCAATATTAAAACCTAACAAGAGCCAATTAACCCCCTAGTGCTTTCCCAAGTGTGTCCTAGCTAAACAAGCAAGGCATGGCAATGAAAGCGGTAAAGCTCTATGCAATTCTAGTCAAGCAACAAGAAGGTAATGCGGAATGTAATGCTTGAATGTAATTGCAATAAGTAAAGAGGAGGAGGCAAAGGAAATTTGACACAGCGACTTTTTGCCGAGGTATCGAGGAGTCGACACTCCCCCCTAGTCCTCGTTGGAGCACCGCGCACGGTATCGCTCCCCCTTAGTCCACGCAAGGACTAAGTGCTCTCTACGGGTTGATTCTTTGCCACTCCGGCTCGGTGAATCGCCCACAACCGATCACAACGTCGATGGAGAACGGCCGCCGACAATCCTCCGGCGATCACCTTCCTCCTAGCACCACCGGACCGTCTAGGTGATGTCGATCACCAAGAGTAATAAGTCTTGATCTTCACTGGACTCACTCAAGCTTCACAACTAAAGGATGCACACTTGAACTCTTGGATGAACTAGAGGAGAGGATGGATGGATTCGCGAATCGATCTCTCACTCTAGGGCTCTTGCTCTCTTCCCAACCTTCTCAACAAACTCAGCAACTGAAATGAGCAAAGGCCAGGTGGGAGAGAAGTGTGAGGAGCTATAAATAGCCCTCAAGAAAACTACCTCGGGCTGGCTCTTTAAGTTGGCGACGGACGCTCTGACGCCTAGGTGACGGACGGTCCGTCGCCCTGTCCAACGGCTAGTTCTGCATATTGTTTTGGGCGACGGACGCTCCTGCGCAGTCCGACGGATGCTGAGGCATCAGCATCCGACGCCCCTTTTCGTTTTGCACTCAAAACAGGCCCACTGGAAGGCCGACGGACGCTACCCTAGCGTCCGACGCCTAGGCGATGGACAGCGTCTGACGCCTTCTGAAACTCAGGGGCTCAAACTGGGTGGCCGACGGACGCTACGTCATCCTAACGTCAGCGTCCGACGCCATCGTCCGACGCGACGGACAGCGTCCGGCGCCTCCAGACTCAGCGTCCGACGCTGAGTAAACTTCTTTTTCAACTTCGGTTTTTGTCGCGATGAATTCGGAAGAAGTTCTTGGCTATCTTACGGTCACCATAGGCTTGCTTAGAGCTAAGGAAGTCAAGTGTGCACCACACCTAAGTCATGAAGCTTTCCTAAGTCAAGCTACTAGTCTCAACCCCTCTTGATAGTACGGTCAAAGATCAAATAGAAGTCCTATCTATTTCTAAGTGTCCTTCATCACCTTATGGCACTTAGCCTATCATTTTAGGGTCTTCATCATGTCTCTTTGAAATCCGAAACGATATCCATCTTGAGGGCTAAGTGATGACCATTCATGCTCATTCATGTTTATCACTATGGCTAAGCTACGTATAGCCTCTGTAAAACACACGTTAGCCATAATAATCGCTAATTGCCGTTAATTACCGAAACCAACTAGGACCATGATTCTTCAGGGTGTCTTGTTCACTTTCTTGCATTGAGGAAGCATGTACCATACACTCTGCATATCTGTTGCCTTTATATCAGCTTGTGCATGTCTTCCGTAATTAATGCAGACATGCAGTGCATCTGAATTAACATCAAAGTGAAGGAAAATAAAAGAGTAATGAAAATAACATTGGAGCCTGTGCATATATAGAATAGATGGGCAGCAACTATTTCTCCACCTAGCAGTGGCACCGATAAAGTTATTGCTAGATAAACCTTTTTATGTTATTTACGTTTGGTGGGATATACATGCTTAAATAAATTAAGAGAAAGGGAACACTAATCAAGAAAAACATAGAACATATGAGTGAAAACTGTACAATCAACAATTTTAATTGTGTATTTACTGTTCTTTTTCTTTGATCGGTGTCAAAGTTTTATTACTAATTTAATTAAATAAAAGTAGACTCAGCTCTGTTTTTAAAGGAAAACCATGCAAAAAATGAATCAAACAAGTTGATGGTTGGAGGTGTGGTTGTGCAGTCGATACACCACCCAGACTCTTCTCGAGATTTACTGAACTTAGCATAACAACAACAATTGCATAATTGATTAGAGGAAAAACTGCCAAAAATCACATATATGACAAAATGCTAGCACTGATAGCTAACTCAAAAATCAAATAGAGATACGTTACATCATGCATGCATGTTGCATTGGTTCCTTTGTTATTCAACACGTGATTTGCATTTGCTTATAGCGGCAACTGATCATGTCACATCATGTTTATTTCAGCTGTGACATATAATCAGGTATCTTCTAATCAAATACAAACATGTATAGAGAGAGTGTGATTAATCCAAGATACCCCACACACGAGAGTGTAACGGTATACGGGTGCTCGTTGTACGTCATCTGCACTTGACCTCTCTCCGGTCACCTTTCTAACATATGAGAGTGGAGCGATGTCATTGTCATCTATACTTCATTAGTCATATTGCAGGCTCTCATCAAGCCCTCACCAACCGAGGCTCCACTCTCACATAGGATGAACTTGACACCATGGTTGGGGACATGTGCGGAAGCTGTTCGACCACTACAGCTTTGAGAGCTATGGTTCATGCTCCGACATGTGCGGAAGCTGTTCGACCACTACAGCTTTGAGAGCTATGGTTCATGCTCCGATGACCGCCGCCATGCTGTTCACTGCCAAGCGTCTAGCTACCATCGAGCTATTATATATGCAGTAGACAGGCTGGCCTGAAGATATATAGCCCAATGAGGTTATATTCCTGACACCTCTTAAGCCCACACAAATATCTTTGCTTCAGTATGACTATATATCGCATAGAACATAGCACATAGCACATCAAAACATGGTTACCAGCTACACGGAGCAAGGACAAATAGACACAAGTGTATGGGAATTGGAAACATCAAGAAAAGACACAGAACTCTATGTGCTGATATTCGCCGGATTCTATGATAGAAGAACAGACAAATGGAGAAGATCAAATCGTTTGATGCTTGAAAGTTCTAGGGAATAGTCCACATTCACTGCCTCCACATTTTTTAGAGAACAGGAGAGGCTTGCGCCCCTAATGAAATTTATTAAGAAACAGAAAATAAATAGAACAACACTTTTCAAGAAACAAAAAAAGAAATGGTGTCGCAAACAATGGACCGGATCCATTTGAATTTTCTGTTAAACAAAAAGGAGCAACGACACAAGCTTGGTTGAAATTTGCCTCGATCTAATAAGGCGTACAATTAGGAAGACCAAATTAATCAAAATCCTCAAATACCTCCACGCTTCAAATGATAAGATAAGTAGGCATTCTGATTAGCAATATGATCCTAGTAATAGTATCAATTCCTGAATGGAAATTTACTAATTGTTCAACCAACATGCATGTTAAACGGAGTTAAGTTTCAATAAAAATTATGCGCAGAAGAGCCAAGCGTGCATATATGTATGTTATATGTGTATTATTGCTCCCTGCTCATCTGGCATCTCAATACAGCCTACATGTCACTGCTCCACCAACCATCACTTGGGTGCATAAATTAAACTTTTCTCCTATATATATATATATGCTGGTACAGCTTCACCTGAGTGAGCAACAAAGCTTGTTGTACACATCTTCGATAGCACAACTGTTCCTTACACTGAAGATGTCATAAAAACTAGATGTCACGTTCTCATAGGGACTACCGGACTATGGAGCTGAACCAAAGAGATGAGACATTGGAATAGGAAGCATAGGGAAAGTAGCCTGAACTGCAGATATGACACTGTCAATTTTACAGTGTAAAAGGACTCCATTGCTTGAGCGAGATTGCACTTATTAGCCATGCCTTGGGAGCCTCATCCCGGTTTTCAGTTCACGACGGCACTGTGGCGTCCGAGTTATCGAAGCTGGTATATGTACATTTCAAGCACCACGCGAGCAAATCTGTATCTCTCTATTGTTTTAGCACCACGTTAGCTGGACAACTCAGAAGCTATGCCACGATGATGACCCAATGCAAGAGTACGATTTCATTTGTGTTGTGTAGAGCAGACCACTCCACCCCTTTAGGTGTGTATAGATAGCTGACAGCATGCTCAGCAGAATAAATAAATGGACTCCTTGTATAATACTACTCTGCATACAGATATAAGCTTTTTATTTTGGTGTTATTCGTTTTCCTGAAATTTGGTTTATGATATTTGGTTTATGATGAATGCTTATGTTAATTTGTTTTGATAAAAAAATATTATTCGTTCGCTAAAAAGACTAAAGTACAATGCTGATGAATAGAAACTTTCTCGATTGATATATTATCTCATATAATAATGAAGAGCTAAAATTTCAGCCTCTTTTTTTGGTCCATCCATTCTTTTTGTATGATCTTCTCTAACAAACTCCATAAATATATAATAACATATGTATTGTACGTCTTGTTGAGGTAACCTATGTAGGTAGGTACGAATCCAAATCCAAATCCAATACATCTTTTTCCTTAGATTATCAAGCGTACGAAACTGCTTTGGTTTAAAAAAGCATATTACTGTGTCGGTGGCCATGGGAAAGCAAGAGTCCGGGCAAGCCTGCTATACGGTAACCAAATAGAAATTTGCTTCGACCACGAGAGAGTTGGAAAGAAAAAACTGGAGTTCGATTTCGTATATATCAAGGTTCATAAAAATAGACATGGTTCACATAAATTCCGTCCTCATGTCTAGATGCTCCGTGTTGATTTCCATATCTGAAATCTAAAAGGACATGGATTTCAGATACAAAATCCAAAACGGACCAACATAAATCTAAATTAAATCAGATACTAATACCAACCCTACTATAAAACTAGGCATCGACGCCACCACTCATCAAATCAAAGCCATGACGCAACGAGTTGAATCGAGTCGAGCCCGCGCCGCCACAGCGCGTCACCGAGCGCGGACCGCATAGACCAATCATGCAGGAAGTGCTGGCCGAATCGCACTGCCTAGAAGTAGAGGCACACATAGAGGAGCGGCTCGGCGGTGGCGCACTGCAGCGCGTGGACGACGAGGCGCAGGCCCAGCTACATGAGCCAGGCGGTGAACCGAGTTGATTCGCGAAAACATGTAGTTCTGCTCGGCAGCCTCCCGCAACCGGACGCGTGGGCACGGAGGCACACGGAGGATAGGACGGCCAACACCGAGTTGATCAGCGCAAACCAGTCCCGCTGATCAGCAGCCTCCCGCAGCCAGACGTGCGGCCATGGAGGCACGCGGAGGGACTCCATCGCTGGTTTCGTTGGTTGAGGCGATTGTGCGGCGGCGGCGCTTGGCTATTGTGGCGAGAAGCTGCGTATGGTGGATAAGGCTCTCGGTCCTATGAAGATTTTTGTAAGAGGAACAAGTAGAGAAGCTGCCCGGCTAGATTAGATTGTGGAGAGATAAAAAAATATAATAAGTGAGGTAAAAAAAAGAAAATGAGCAAAAAGATAAAAGTGTATTATATTTCATAGCAAGTAAATTGGAATGATCTCGGAGATGACGAGTTTAGATAAAACTTTACTAAACCGACGTAATTTTGAGTATAAGAGATGTATTATTTATACCTGTTGCAACGCCCGGGCAAATTTGCTAGTATATACTTATGAATGAATCTGATCATTATTATGTATATGTGTCGTTTCTGGTCTCTGGCTGTCTGCGGTACACTGGCAAGGGCATCTAATTAAACTAGATTTTGACAACACGGTAAATGTGAAATCTCTAAAATTGACAAAGTTTGATTCAGACCACTGAAACACCGCATGGTGACTATAAATGGCACATGCATGCATATGCTCCTTCTATGTAGCATTCAACCTCCCCAATTTGTTTTTTCAGATGATCACTAGTACATAAAATGTTTTTAGAGGCGGTGGAAGACGTATTAATACAGGCGGTCAAGCCGGCGGTGGAAGACGTATTAATACAGGCGGTCAAGCCCACCGCCTGTAATGGGGTCAGTACTAGTCGGCCCACAGTACAGGCGGCGGGCTATGAGCCGTTTTCACAGGCGGTTCACTTTGTCCGCCGCCTGTATTAATCCGCAGAATAAAATCGCGTTTTTAAAATCGAAAAAAAAAATTAAATCCTATGACAAGCACAGTATTAATCCACCGCTAGGGATTCGAACCTGAGACCTCACCCTCACGCGGTACCTTCTCTACCACTCCACCCATGACTCACTTATGTCTAGATTCGTTAGTACTTTATATTCTATACTAAACTGAGTGTAAATTGATTGTTTGAGCCACTAAATGAATTCAAATGAAAAAGTTGTGAACTACAAAGTTTCATAACTTTTCGAAACCTACAACTTTCATGTAGCAAGTTTTTTCATCCGAGGTCGTTTACAAAAATTTAAATTTCAAATTTGACACATTCAAACGTAATTTTCGATGACAAGATGATTTCAAATGAAAAAGTTGTGAACTACAAAGTTTCATAACTTTTCTAGATCTACAACTTTTATGTACAAAGTTTTTCCATCAAAGATCGTTTACAAAAATCAAAAAAATTAACTCTACAGGTATTTACAAAGGCGGTTCATAATGTCAGCCGCCTGTGTAAATTATGAACCGCCTGTGTAAATACCCTATTTACACAGGCGGTTTATAATGTCAGCCGCCTTTTACACAGGCGGTTCTCTTGTTGGGCCCACCCTATTTTTTGTACTGGCGTCATGAAATTGTGAACCGGCTGTGAAAAAAAAACGACGTGGCAGCAAAAATGATTTTTCTACTAGTGATATCTGATCCCAAACACAAGAAGTGCGGCCACTTTATCATATTGGATGGGTCTAAGAATAATGATTGGTATATGGTTGGATCGTGGATGTGTGGTATGGCCTTTTAGTTTGTGCATATCGTTGCCTTATATGAGCCTCAGCTCTGTGTCTCTTCAGGCTTTAACCCGGTGCATCTAATGAGCAATTGAGCATTGATTGGCTCCTGTAAAAGTTAGACTTAGGCCTGTAAAAGTTAGACTCTCTGTACACTCCAATTTGCAAGTTATTCATAGATACATTATCTATCTATTGCTATGCGAACAGGGTTAGGGAGTTACTGGGTTAGGGATGCTGTTTTACCATGTCAAGAAATTAAAACATTACAAGTTATACCGTCATTTGCAAAATGTTTCGGTTAGAGGACGAGCTGTTTGTGCAGGCCCATAGAGATTTCACGTGTGGGAAAAAAATACAACAAGACGTGGGAAAAATATCAATTCAAGTCAACCGGCCCGTACAGATGTAGAGCATCCAGAAGACGGATGATTTATACATGGTGAAATAAAAAGAATTGTTTCCGAGGAGAAATGGAATGGAGATGGAATGAAACATGAGGTGGTAAAATAGAAACAGCGAGAACAATAAGAGTTAGTTGCTGTTTACATCAAGCTTGCATGTTTGATGCAGATACCTCGTGCTACATGGATGGCTGTCTTTAAGACATTGCTGCGAATTCGAGAAAGCAAGGATAAGGTTAATTCCCGATGCCTTCTAATCCTACTCAATACCATGCATATATACAGCAAACATAAAACAATCAATGCTATCTCTATCTGACTGAGGTATGAGGATTGGGACTGGGGACTGGGGCTTTGGTATCAAGTGTTGGTAGTAAGGCTCTCAGAAAGGAACCTAATACTTATGGTTGATTTATATCGGCATGCCAGATTGCCTTAAATAGGTGGTCATCGGAAAACAGAAGGTAAAAATGAAGACTGGAATTACAAGTGAAATTTAAATTCAATTTAATCTATTAATCTACAAGTGCAAGTTGAGTTTAAGGATGCAAGCGGTAGCTCGCATAACCCGCATATAGGCTTAATTTTGTGGGTTGCCGCTTAAACCCGCAAAAATTAAGCATATATGTGAGTTCGCGGGCTAGTCCACTTACATCCCTAGTTGAGTTGCTATGCACTAGAGCATGACTACACGTACGCCCACGGTTCACCTACCAACGAAGACACCAATTAAGCACGTGGGCCCTGCTGTTAAGACACCGATTAACACGCGACGCGACCATGGACCATATATACCTGTTTGCCCTAGCAATACTCTAGGTGGATCATGTTGGTTTTTGATGCCTTCTAAGCATATGTTAGTACGTGTTTCATCCAAATGAAATTCGAAGGTAGTGATCGACATCTATCCATCACACCAGCCTCCGCTACTGCTATTTGCTATGAGCATTTGCTGACGATCAACATGAGGCTTGGAGCGAAGCAGCTCGATCACACGGTGACTTCTATACCTGCCTGTCTATATCAGCTTGGGAATTAGTATTTCCAACCAATGCAGCAGATCTAAACAAACAGTTGTAATGAATATTAGATCAACCAAAAAAGGAAAAATGGGAAGAACCAAAATTACCACTACGCCACATTCTTGCTACGGGGACGGGGACACTTTTGCTATAGGGGCGGCTGGGGTTTGGGGCGCCCCTACAGTGGGTGTTCTGGCCCCCTGTAGTTGAACCGCCCCTGTAATGGTTACTGTAAGGACGGTTGGTAACACGAAGTGTCCCTACAGTGGGGATTAACTGTAGGGGCGGCTCAATCACCAGCCGCCCCTGCTGTTTCCTTCTGTAGGGGCGGCTCCATCACCAGTCGCCCCTACTCATGTCGGCGAATATATAGCAGCAGAAACCTTCTTTCACCTCGGGACACACTCTTCTACACTGTAATTAATTAAATAAACATATGGTCTTTAACTATCCATCGGATTAATTATTGAGCAAAAATTCATTTTTTGCACTCACTGAACCCATCGTCAACTATTCCATCCAATAAACCCATGTGAATATCAAAGCAATAAAATATTAAACCACATCTTTTATGATAAGGTCAAGTGGTCCTTCGTACAACAAACTTTATGTATGAAAGGGTTCTCCACAAAATAGTGTAGATGGGTCCAAAGTATGGTTACGGGTGGGAGTGTAGGGATTAAAGTCAACGATGATGTTGGACCCTACTTACAAACCAGACGTGGCCTATGTTAGGGTGATCTCATGTCACCTATCTTATTTAACATCGTTGCGGATATGCTAGCTCTTTTGATCAATAGAGCAAAAAACGATGGTCAAATAAGAGGAATACTTCCCCACCTAGTTGATGATGGTCTGTCAATACTTCAATATGCAGATGACACCATCATATTTATTGATCATGACCCGGAACAAGCAAAGAATCTTAAGCTTTTGCTCAGCGCTTTTGAACATTTATCCGGACTTAAGATCAATTTCCACAAGAGTGAAATTTTTTGCTATGTTGCAGCCAAGGAGATGGAATCCTTCTATACCACTCTCTTTGGCTGTGAGTCAGGTGAGTATCCCTTTAGATATCTAGGGATCCCGATGCACCATAGGCAACTCCAGAATTCTGAATGGAGGAAGGTTGAAGAACGGTTCTAGCAAAAACTCTCTTGCTGGAAAGCAAAGTACTTATCCTATGGAGGGAGACTTGTGCTGCTTAATTTAGTTTTAAGCAGTCTGCCCATGTTTATGATGTCCTTTTTTGAGATTCCTAAGGGAGTTCTAAAAAACCTCGATCATTTTAGATCAAGGTTCTTTTGGAAAGGTCCTTCAGACAAACAGAAATATAGACTTGCCAGGTGGAATATCCTATGTCGCCCAAAGGACCAAGGAGGTCTAGGTATTCTTGATTTAAATTTGCAAAACCAGTGCTTGCTGGCCAAATGGTTGGTTAACCTACTCAATATAGATGGCATGTGGCAGACACTGTTAAGGAATAAATACCTAAGATCAAAATCATTTACCCAAGTGACAGCCAAACCTAACGACTCTCATTTCTGGAGAGGCCTTATGCATATTAAAGATGAGGTGTTAGCTAATGGTTCCTTCGATATTAAAGATGGAACCAACACTAGGTTCTAGGACGACACATGGGTAGGAGATAAGTCTCTAAAAGTTAAGTATCCATCTTTATATAATATAGTGCGGGATCCTCATGCAACAGTCTCAAAAGTGATGACTACTAGCCCTCTGAACATATCTTTTAGAAGGGCTCTGGTGGATAATAAACTTACAGAATGACTTAGTCTAGTACCACGGATCTCAACTGTTGAATTGGTGGAAGGGTCGGATTACTTCTTCAGATGGAGTCTAACCAAATCTGGTTTGTTCACTGCCCACTCTATGTATCTCTATCTTATAGATACACAACCACCTTTTAGTCATAAGAAGATCTGGAAGATTAAAATTCCTCTTAACATTAAAATCTTTCTTTGGTTCTTGCAAAGGGGTGTCGTCTTAACCAAAGACAACTTTGCTAAGAAAAATATGAAGGGGAGTCAAAAGTGCATATGTTATAATGAGAATGAGACTATCCAACACTTGTTCCTTGACTGTCCCCTTACTAAGATGATTTGGAGGATTATCTTTTTTGCTACTAGCCTGACCCAACCTAGATCAATAAGCCACATGTTTGGTGTTTGGCTGACTAATCAAAATAAAAATATTAGAAATTTGATTTGGGTGGGTGTGGCTGCCATGTTTTGGGCTATATGGAGATGTTGTAATGATGTTATTTTTAATCAAATGAAATCTAACTCTATTATGCAGGTAATTTTCAGAGGCGCGTACTGGTTACGCGCTTGGGCCAAGCTGCAGCTTGATGAGACAGCCAAAGACGCACTCTCAACGATGAGCAAGAAATTAGAAGTGATTGCTTTAGAGATATCCAATAAAGGATGGAAACATTTTTATTGTTTGAACTAACGTCCTGGTCGATCTATAAGACTATGACTTTTCTCCTTTTATTTTCTCCAAAACTTTATAATAATAGGTTATGTACATCCCTGGATATAAAGGCCGGATTTTGTTATCCATTATCTAAAAAAAATATTAAAAAATTATAGAAGCGGAGCCACCTCAACAAAACAATTTGTTGAGAGAGCTGGTAACAGAGTCGTCTCTGCTAATCTTTCTAGAGGCAGCTCGAAACAGGAAAAGGTCGTTCGAGCCAACAACCTCTCACATGTACCTCTCTTAACCACTTCACTTCAAAATCACTTGTAACAACAGGATAGAAACATTAGCCTCGCATTCACTTTACCGAATTCCGAAATGAATATTTTAGACCCTAACAAATTCAGATGGAAAAAAGGTCTGAACTAAAAGTTCTAGATATTGTCGTGT
Source organism: Microstegium vimineum (assembly GCA_022036555.1). Lineage (NCBI taxonomy): Eukaryota > Viridiplantae > Streptophyta > Magnoliopsida > Poales > Poaceae > Microstegium > Microstegium vimineum. Next base: position 48,146,237 of record CM039125.1, read on the forward strand.
AACATAACTTTGGTTTTGGTCATTCTTTTGTCCGTGGTCGATTAAAAATTTAAATATTAAATGTAAGAAGTTCATACATAATTTTAAAAAATTGAATATCAAATGTAAGAAATTCGCGGTACGTGGGATTTCCAGACATTAATTAATGTTGGGCGGTCTAACTGTCTCTAGAATTATATTACCCATTTCTCACTAGTACAAAGATTGTTTCTACTTGCAGTACTTTTTTGTGTAACCCATCTACAAGACTACAAGATATAAAGATGAAGCTGGTTTCCTTGTAGTGTAACCCTTGTTGCATCGGTTGAATTTTTGGGACGGATTTGGGCCTAATAAGGGCCGTAGAGCCCAGGGCCCTAGTCGTTGGCGCAGTATAACATTCTGTACCTCCATGTAGTTTTAAGACCCATTAAGAAGAATTAAGCTTTTCCTTCCGATTCCGGATCGACCACCCTCAACGGTCGAAACACTGCCTGAACCCCCAAACTCTCGCATGCCAAAAGGGAAGTCCGCATCGGCAAGTCAGCGACGCAGGACGAGGGAGGCCACGCCCACGCCGGCCGTTACGATCGCGCTGGCCGCCGAGATCAACGGCTCACCGCGCCGATCTCCGTGGCTCCGTCACTGCCCAGGTGCCCAGGCGGCCATCGGTGACTGTGGACAAACACGATGATGATCGCCACAAGGTCTGAATCGTTGACTAGTGAGCCCGTGAACCAGACATATGACTGGACAGCATAATGCCTCTGCTGTGTGACGCAACAAGGAAACAGTATATGAAATTGTAGTGGCTACATATGAACTTGCCGGTGAACAGTAGCACAGGGTTCTAAGTCCTTTCATGATGTCTCCTATTCCCATGGACATGCATATCTCGCTCCATTTACGTGGTGGTCATCGACAAGTTTTTTCATGTGCTAATATGCTTTAGTTTGTTCAATGTGAAATGTATTATACTACCGAAGTGCGGACATATTAATGGAACGGTGGAGCTGGCTGACTACTACTACTGCTTCAGGTCAAGCTGGGGTGCCATATATATGTCCGAGTAAATGCTTTATTATTTGCAACAGAAAGGCAGAGGGTTGGTGGACTATTGATATAGCTTGGTTTCCCTAGTATATATATTCTGTTCCGGCAACGATGATCTGGCTATTCCCCATCGTCTTCCCATGGACCATGGTGCTCTCGTTCATCTGCAGCAAGTTCCACTGGCACTACATAATGCGCAAGTGCACAAGCTGTTACTCGTCTCATTTGCCACCGCCACACGGTGTCTCAGCGCTCTGAATCAACTTTGTCAGAAACATACAGTACTGCAGAGAGCCAAAGACCAGAAACGTAGAGTTTATTATGATGATAACCAAGGATGATTTTGATTACAAACGGTGTAATCTTAAGACATGAACAATAACTACCATATTTATTTTATTTATTTATTTATATATATATATATATATAAATATATATATAGAACTGCATTATTTAGCCGCCAGGGTGTTAAATATTATTCAACACTCTCCACCGTGAACTTCAGCCTCTAATTTTATTCCGGCGAGGTCTCAACTAATTTAAAGGCAGTTAAAAGTATCGTGATTTTACTTCCTGTGCATGCATTGACTGTACCATTGAATGACTTGTTGTCATTACGTATTTAGTCATCATTATTGGTACAGATGGATTGCGGAAAATAATAATCATATTTAAAAATATGTTGTCGTTAGTTTTTTCTTCATTGTGTATGATAATCGTGTAAACTTTAATGCATGCGTGCATGGACCCTAATACTTTTAGGATCCAAATATCATGTTAGTAATAAAAAAACTCGTATTTCATTATGCGGTTGGACTTTTTTTTGTTACTCATAGTATCATTTCGTTAATAAAATAATTATGTTATGTTCAGTGAGATGTAAATTCTCATGTGTTAATAATCGAGACGTCCGGTCACCGATAAGACTATTTTTTATTAGTTATGGTATAATTTGGTAACAAAAATAATCTCATCGAGTCTAGTGAGAGTCAAATTTGCATGTACTAATCTCCGAAGCGGTCGGACACAGGTTAGACTTTTTTTATTACTAATAGGATCATTTTGAAAAGAATAAATCCATCATGTCTAGTGAGAGATAAATTTGCATGTGCAAATGGTTATCACCGGAGCATTCTTATTGCTGATAGTATTATTTCGTTAAGAAAATAATTTTGTTCACCCTAGTGGGTGGTAAATTCATATGTGCTAATCACCGGTGCATCTAGTCACCAGTCGGACTTTTTTTATTACTCGTAGTATCATTTTGCTAAGAAATAATTCGGCCATGTCTAGTGAGGGGTATATTTTCATGTGCTAATTGCGGGGCGTCCGGACACCGGGCGAACTATTTTTTATTACTGATAGTGTTGTGAAAAAATAATTCGTCTAGTCCAATAAGCGGTAAATTCACCTGTGCTAATCACTAGTGCATCTGATCACTAGTCGTACTCTTTTTTTTATTACTGATAGTATCATTTTGCTAAGAAATAATTTGGTCATGTATAGTGTGAGGTATATTTTCATGTGTTAATTGTCAGCGCGTTCAGACACCGAGCAAACTATTTTTTATCACTGATAGTATTATTTTGTTAAAAAAATAATTCTGTCAAGTCCAATAAGCGGTAAATTCACCTGTGCTAATCACCGGTGCGTCTAGTCAACGATCGGACTCTTTTTTATTACTAAAAGTATCATTTTGCTAATAAAATAATTCAGTCATATCTAATGGGAGGTTATTTGTATGTGCTAATTGCCCGGGCGTTCAGACACCTGGCGAACTATTTTTTTATTATTGATATTATCATTTCGTTAAAAAAATAATTTGGTCAAGTACAATAAACGGTAAATTCTTATGTGCTAATCGTGAGACGTTCGGTCAACGTTAGGACTTCCCTTATTATTGATTATATCATTTTGCTAAGAAATTAATTCAGTCATATCCAAAAAAGTATATTTGCACATGCTTATCGTTGGGGGCCTCCGAACACTGAGCGAACTATTTTTTATTAGTGATAGTAACATTTTATTAAGAAAGTAATTCCATCAAATTCAATGAGCGGTAAATTCTCTTATACTAATCGTCGGGGCGTTCAATCACCGTTCATACATTTTTTTACTGATAGTATCGTCATGTCATTAAATAATTCCATCATATCCCGCAAGAGGTAAATTCTCCTGTGCTAATTACTGGAGCGTCAGGTAACGGACCATTTTTTATTACTAATAGTAATAGTATCATTTTGCTAAGAAAAATATTTCCATCAAGTTTGGTGATGGCTAAATTCGTGTATGCTAAATGACAAGACATCCTGACATCGCGCGGACTATTTTTTATTACCGATAGTATCTTTTTTTAGGAAAATAATTTCGTCAAATCCAATAATTTTAGGGAACAAAAAAATAGTGATGCGTACAATTAACAGTAGTGTCTAAAATTAAGGAAGTTAATAATTTGTGCATGGATAGGAAAGAAGCATATTTTCTTCCAAGGTTAACCATACACGCACACGTATAATTAAGAGAGTTAATGATCTATAATTAAATAAATTAATGATTCATTTCTTTCAATTGGATGTATACGTAGGACTACATAGTGCCATGATTAGGTGGATCGTGGAACGGTTCTTGATAAACTAATAATCAAATCAAAATTTAAGATTATTTCTTTTCCATAATTAAAAAAACTGGTGGATCAATGTTAAAGATTCTTTTTAACTGTAATTAGCATAAACAGGTAGTAGTACAAACAATTTACACATATCAGGTAGTAATTTCCATAACAAGTAGTAATAATAAAACAATTTTCACGAATCAAATAGTAATTTGCATAACTGGCCTATGAACGTTTTTGATCTATCATGATTTTTCTCTCCTCCTAAACCGTAATAGCAACCATACTAAAAGCAAAACCATAAACACTTATACCTTGTAGGGTATAGCATAACCTTGGAGGTGTAATTTGGTGCTTTTGCAATAATAATCAGTGAGAAAATAAGAGTACCAGTAATATACATATTACATATGAATTTTTTGGACCAAAATCACATGTACTTTGTACAACAAAAATCCATAAAAAAATCAAATCTGGCAGCAACCGTACCTAGAGTTCATCAATCGTCGTGATTTCCCCTTCGAATAGCCAGATCCATGAAACGAAAGACAACAGCGTCTGCAGTATCATCAGATTCCAATCTAAAACTTCTTCTCGTAATGGAGAAGTCAGTACTACAAGTTCTTCGTTTACTCCACTTCCAAAGGTGAGAAACTTTCCCTGAAAATCACAAAAGAATAGAGAAAGTAACCTGAGAACAAAAAAAGCGTAACAAATCAAACCCACCTCAGGACACAAATAAGGAGGATCATGTCACCACATGACAGAACCCGAATAGATGCCAAAATTGTCGTGTCCTGAATCCATCAGATCGGAGAAGCAGAGACAGCTAGACACATAGTCGAATAGATGGTGACGATCGGAGGAGGTTGAATAGTCCCCATGTACCGCTGCTGGGGAAGTGGGAAGGGGGCGCCACCGTCACTCGATATCTGATTCGTCGCCGCTAGGGAAAGAGAAGGGCGCCATTGCCATCGGAAGGAGACCGGCCATGCGATTTCCTCACCTCGCCGGTGTGGCCGTACGGGCGTGCGCTCTGCTCGACAACGCCACCGTAAGGGCCATCTGTAGGGGTCGAGTCGCACGACCACCAAACCACAAAGTTGCGTCGTAACCGGCCGCGGAAGGCGCTGGGCACCATCGCCCTGCTCTCTACATGGGTTGCGGTAAATAAATAGTACTAATCAACAAGAGTGCAATCAATGGAGTCTTTGAATGCGTATATTAGGCCCTTCTTAATGGAAGGTTTCACCTCCCAATTTCTAAGACACGAAACTTCACATGAAACAAGTCTTTCTCACTATACAGTTTCATTGTAAAGTTTCATAGGATTATTTTAATATTTTCTGGATCCCACAGCTATCTCTCCTCCATGTCTTCCCTTGCATTCGTGGCCACAGAGCGCACACACTCGCTTGCTGCCAACAAAGCCAGCACGGCGGCACCACGCTCCCGTGCTTGTGCTCGTGGCCAGAGGAGACAACGCAGCGGCACCCACGCTCGTGGCTCGCGGAGCTCCCGCCAGGCGGAGCACGCGGCGGCGCTCGCGCTCGCGGCTAGCGGAGCTCGCCCCGGCTGCCGGCAAAGGGCGCTCGTGCCCACGCCCATGGACGACGGAGCCAACACAGCGGCGTTGGCGCTCGCGGAGCCCGCGGTCGCGTCCGGCGGAGCACGCGGCGACGCCTGCGCTCGCGACTCGCGGAGCTCGCGCCTGCTGCCGGCAAAGCAGGCGGTGGCGCTGGTGCCCGCGCGGCCGCGCCCACGCCCTGCGGAGCACGCGGCGGCGCCTGCGCTCGCAGAGCTCGCGTCTACTGCCGGCAAAGCACGCGGCGGTGCTCATGCCCACGCCCATGGCCGGCGAAGCCAGCGCAACGGCGCTAGCACTCGCAGAGCCAGCGCTCGCGTCCGGCGGCGCCCGCGCTCGCGGCTCGCGCCTACTGCCGGCAAAGCACGCGGCGGCGCTCGTGCCCGCGCCCACGGTCGGCAGAGCCAGCGCAGCGGTGCTGGCACTCGCAAAGCCCGCGGTCACGGCCGGTGAAGCACGCGGCGGCACCCACGCTCGCGTTCGCGTTCACTGCTGGCGGAGCCAGCGCGACGGCGCCCGCGCCTACGGCCGGCGGACTTGCCTTGCCCGTGCGCTCACGGGATGAAACGAAGGAAGGGTTCTCAACGGAGGTTTCATCCGCTTTCCAATGTTTTGGAAACGCCGCTCGGTAGTTTGACCCCCACGAAACTATCTCCTCTCTCTTCCTCGATTAATGCAAAAGTTTTATTTCTGCTGATGTGTCACCCTATTAAATATACATGAAACCCTCATGAAACCTACACTAAGACTAGCCTTATGGACAGAAGCACTACAAATGACATACATTTTATTCCGTTTGTGCATAGAGTAATAAATAAATTGTATGATACAGGTAGTATTAATTGTTTTTTTTTGGGAACGTATTAATTGTTGCCGGAGACAGCTCCGAGTGCTAAATATTATTTGAAGCCCAGACTCTAAAATAGTAGATACCCAATATATATATGTATATATATAACTTGGCTGTTAAATAATATTTAACACCTCACTGTAGCATTTTATTCCAGTGAGTCTCACGGTAATAATTTATTACTCATGTATGGATTTTATTACTCTCATCGAAATAAAATGTTGGTCTCATCGGAATAAAATACTGCAGCGAGACATTAATACATTATTACTCTTAGGTTCATCGAGAATAAAATACTGCAGTGGCCTCGCTGACCGCGCCCTATGGGGATCATCGAATCGATAGCAATAAGCCATGTTTGAAGGTGTGTTAAATAATATTCAACAAACAGGTTGCTAAATAGTATGGTTATATATATATATATATATATATATATATATATATATATATATATATATATATATATATATATATATATATATATATATGTTCTACACTACACCCTGCATCAAATCCACCCGCACCGGACCGCCCCGTGCCAGCATGCGCAAACGGCCCGCGCGACCACCACGCCCGCGCCCGCCCCCGCCCCGTGCCATCATGCGCACACGCCTTGCGCGTCTGGCCCAGCAAGCCCACCGGAGCGCCCCGCGCCATCATGCGCACACGCCTTGCGCGTCTGGCCCAGCAAGCCCACACGGCTGCCCTGTGGAGAGAAGCAAAAAAAATATGTGGGCAAGGGGCTCGTACCCAGCACAACAGCCTCACAACACCGAGCACCGAGCATGACCAATCCAACTAAGAATCATTTATGTTCATATGACACTAGCAGCACTATTTAGTAACGGTAGATAGGAAAAAAAATACTCACTAATTAATTACTATTTTGTAAGCAAAATTTATGTCATAAACGTGAATTCATATGGGTATGGAGGAAGTATACTAATTTAAATTTTTTGCCACATGTTTTGTGTACTAAAAATAAATTAAAGGATGGAGTAGTACTAAAGCTTAATTAGATGATCAATTACTTAATGGTACTCAATTGTGAATATCTCAAATACTAAATTAAATAGTTGTCAGTATTTCATTAGTATGTGTAAGTATTTTAATAATAGCTTGGTATAACTGGTACTATAACTTTAATAGTTGTTGGTACCTTTAAGTAGTTGACAATATCTTCACATATTTGATCAATATTTTTTTTGTTAATAGTTTGGTTCAGTCGGTGCTATAACCTAAGTAGTTTTTTTACTATAACTTCAGTAGTTTCTAGTACCTTTAAGTATTTTATCAGTACCTTCGAATATTGTTGTTAGATAGCTTGGTACGGTCAATACTATGACTAAGTAGTTGTTAGTATCTTTAAGTAGCTATCAGTATCTTCAAGTATTTTGTGAGTACTCTGACTCTTGTAGGTATAAGTATTTTGTCAATATCTCTCTTAATATCGTTGGGTATAATGATTAGGTGGCACAATACAAATACTGATTATGGTTATAATACTAAATAAGGTTGCATCACACATACTGGTTAGCTACGTAAGAAACTATTTTTTTTACAACAACATATAAAACTAGTTAGAGTTGCAGCATCCATACCGATTAGGGTCATAGTAATACTGATTAGAATTTTAACATGTATACTTATTAGGGCCAGAATATAAATACTGATTAGGGTTGTAGTATCTATACTAATTAGGGTTGTATTATTTTTATTGTAGTAGTTGTCAGTATTTGTTAGTATTTACTAATATTTTTATTAAAAAATACTGATTAGGGTGTCAATATTCTACATTTTTGTATTTCGTAATTGTCAATATTTATTTTTATTTAGTGTTTTTATTATGAATACTGATTAGGATGTCAATATTCAGTATTTCTATTTAGTAGTTGCCAGTATTTTTATTTATCAATATTTTTTATTATGAATACGGGTGTCAATATTCAGTATTTTTATTCTAGTCGTTCTCAGTATTTGTTTTTATTTATCCGTATTTTTACTACAAATACTTATTAGGGTAGGCTATGCGAGATGATATGGTCTGCTCGGGTGTGTGAGTTTGAGTAGTGGAATCAGGTGGGGTGGTTGTGTCATGGTGTTGAATAACGCTTTACATAATAATATGTATTCGAAATACTAGCAACTACTAAATAAAAATACTAAATATTAACACCCTAATTAATACTCGTAATAAAAATACTGATAAATAAAAAATATACTAGATACTGACAGCCTAATCGGTATTATTAATAAAAATATTGATAAATATATGCATGTAAAAAAAGCGTGAGGAAGCAACATAGGAAAGTTACATGCATGTAAAAAAGGGTGGAGTAGTACATACTCGCTCCATACCCGGATTTGTTGACGTTTAGGATATGATTGTGCTTACCGAGACATGATTAATCAGGGGTTAGTTTTCCATATATGTCACTTCCTAATACATTTGTGGTTGTACTTAGTTCAAATAAACACTAGATGCTCAAACGGCTAGTGCAGCCGGTTAAGTTCTTATTATATCCATGAGGTCCAATGTTCAATTCTTGTTTGAACAATTTTTTTTTTGCTGACAATATCTTCTAAATCGTAGCTCCTATTTCAGATCCGTTTGTAGACAATATCTTCTAAATCGTAGCTCCTATTTCAGATCCGTTTGTACCAGATTGTTGAAAAAAAGTGCTTAACAAAACGAGATCCAACAAGACTATATTTGATGAACTTTTTTTTAAGTATGTAATTGCATCTTCAATGTAGTATGAGTTGACATCATAATTACGACACAATTGCAATTTAGCGAAAGTTGTTGCAACAGATCTAATGTAGTTGCAACGTGACGTGATACAATTACAACTAGAGTCGAGCCAGTTACAACTGGGCAACAGTTGCAAAACTGACGCGATCCAACTACAACTAGAGTCAGCCCAGTTGCAAGTACTTCTAAATCGTAGCTCCTATTTCAGATCTGTTTGTACCAGATTGTTGAAAAAAAGTGCTTAACAAAACGAGATCCAACAAGACTATATTTGATGAACTTTTTTTAAGTATGTAATTGCATCTTCAATGTAGTATGAGTTGACATCATGATTACGACACAATTGCAATTTGGCGAAAGTTGTTGCAACAGATCTGATGTAGTTGCAACGTGACGTGATACAATTACAACTAGAGTCGAGCCAGTTACAACTGGACAACAGTTGCAAAACTGGCGCGATCCAACTACAACTAGTGTCAGCCCAGTTGCAAGTAGGCAATAACCAATTGCAATTTGACGCGATCCAATTACAACTAGAGTCAGACCAGTTATAACTATGCAAGAAATAGTTGCAACCTGACGCGATCCAATTACAACTAGAGTTGGATCAGTTACAACTCGGCAAAAAACCAATTGCAACTATGCAAGAAGCTAGTTGCAATAATCAGGGTGAATGCATTCTCTATAGAAAATACACACAAGTGTATAATAGATATACAGTGTATATATATATATATATATAGGTGACCATGTTATCTAGGAGAGTATCCTCATAAGACACATCGACAAAAAAAAGATCATATATAAATTCTATAAATTCTCATAATACTAGGAACGTTCGCCATTAATTTTATAGTCTTGATCGACAAGTATCCATGGACATATTCTTTCTTGAAAACGGGCATAACCATTTCAAAAGTAATCACAATCCAGTTTCAACTTCTGTTTGGATATATATGTACCCAAAGGATTGGAGTACCTTAGGATGTTTAGAATCTATCTTTAGGGTACCGACATTCCACTAGTACAAAGCAACTCTAAGCATGCGGTGATCTTTTATTTGTACTGGCGGTTTCAGTTATCATGCGCCAGTGCAAATGATTCGTACGATCGGAGCTATGAACCGCCAGTGTAATTTACACTGCGGTTTACCTAAAATAACCGCCTGTGGAAATAGCTCACAGACCGCTCACAGACATGAGAGGTCTGCAACTTAGTCGAGATGGTTATTAATTAGAGCCCTAGTGAAAACTTTGATGTATATATATATATATATATATATATATATATATATATAGTGTTTGTGAGCACTAGAGCACTAGTGAAAACTTTGTTGTAAATACATTTACTTTATGTTTGTGAGCATGAAACTTTGATGTTGTAAATAAGTGTGACTTTATGTTTATGAGCATGAAACCACTTGTATGAAATAGTTAAATACTATATGGATATAATTGAACATCATCGAATAGGTTTAGGGTAAAATATAAGGTCTGATTTAAATTTAAAAATTGAAAAAAATGGTAGGTGAGGGCTATTTCCACATGTGGTTTGTTTAAGTCAACCACCTGTGGAAATTGATTTGACAGGGTGAAAATAGATTTTCATAGACAGTTCTACAAAAACCGCCTGTAGAAATCGTCCATTTCTACTGGCCTTTCACACAGGTGGTTACGAAAAACGTCTGTAGAAATTCGTTTACAACCGTCGCTATAGTAAGTCTGTGTACTAGTGTTCTAGTCCTGCTTGTGTAACTAGCCAACGCATGGTGTTCTAGTCCTGCTTGTGTAACTAGCCAACGCATGAAATAGACAAAGCGTTCACCATTGGAAGTCGCTCCATTCTTCACTCTCATATTTTGTCCACATGACAAGCTTGCACTATCCAAGACTCTGGTTGAGGAATAGTAAGCACTTTTCTCAGATGGTTTCTGCATACTTGTGCACAGATCACCACAGTCATGTGGCCTTCAGAAATAGGTCGAGACACTGATGAATATAGAGTCCAATAAGTTCAACTCCGGATGGCTTCTAAGCCAATATAATGTCTCATCCAAACTCTATATGGCGGTGTCTTGTTCACTCTCTTGCATTGAGGAAGCATGTGTACCATACACTCTGTATATCTGTTTCCTTTATATCAGCTTGTGCATGTCTTCCGTAATTAATGCAGATATGGCAGTGCATCTGAATTAACATCAGGTTCTGTAAAAGTGAAGGAAAATAAAAGAGTAATGAAACTTATTGATGTAGGGACAGGGAGTATGTTTAGAATCTATCTCTAGCTTAGGGTAGGGGCATTCTACTCCTACTGGTGTAACTTTGCCAGTATAAATAGTTCCGCCAATCAATGAAGAAGACTTCACCATTGGAAATCGCTCCATTCTCCACATATTCGACATGCTTGCGCTGTCCAAGATGCTTTCAGCCTGAATGCACGGATCACCACCGTCATGTGGCCTTCAGAAATAGGTCGAGACACTAATGAAAACAGAGTCCAATAAGTTTAACTCTCTATGGGTGCCTTGTTCACTTTCTTCCATTGAGGAAGCCTAGATGGGACGAGTCCAGGGTACCAAACACTCTGTATCTATCTGCTGCCTTTATATCAGCTTGTACATGTCTTCTGTAATTAATGCAGTGCATCTGAATAAACATCAGGTTTTGTGAAGTGAAGCAAAAATAAAAGAATAATGAAAATATCAGTGGAGTTAAAACTATATATAGCCTGTGCAAAGATGGGCAGCAATTATTTCTCCAACCTAGCAGTGGCACACAGATAAAGCTAGAGCTGAAATAAACTTTTTTATGTTATTTATGTTTGGTGGGATGTACATGCTTAAATAAATTAAAGGAAAGGAAAATATGCTAAACAAGAAAATGTGGAAGATATGAGTGAAAACTGCCGCACAATCAACCATTTTAATTCTTTCATTTACTGTTATTTTTCTTTGATGCAGAACCACACCTCCGACCATGAACATCGTTTTTCTCATCCAGCCCTCACCGGACGAGGCTCCACTAATACATAGGAGCAACTTGACACCATGGCTGGGGACAAGGTGCGGAAAACTGGTCACCGCTACAGTTTGAGTGCTAGGGTTCATGCTCCGATCACCGCCATGCTGCCCGCCCCTGCCAAGCGTCTAGCTACCATCGAGAGGTTATGCAGTAGACAGGCTGGCCAGAAGATACACATAGCCCAACGAGGTTATATTCCTGACACCTCTTAAGCCCACACAAATATATATGATCCAAACACAAGTGTGGTCTCTTTATCATGTTGGATTGGTCTAAGAAAAACGATTAGAAGGAATCTGATGCTTATGGTTGCATCGTGGATGTGTGGTGTATGGCCCTTTAGTTTGTGCATATCGCTACCTGGCCCTCGCGTCGCCCCCGACGGGCGACTCGGGGGCACCCGCCGCCGCCTGCCCGGAGCCGCCCTCCGCGCGTCCTCTTCGGCCGCCGTCGCCGCCTCCCTGCGCGCGGCGGCAGCGGTCAGCGGCGGGCCCCAAGAAGGTTCCCCGTCCGCGTCTCCCTAGGCCTCCTATGCACCTCCGTGCCTCCTCCATCCCCTTCTTCTCCAGTACCGGTGGTATCTGGGCAGAGGCTCGGCCGATCTGGCCCCTCCTCGACAGGATCCGTTCCCTCCACGCCAGGACCTGGCCCTTCCGCGTCCGGATCGACTGGCGGAAGGTCCCCGCGAGGAGGCGTGACCAATCCGGTCCTCCTCCACCGGATCTGTGATTCGCCCGGCGGTGCTGCGAGGGTGGCGACCTGCTCGGGTGGCGGCCGATCTGGCACGCGCCCCGGTGGGCTAGGCGACGCGGACGGCGGCACCGTTCTCTCCACCTATTGATGGATGGACGGACGACGGCCGGTGTACCTACACCGGTGAAGGGGTCTGGCGGCGGCGGGCCGATCTGGGTATCTCAGGCCTAGATCCGCCGGCTGCTGCCCCGTGCTGCCCCTTCTCGGTGCGGGTGGTGCTCCGACGTTGCGGACTCGGGCGAACGTTTGCCTCGGGTCGTGGACTTTCCCAAGGCGGCGGCTTGGGGGTCGATCTGGACCCCCGGGCACCGGATGGAGATGACAGTGTTGGCACCGGCCATCTCGACAAGCCGTCCAACCCGCCCTCCCAAAAACCACGTTGCTCCCAGACGAGCCGTAACTCGTCCCCGACGTCAACATCAAAGGACATCGTCGCCCCCTGTTTTTCTGCTGCCTCACTGTATTTGGTGAAGACCCTGCCGACCATCTCCGACATCTTCGTATGTAGGTTCAGCTTGGATGTGCCTTGCAGGATATTGGAATACGGGTGAAAACCCTGCCTGGCGGTGCTGGGCCGGCGGCGATGACGCAATCAACGTCATTTCCCCCCTTGAGGCGTCGCTGAAGTTCTCTCTTCCTTTCGTTGATGATGGCGTCTGCGGACGTCATTTACCTTCTTGAAGACATCAACACAAGCACACCCGCTCCTAGCCATGCCTGCACTGCGGCATTTAGGACTCAGCTGCGGCGTCAAGAAGCCAATGACACCCTCTCGTCGATCAAATAGAGGGTAGAAGCATTTATCGTTTTGTTGTAATTTTTCTGGTCTATGTATAAGACTATGACTTTTCTCTGTTTTGTTTTTCTATCTCTTTTTGTATTTGTTGGTTGTGTACGTCCCCGGATGTAGATGTCGGATATTGAATATCCTTTATTGAAAAAATATCGCTGCCTTATATGAGCCTCTACATGTCTTCAGGCTTTAACAACCCGGCGCATGTAATGAGCAATTGAGCTTTGATTGACATGTAAAAGTTAGATTTGGACACTCTTTTGCAAGCTATTCATAGATACATTATCTACTGCTATGAAAACAGGGTTAGGGAGTTACCACTTACCAGGTTAGGGGTGTTGTCTTACCATATCAAGAAATTAAAACGTTACAAGTTATACCACCTTTTGCAAAATGTTCCAGCTCAAAGACGAACTGTTTGTGCATGCCCAGAGACATGGGAAGAAAGTAATTGGGACAGTACAGGAGTAGAGCATCTAGAAGGCAGAGGATTTATACATGGTAAAACAAAAGAAATGTTTCCGAAGAGGAATGGAGATTAAATGAAACATGAGGTGGTAAAATAGAAACAGCGAGAACAACTAGTTGTTGTTCAGCAAGCATGTTGATTCAGATTCCTCTTGACTGCATGCATGGATGGCTGTATTTAAGACATTGCAGTTAGGGATGTAAGTGGGATAGTCCGCGAACCCACATATATGCTTAATTTTATGGGTTCAAGCGGCAACCCGTAAAATTAAACCTATATATATGGGTTCGCGGGCTTCCGCTTTGCATCCCTAATTGCAGTGAATTCAAAGAAGCAAGGATAAGGTTAAATCCCGATGCCTTCTAATCCTACACAAGGCCATGCATATACAGCAAACATAATACAATGCTATCTCTATCTGACTGAGGTCTGAGGATTGCGACTACCGGGGGTTTGTTGGCATCAACTGTTGGAAGTGAGGCACTCAGAAGGACGAACCCAATACATATGGTGTATTTATATCGCGGCTGGATGGCCAGAGTGCCTTCGGGCTTTGGCCTTTAATTTATAGGTGGTCATCTCAAAACAAAAGGTAAAAATGAAGACTGATCAAAATTACACGTAGCAATTCAATGTGCAAGTTGAATTGCTCTGCACTAGACGATCTACCAATGAAGATGCCAACCATGTGAGGCCAGTTTATATATGGCAGATAGTCTCTGTTAGGTAACACGCTTTGTGTCAAGTATGTAGATGAACCATTTGTGTGAAGTATGTAGATGAACAAACATGGTGGTACATATTTAATTTAGTGAGGCAACCAGGATTTAGATTTATCAAGGGCACTGTTTTATTGCCAATATAGGCGACGGTCCTTTGATAATAACCACGAGCTGAGTGCGTATACTATGATTTGGTCGATCACTGTATCTGCGTGCATGCATTTCAATTCCATTGTGCTCTGGATCATGCGAATACCACTGCCCGCGGCGGCGGCATCGTCGTCGGCAGCTGCAGTACCTCGACGCCGGCAGCGTCGTCGCATCTCCTCAGCTTGTTCGCCTGAATCAACGCCTGCATTTTTTTTTGTGTGTCCTCATCAGTCATGACTGGCGGAGCATGCAGTCACTCACTGAGTACATCTGCTTCATTGCTTCGTTGATGGCGTCCAGCAATACGTACGCCCGGGACCGGCAGGTACGCAGCGTTGACGCGGTAGGTGTCGTTGTCACGTCCGGACGGGGATGGCCTGTGTCCTCACTCACAGCCATATATAGACATATTGAAGTATTTTCAGAAACATAGAAGCTAGGAGCATTATGCATGTGCCATCATCTGAAAAAACAAATTGGGGTGGTTGAATGCTACATAGAAGGAGAATATGCATGCATGTGCCATATATAGTCACCATGCGGTGTTTCAGTGGTCTGAATCAAACTTTGTCAATTTTAGAGATTTCACATTTACCGTGTTGTCAAAATCTAGTTTAATTAGATGCCCTTGCCAGTGTACCGCAGACAGCCAGAGACCAGAAACGACACATATACATAATAATGATCAGATTCATTCATAAGTATATACTAGCAAATTTGCCCGGGCGTTGCAACAGGTATAAATAATACATCTCTTATACTCAAAATTACGTCGGTTTAGTAAAGTTTTATCTAAACTCGTCATCTCCGAGATCATTCCAATTTACTTGCTATGAAATATAATACACTTTTATCTTTTTGCTCATTTTCTTTTTTTTACCTCACTTATTATATTTTTTTATCTCTCCACAATCTAATCTAGCCGGGCAGCTTCTCTACTTGTTCCTCTTACAAAAATCTTCATAGGACCGAGAGCCTTATCCACCATACGCAGCTTCTCGCCGCAATAGCCAAGCGCCGCCGCCGCACAATCGCCTCAACCAACGAAACCAGCGATGGAGTCCCTCCGCGTGCCTCCATGGCCGCACGTCTGGCTGCGGGAGGCTGCTGATCAGCGGGACTGGTTTGCGCTGATCAACTCGGTGTTGGCCGTCCTATCCTCCGTGTGCCTCCGTGCCCACGCGTCCGGTTGCGGGAGGCTGCCGAGCAGAACTACATGTTTTCGCGAATCAACTCGGTTCACCGCCTGGCTCATGTAGCTGGGCCTGCGCCTCGTCGTCCACGCGCTGCAGTGCGCCACCGCCGAGCCGCTCCTCTATGTGTGCCTCTACTTCTAGGCAGTGCGATTCGGCCAACACTTCCTGCATGATTGGTCTATGCGGTCCGCGCTCGGTGACGCGCTGTGGCGGCGCGGGCTCGACTCGATTCAACTCGTTGCGTCATGGCTTTGATTTGATGAGTGGTGGCGTCGATGCCTAGTTTTATAGTAGGGTTGGTATTAGTATCTGATTTAATTTAGATTTATGTTGGTCCGTTTTGGATTTTGTATCTGAAATCCATGTCCTTTTAGATTTCAGATATGGAAATCAATACGGAGCATCTAGACATGAGGACGGAATTTATGTGAACCATGTCTATTTTTATGAACCTTGATATATACGAAATCGAACTCCAGTTTTTTCTTTCCAACTCTCTCGTGGTCGAAGCAAATTTCTATTTGGTTACCGTATAGCAGGCTTGCCCGGACTCTTGCTTTCCCATGGCCACCGACACAGTAATATGCTTTTTTAAACCAAAGCAGTTTCGTACGCTTGATAATCTAAGGAAAAAGATGTATTGGATTTGGATTTGGATTCGTACCTACCTACATAGGTTACCTCAACAAGACGTACAATACATATGTTATTATATATTTATGGAGTTTGTTAGAGAAGATCATACAAAAAGAATAGATGGACCAAAAAAAGAGGCTGAAATTTTAGCTCTTCATTATTATATGAGATAATATATCAATCGAGAAAGTTTCTATTCATCAGCATTGTACTTTAGTCTTTTTAACGAACGAATAATATTTTTTTATCATAACAAATTAACATAAGCATTCATCATAAACCAAATATCATAAACCAAATTTCAGGAAAACGAATAACACCAAAATAAAAAGCTTATATCTGTATGCAGAGTAGTATTATACAAGGAGTCCATTTATTTATTCTGCTGAGCATGCTGTCAGCTATCTATACACACCTAAAGGGGTGGAGTGGTCTGCTCTACACAACACAAATGAAATCGTACTCTTGCATTGGGTCATCATCGTGGCATAGCTTCTGAGTTGTCCAGCTAACGTGGTGCTAAAACAATAGAGAGATACAGATTTGCTCGCGTGGTGCTTGAAATGTACATATACCAGCTTCGATAACTCGGACGCCACAGTGCCGTCGTGAACTGAAAACCGGGATGAGGCTCCCAAGGCATGGCTAATAAGTGCAATCTCGCTCAAGCAATGGAGTCCTTTTACACTGTAAAATTGACAGTGTCATATCTGCAGTTCAGGCTACTTTCCCTATGCTTCCTATTCCAATGTCTCATCTCTTTGGTTCAGCTCCATAGTCCGGTAGTCCCTATGAGAACGTGACATCTAGTTTTTATGACATCTTCAGTGTAAGGAACAGTTGTGCTATCGAAGATGTGTACAACAAGCTTTGTTGCTCACTCAGGTGAAGCTGTACCAGCATATATATATATAGGAGAAAAGTTTAATTTATGCACCCAAGTGATGGTTGGTGGAGCAGTGACATGTAGGCTGTATTGAGATGCCAGATGAGCAGGGAGCAATAATACACATATAACATACATATATGCACGCTTGGCTCTTCTGCGCATAATTTTTATTGAAACTTAACTCCGTTTAACATGCATGTTGGTTGAACAATTAGTAAATTTCCATTCAGGAATTGATACTATTACTAGGATCATATTGCTAATCAGAATGCCTACTTATCTTATCATTTGAAGCGTGGAGGTATTTGAGGATTTTGATTAATTTGGTCTTCCTAATTGTACGCCTTATTAGATCGAGGCAAATTTCAACCAAGCTTGTGTCGTTGCTCCTTTTTGTTTAACAGAAAATTCAAATGGATCCGGTCCATTGTTTGCGACACCATTTCTTTTTTTGTTTCTTGAAAAGTGTTGTTCTATTTATTTTCTGTTTCTTAATAAATTTCATTAGGGGCGCAAGCCTCTCCTGTTCTCTAAAAAATGTGGAGGCAGTGAATGTGGACTATTCCCTAGAACTTTCAAGCATCAAACGATTTGATCTTCTCCATTTGTCTGTTCTTCTATCATAGAATCCGGCGAATATCAGCACATAGAGTTCTGTGTCTTTTCTTGATGTTTCCAATTCCCATACACTTGTGTCTATTTGTCCTTGCTCCGTGTAGCTGGTAACCATGTTTTGATGTGCTATGTGCTATGTTCTATGCGATATATAGTCATACTGAAGCAAAGATATATATATATATATTATATATATATATATATATATATATATATATATATATATATATATGACGTTTAGGACAGCGACACGGTCTCCAAAACACAACTTTGACCCTTTGTTTTTATAAAAAATATTTATAGAAAAGTGATATATGTATACTTTTATGAAAATATGTTTCAAGACAAATCTATTCATATAATTTTTACATTTGGAAACTCAACAATTTAAAAGTTATAGATGATTTATATTCTCAATGTTTGACTCAAACCTTGTCTAAAATGTCTTCGTATTTCCGATACGGAGGGAGTATAAATGGAATGGTCTAGCTCGCTGCCTACTATTTCAGGTCAAGCTGGACCGACATATGTCTGACGAATGCTTTATTTGCAACATAAACGGTGGTGGATTATTCATTATTCATATGGCTTGGTATCCCAGTCACTGCAATATATAATTCTGTATGACTTCTCTATGATTCAGAGCCAAACAGATCAAAGCAGAGTTTGACATAGTGCCATCCATGTACTCGTACACGATGGCTTATCCAAACAGAGTTTCAGTGCCACGTGTGCAAAAAGCGTTTACTTCTGCAAGCTGCTCCACCTCCTAGTCGTCGGCCACCCTATCTCCGACACATGCCATGTACATGTCTCCTATATTTTCAGCCACCACCTGTCGTGATGTACATGTCTCCTTCCCAGCTGATGGACAAGTGCATATGGTGCAGACTCGCTCCTCGAGCAAAGCAATCATTTTACACTGTTTAATTGAAATTGGCACCGGTGTAGTTCAGACTGCTTTCCTTGTGCTTCCTATTCCGATATCTTGCTGCGTCTCTTTGGTTCAGCTCCATATATATAGTACGGAGTACCTATGAGCACGTGACAATCACATCTAGTGTGCTACTGCTGTATGTCTGTATATAATGACTTCAGTGTAAGGAACGATACAGCTATCGAAGAATGAAATAAATTAAACAACAAGCTTGCTGCTCAGTCAGCTGAAGTTGAATCAACATACACATACTCCTATATATAAGAGGGAGAATATACTTCGTGGTCTGTGCACCCAACTGATGTTTGGTGGAGTAGTGCCATTTATTAATACACGCGCCATATGTGCACGCTAGCTAGGACTCTTCCATGCATAGCACCATTAATTATAAACTGTACTCCGTTAAACATGTTGGTTGCACAATTAGTAAATTTATGTTGTAATTGATCCTACAACTAGCTAGTAGGAACATAGCTAATTAAAATGTTCCCTTATCTTATCTCTGATGTGTGGAGATACTAGCTTGACAAGACTAGTTGTTTTGTGGCATGATAAGACTCAAATTTCAAAAAAAATCATAATTCTTCAATATGACATCGGATGAAGAATATTTTTATACAACAATTATAGCTTCCGATGAGATCTACAATATCCTAGTTTTAAGTTTTTTTATTTGAGGATGTTAAGACACTCAAAAAATAATATAAATTTCATCATAATAATAATGTGTTTAGCCCTTGTCGCATTAGAAAAATAATATATATTTTTTATATGAAATCAAATGAAGATAATTTTTATACCAAAGTTGTTGCTCTCAATGATATCTACAACTTTATAGTTTTGAGTTTTTTTATTTGAGAACATTAATATTCTAAAAAATAATATAAAATCTCAGCACCTCTTGAAAATAGAAAATCGCTTTTAAAATCAGTCTGAAAACCAAATTTGTTCAGTTTTAATAGTTTAAAGGTGCATGTTACCTGGTTTTATAGTTGATTTAAGTTAAAGGTTAAAAAGTGTGTTTACCCTTTTATAAATTTAGAGACCTTTAGGCTTAGAGCATCTCTAAGAGATTAGCCAAATTTACTAATTGTGTTACTCTGTAAAAGAGATTTGACAAAAAAAATACTATAGCACTATAACACTCTGTAAGCCAGGAGCCTAGATTGTTAGTGAGACAGGCTATTCAAAAGTTGATATATAGTGACTGAGAGGTGGAATAGAGAACTATTAATTTAGAGAGCCATTTGTAGAGTACGCTAGAGATGTTTTCCGTTTAGAAAACGATTTCCCTAATATCTTATAAATATAGATGCTCTAACCCGGTTAATGCAAAAGAGCAGTTAATGCAGAAGAGGCCTGCTGGCCTGGCTTAGGTAGGACGTGAAAATTGGTCGTAGTACCTAACCCAGGCTGGGCCTACACGTACAAGAGTTGTGGTTTCACTAACATCCTGCAGATCTTACCATCATATTCCCTATTCCGCCATGACTGCTCCTATCTCTAGCGTTGCTCCGATCCATGCTCCAACCAACAAGGAGAAGTGTGTGAGTGTGATGAGTTGATGGCAAGATCATAAGGTGGAGGCCCCTCATGCCACACACGGCCACTAGCATCGATCCTTTCCAAGGTGTGTCACGATCCTTCACTACTGAGTAGCAATTACAGGGGTATTTGGTACAAACTGGGAAGAATTAGAGAGAATCTAGACTGGGAATAGCAAGATCATGGATAGGTAGAGCAAGAACAGCAAGAGCGCTTCTCGGACGAGTACAGAGAGGAAGAAGACGGGTTCAGATTGTTGGATATGTGTCGAATATTATGTACGAGTTTGGTTATGCTAGGACTCTGAGTTGTATTTTGCAGTATAGGGTAGAGTTGGTGTTGGACTCTGTAACCCGGTCTCCTCATAAATATGAGAGGAGGGTTGCTGTTGTAACCATGACGACATAGCGACAGGTTCGCGGGAGGGCGGCGGCGCGTTGACGGGACCCTAGGGCGACCGATGTTGCTGGTATTGAGGAGGAGCGCCTATAGTCATGCCCCGGGGATTAGGCTTCGGCTGAACCTCGTTAACAAATATCGTGCCTCTGGTGTCGTTTGTGATCTTGCATGTTTGCCTCGGTATAGATTCAATCGACGTTCCGCGCATGGAGATTAGTAGTCAACTTGTCGCTGTGAGAGGCTAATTCCTAACAATTGGTATCAAAGCTATAATACGAAGCGGATATGACGCAAGGTGGAGCATGGTTGTGGCCAACGCGTGTGGACAGTGCATGCATGGCGTGGCAGGTCGGCGGCAGCGTCGACGGCAGCTAGGGGTTCCTAGCCAAATATCATCATCAAGTGGTAGCTGCACAACTTACGGTGATGCCTATGGATGGGAGGCGTGATTTCGCGGAAGCCGGATAGGTTCGAGTGGTGCTGCTTGGGCATGGGGACTCGCAGTTGCGGGGTGCACAGGATGCTTCACAAAGCATGTACGAAGAATTGATGTATGCTATGATTTGAGCATGTCGGAGATCAGATCAATATGGAGTCAGATTGTAGGCTGGCAGCGTATGTGATTGGGGCACCTGGTTGTACCAGAGTCTTCGATGGGCACGGTAGGAGCAACACAGATGGTGCGGATCCAAACATGTTACGCTGAAGATTGACTCGAGTACAAGCCTGATGGTGTGGCTAGCTGGTTGTTTTTGCATTACGTGTGGAGAGTACACAATTTTTCCGGATGAGCTACAATATGTATTGAAGTCATGGTCATGTCACATTAATTAAGAGAGGCCGCAGGCAGTAGGCAGGGCCGTGCATGCATGGTGCCTGGACGAACATGCATGAGCATGCTTGGTGTTTCCTTTTTCTTTGCTTCAATGGTGTGTGGCATAGGACTTCAGGGCAACGTGGCTGGATATGAGAAGCGTATGGCGAGGCATGACAACAGTGACCAATTTGATCAGGCAAATTACTCGGTGATGGATGGTTTCGTCAAGTACATGTGAAGTAGGCAATAGTGCAAGTCAGAGAGTCTACGGTGATGGTTGAACAGTCTGGTGATCAGCATCGCAATGCTGGTTGGATCAACATAGAGACAACGAGGTGATGGAGGATAGGTAGCAGACCTCAGGGCCGATGTTGCAGTGCTGGTTGGCGGCGAGCGGAGATTGTCGGCAGTGTTTGGTCGTGGTGCACATGGCGACGGATGGGAGTTCGACAATAGTATTTTCAGCGGATGTTCTTGGGAGCGACGGAGTCTGTGCAGACTAACAAGGTCGAGGTGAAGAGCAGCTCGTTGGTGATCTGTCTGTGATTGATAGATTGGGGCCGAACAGTTCGTGGCGCACAAGACGAACAGTTCAGGATGGCTGACGGATAGTTTGCTTGGAGGGCGAACATACCGTGGTGCGTGGCGGAGAGGCTTGCGGCGATAGGCTAGTCATACCGTGGGCAGAGACGACGACAGAATTAGCGATGACGACATAGGAGCGTGACAGCTGATGGAGTTTATTGATCTTTGTGGCGTGGCAACATGTGGCGCGAGCTCAATGCATGTTTGCATTGGATGAGCTTGCGTGCTTCCAAATCAGCAAGGGCGTGGATCGATTCAAATTGCACGTGCAGGTACTGAAGTGTGGATTGAATGACGTGAAGAAGCTTCAAGGGCTGAAGTGGAAGGAAGTATAGATGGTGAATATTTATACTTGCAACTGGAGTAATCTAGTTGGTTAGGGCTGCAAGAGGCTATGATGTAAGACGTCGGGCGTAGCATTACAGTGGAATGAGAAGAGCTATGGTAATTTATATATGACTCAAATAACAGCTATGAGATTCTCGGTGTCATAGGTACAATCGGTTCAAGTATAGTACTGGATCTAGTTAGCTCATTAGTGTTTAGTATGAAGCAGACGTGTTTCAGCAAGTCAGACATGTGTTAGAGCTGGAGAAGGATCTAAATTTTACTTGCTAGAGATTGTGATGATGGAGAGAAGGGTGCATAACTTTAGGTGGAGTCATGAAGTATGAAGTTGCGGGAATAACGAAGGCTCTTATTTGCGGTGGGTCTATGACAAGACTCGTCGGACAGCTCTTGTCGAGCTGTGAAGGCAACTCAAGTCAATTGTACATGGAGGTTCGTGCATGACGTGCATGGACGACTTCAAGATGGCGGAATATTCGTCAAGGTGGAGTTTGTTGGATATGTGTCGAATATTATGTACGAGTTTGGTTACGCTAGGACTCTGAGTTGTATTTGGCAGTATAGGGTAGAGTTGGTGTTGGACTCTGTAACCCGGTCTCCTCATAAATATGAGAGGAGGGTTGCTATTGTAACCATGATGACATAGCAACAGGTTCGCGGGAGGGCGGCGGCGCGTTGCCGGGACCCTAGGGCGACTGGTGTTGCTGGTATTGGGGAGGAGCGCCTATAGTCATGCCCCGGGGATTAGGCTTCGGCTGAACCTCGTTAACAAATATCGTGCCTCTGGTGTCGTCTGTGATCTTGCATGTTTGCCTCGGTATAGTTTCAATCGACGTTCCGCGCATGGAGATTAGCAGTCAGCTTGTCGCTGTGAGAGGCTAATTCCTAACACGGATTCGTTCTGTTCGATGCCCCGTGAAGCTGATCCTTTCTGCCTTTTGTACACCGGCTCTTCCAATAAGTGGGCCATGGCCTGCTCCCAAGCCCACCCTTGTGCACTGTCATGGTCCTTTGGCTAGTACATGACATTTCCGGCTGCTGAAAATGCGGTTTGCCCTCAAGCCGCTGTCGTCAAGGCTGTCGGGGTCCCATATTAACCTCATCAACCTTTTAGAAATGACTTTGCAGGGCAACTCACATCTTTTGCAGTTGAAGGTCGTGAGAAGTTGTGGTGCCACCAAGAGATTGTCCTCTGCAATGCCTTGGTGAATATCAATGAACATCTTGCCGTGGTTAGTCACTGAGCACTTAGTGCTGATCCATGGAAATAGAGGAGCCTCACAGTCAACCAAACCAAATGATAGTACATAGTGGACATATTTTGAAGCTCTTGTAACTCCATCACTGGCAGCAAAGACTTTCAGTTGACCGTACACATTATGGACCACCACTGTATGAAACTGAATGAGCCTCTGTATTTCTTTTTGGAGGGTTCTGTACTAAAGAATGTGCAAATTGTAGTATTGTTGACATTGATGGATATGTTACTAAGACCAGTCCACAAGATAGCTCCATGAGTACTTCTGTTGTGATCTAGTCGAGGAGCAATGATATTGCACTTCTGTTGACCTTGATCCTCATTGGCACATATTTGATACCCAAGCAAGGAAATGGTATAAAGCATATGCTTGTTGCAACCTCCTGAATCCCAAGACATTTGTACTACCTGGGTAGCAACTAGGACTCCTTCAATGCACAAGAGAAGCACCATTCTAAAATGCAGTGATAATCTGGGAAACTTTATTTGCAACCATACTTCAGTAGCTAGCATTTTCAGTTCCACCTCTTGCTTGCAATGTTTTTTAGGTCTGATTGCAAGCGAGTTAAACAAAATTCCTCCAAGAACAAAAACACTGGTGGATCCACCATGGACAGAAATATCCACACAAGACTTCTGTATGCTCCAATTGAGTGTAGAATTCTTGCACACATCATGTTCGTCAATGCTGAAATACCACAGTGAACTATCAATTGCTGAATAAGTTTCCAGAACTAAGCTCCCTGACCAAGCAGGTGGAGGCCAAGAGATTGTCAACAACGCAAGTACAACAGACTGCATTTTAAATAGCTTGGGCAGCCGCAGCTCCATTTCTTCCATGCACTCGCATAGCTCAACAGGCCCCATTGGCAACCTTCTCAGCTCAGCAGGATTATTGGGATTTGCTCTAGCTTTCAATAGTAACTGGATGAAGTGGAGATACTCTCCATAACAGCTACTTGCACACACAACACGTAGAACTTTGTGTCCTACTGAATGAGATGCCTCCACATCCTTGAGGTAAGCCTTCTGAAACAGATCCGCGGCGACATGCTTGCTGGCATGAAGAGACACTGAGAAATGCGCAGCGTCTTGGTTGGAAGCAAGGGTGTGGAGCACCACAGTGGACGTCACAGCACTGAACCAGAAGATGAATGGAGGGTGGCTCGGCATTGTGTCAAACACCTTGAGGGCATTCCTGGTGAGGGTAGCTGGTGTGCTCCGATCAGCAACAAAGCACACGTCCTGGTATAAAGTGCCAGCTGGTGGAGTTGTCCTGGTAGGAGCAGTAGTGGAGGTCGTCAAAGAGCCCAAGGCGCGTGTCCAACTTGAGGAGCCGCGCGACGTCATGCTCTTGTTCCCGACCATAGAAGGTCGCGAGCGCGCGGTGCATCTTGAGGACGACACCGAGGAGTGTGTCAGGCACGACAGGTGACCTGCACAAACGCGCGACGGCGTCGAGGTGCGCCCGCTCCTCCTTAGATGACGATGGCGCCGACGCGGACGGCGGTGCCCGTGACCCAGAGCACGCCTACGTGGCTGAGGCCGCATGCGTAGCCCCTGGATCCGAAGGCGTGGAGGCCGTCCCCGACGTGGAGGTCGTAGATGGTCTAGTCGGTGGCGGAGTCCCGGGAGCTCGTCGACGTAGTTCGGCTCCACGGCGCAGTACAGGCCGGTGGCGACGGAGACACCATTGTCGGCGCGTCGCTCCCTCGGTGCCCTCTTCTTGATCTTCTTCGTCGCAGCGAGAAACGGCGGCGTCGAAAACCGAAGGAAGGTGCGCGTCGGTGACGGAGCCGTGGCCGCGGCCAAGGGTGCTGCAGGCGTGGACGTTGTGGTTGGGGTCGATGTCGGAGCTGATGCAGGTACGCGACCCGAGGCCGCTGCAGGCGTGGGCGGCGCAGCTGCTGCCATGACCGTCGTCATCGAGGTGGAGCACATCAGCGAAGTACTCGACATCATGTTGCTCACAGAAGGGGTCGTGGACACAGCAAAGAACGCTGCCGGCGTGGGTGGCGCAGACGAGAAGACCGATGAGGCGGCTACAGTGGACGACTGCGACACAAGCTGGATATCTAACCAACAGCAGTTATCATAGATGCAACGTCCATGAAGGAACCTTTGAGCTTCAGACGCGTCATGGCTAGGGAGGAAGAAGATGTAATGCACCATACAACTTGTCCTCTCCAGAACAAGCACCTTGTTGCCGCCGTATGGTCCGAAGACCTGGAGGAGAACCTCATCCGGCAAGGTCCACGGCATGTGGCTGACGGTGACACGAAGAACACCTCCCATGGAAGTGGGAAGGATGGCTGGTGTAGGCGCTGATGAAGCCATGAGGCGCGATCGATTGGGGAAAATTTTTAGGGTTCCCCAATCCAAGGCTTTAGATACCAATTGTCAAGATCCTTCACTACTGAGTAGCAATTACAGGGCTATTTGGTACAAACTGGGAAGAATTAGAGAGAATCTAGACTGGGAATAGCAAGATCATGGATAGGTAGAACAAGAACAACAAGGGCGCTTCTCGGACGAGTACAGAGAGGAAGAAGACGGGTTCCGATTCGTTCTGTTCGATGCACCGTGAAGCTGATCCTTTCTGCCTTTTGTACACTGGCTCTTCCAATAAGTGGGCCGTGGCCTGCTCCCAAGCCCACCCTTGTGCACTGTCATGGCCCATTGGCTAGTTTTTTTTTCGATCACGCCTAAGCGTGTTTTTCATTAAGCATAGTAGAGTTCAAAGCGCAAGGCGCAACAGAAGAAACCTGACAACAGAACAATAGGAACACCCCAAAGAAACGCAAACGACACAACCCCAAAGGCGCAGCAACCAACAATTGCCGCAAGCCCTACAGCCCAAACGTCAAAAAAACCGGGTCGCAGCCCACGAACCCTAAAAAACAGCCAGCAACAACAAAGCCTCAAGGCACGCCTAGGAGCCTGGAGAGGTGCTTGTTGCCGGACAAACACCATTGAGCCGCCTCCTCTTTGATCCGCAGCGCAAGCATGACCGTTGAACTAGCCACCCCATCGAAGGTTCGCGCATTGCGCTTCTTCCAAAGACTCCAGCCAACCAGAAAGGTTAGCGAATCGAAACCTCGACGCACCTGCTTTGGGACCATGGCCCATTGGCTAGTACATGACAGTTTGGCCATGGCTCGGTAACCGTGCGTGCTAAGCTTCAGTGGCCATGGACCCATGCCCATCCACCTCACCGATGAGAGGGGCAGCAACATCGCCCCATCCTGGCCTCCTCGACGTACTGGCAGCTAGTGCTACGTACCCCGCACCCGCCCTTGTAGTCTGTAGCTACTGTATGCGTTAAGTGGAGTAGACAAAATTGGCATCAAGAAGGTTTGATTTTCATATCATAGATCGCCTTCACCCACTCGAGATGACCATGGCGTTCACAGGCTGCACATGCATGGCTGAAGATATCACGCAGAATAATGACATGAGTCCTCTGACACTGAACATGTGGGCCTGTTTCCTAGGTATATCCACCTAGCAGTAGCAGGTCTCAAGATTTGGCTACTTATTTTTTTATCAATTAAAATTTAAAAACCACCTTGTTCCTCTTATTCCTATCATATTTCTATGATCCATGTGCATACACGTAATGAATGGGATTTTGCATTTTTGCTGATGCTTCTATGTAAGCTCTCTATGATGTTCAGATGTTTTGTTGAACACTGTCTGAATCTCTCTAGTTTAGTAGTTTAGAGAAGTCAAAATTAAATACTGAGGCGCTTGGCAATCTGAATCACTAGTACAGATCAACATTGATAGTGTCCCTTAAAACTTCCAATCTACAAACATTACTCGAGGGGCACACATAATTTTAAATTTGCACATTTGTTAGAAGGCTAAAATTTACTGCAACAGAACATTAATCTACGTATACTCTAAATGAAATCACTAGTTATTGTTTACTCTTATCTTTCTCACCATTAATCTTTGTTCATTTCATATGAAATCATATTATACTCATTGACATCGAACTTACAACTACTATGTATACCAAGTCGAATAAGTAAAGGCGTATAGACATTTGACATCTTCCATTCAATCTAGAAATATATGTGAATCTGTTATGGCAAAGGTTTTTCAAATAGATTGAACTTAGACTCTCAACCAGTGAATTACCCAAACCAGGAGCCAGTTGCTTACCAAACTGGGACTTAACTTTCTCATGACTAGAACTTATACACAAGTGAATAACCTAACAACCATCATATCTCAAATGTTAATGAGTCATTCCTCACACATATGTATATATATAGGCTCGTTTGTTCCAATGCTTCTCGGTGTCATCATCAGTTTCGTTGAACATGTTAGAAGATCCAATGTTGAGGACTTACAAATGAGAGATAATGAGAGACAAATTAAACTAGGGATTGAGGACCACTTATTTGTGGGCATAGGAAACATCAGCAAAGCAACTAGAACCTCCAGGATGGTAACAACTGACAAGCGAGCGCGTGCATTCACTGGAGTAATGCCTGATACTTGGCTGCGAACTCAAGTCGGTTTCCGGCCAGCTCCGCATCTCCACTTAGATGGCTTTGCGTTAGCGGCACAGTTCTACCTACACTACTGGAAACTTGAAATTCTCTGTCCAAACTCAGACAAAACTGGAATTACCCTGTCGAGCTATCCCTGACGGTATTTTTATTTTCCCTGACGGTAAGTGCATCATAAGAAATTTCATAGCGATATTTTTACTTTTTATGATGATACGTACATTTTCATGAAAATATTTTTATTTTCCCTGACGGTAGTGCACCGTAAGGGAATTTCAAGTTTCCAGTAGTGCTAGCGTGCTAGCATGACTGTCCCAAGTCCCAAGTGCCGGACCACTTCGTGTGGCGCTGGTCCACGGATGGCGCCTTCACTTCTCGATCGGCTTACCTCGCGTTCTTCAACGGCTGGACGACCATGGCTGGAGCAAGGGAGCTTTGGCGCGCAGCGGCGCCACCCAAGGTGAAAATTTTCTTTTGGCTCGCTCTACGTGGCCGTCTCTGGACAGCGGATCGACGAGAGGCGCCATGGGCTGCAGCCACTGGGGGTGTGCGCGCTCTGCGACCAACATGATGAGACTTCCGATCATCTGCTTGGCTCCTGCGTGTTCACGCGGGAGACCTGGGAGCGGGTGCTGACTGCGCTGGGGTCGCCCACGATGCCGCCGACCCCTACTTCGAGCCTTCTCGATTGGTGGCTGACAGCGAGGGTTTCCTTGCCCCGTTCGCTGCGAAGGAGCTTCGACTCGTTGGTCCTCCTCGTCTCTTGGCACGTCTGGAAGGAACGCAACAATCGCAGCTTCGACCGGCGATCTTCCACGCATGCTCAGCTCTTCGCGATGATAATAGAGGACGCCAGCTGCTGGGTCGGGGCAGGCTACGGCAGTCTTGCGTTGCTTACGGCGCTGCTTGCTTGACTCTAAGCCGGCTCTACCTTTGGTCGCAAATTGGTTTCCTTTTTAGTACACTGATAGCTCCTCCACCTTTATGGTGATTATTGTTGTGTTCATCCCGGGTGTTTTTGGCTTCTCGCCATAACTCCGTGGACGTGTTAAAACTCCTTCTCCCACTTAATGAAACATGTGTTAAGGCACGATATTGAAAAAAAAGTCCCAACATGACCGATCATAGGCTTTGTGCCTGACGTCCCTTGTGGCCTTTTTTTTTCTGCTCCTATTCATCAGTAAATAAAGCAACTGTCCATAAGAAATACACATGGACAGCAACTAGGTCCAAAAGATGTGTCACAGACAACTGTACATGTTTCGTCACTCCTGCATGCTAATAACTAACCATATGGGTGTGCAACATAGGGCAAATTTAGTGATTTAGATACTCTCTAAAATAGATAATACTAAAGTATTTCAACAAACTACTTTATAATGTTCAGGGCAAAAACAATGATAGAGTGGATATCCCCATGATAAATAGATTCAGAGACTGCATTGATAATTTACAACTTGTCCCCATTGACCTTCATGGCAGAAAGTTTACGTGGTGCAATGACCAGCAAGTTCCAACTATGACAAAGATTGACCATATTTTTGCTACGGCCGAATGGATGCAGCTATTCCCAAGGACAGATCTGCAAGCCCTTGCGTCAATGGGATCGGATCACTGCCCAATGCTTCTCCAAGGAGACTTTTCTTTTGATTTTTACCACGGTTTCCGCTTTGAGTCCTACTGGACGACCATGCCTGGATTTAAAGAAACCGTGCAATCTGCATGGGATCAACCGGTAAATACTCAAAACGCGTTGCTCAGAATGCATGTCAAACTTTTGCGAACAGCGCGAGCGCTAAAGATATGGCGACGATCGATGTGCAGTGACTTCAAATTGCGACAAGCTATTATACAGATTGTGCTACTAGGCCTAGAAAAGGCACAAGAGCAAAGACAACTAACGCCTGACGAGCTGAGTTTCAAAAAGTCTTTAAAGGCCCAATCCGTGGGTATGGCCACGGTTCAAAAAGCAAAGACTAAGCAACATTCAAGGCTTACCTGGATAAGAGTTGGGGACTGCAACTCTCGGCTATTCCATATTTACACCAACGCAAAAAGAAAAAAGAATTACATTAGGAAACTTCAAATGGAAGGAGGCGATGCCATTACACAACAAGCTAAGGCAAACGTAGCAGTGAATTTCTTCAATCAAGCACTTGGTACCAGAATGTCACGATCTAAACGCATCAATTGGAATGCCATGGGGTACTCTCCTTTCAATTTGGAGGATCAGGACGTACCTTTCACAATGGAAGAACTGTCAGATACAATCAGAAGTTTACCCAATGAAAAGGCGCCCGGCCCGGATGGGTTCATTGGCTGTTTTTACAAGAAGTGCTGGAGTATTATCAAGCAGGATCTTCTTGAGGCAGTGATGGGATTTTACAATCATAAAGTGGCTAAATTGGGAGATTTCAACGAGGCAAATATTGTCCTTTTACCCAAAAAGCAGGAACCCGCGAAAATAGAAGACTACAGACCAATAAGTCTTATAAATAGCCTTGTCAAGATTATCACAAAACTCTTAGCTTCAAGGCTAGCACCGCGAATGAACGAGTTAGTCTCTAATGCGCAAAATGCTTTCATCAAGAAGCGTTGTATTCATGACAATTTTCTATATGTCCAACGGGTCATCCAAGCTCTTCACAAGAAGAAAAGACCGGCCCTTTTCATTAAACTTGACATAACAAAAGTTTTTGACACAATAGGATGGCAGTACTTACTTGAGGTTCTAATGGCCCTAGGATTCAGCACGAAGTGACGTGACTAGATATCATCAATTCTGGGCTCCTCATCATCCAGAATACCGATAAACGGGCGGCCAACCACTCGCATCAAACATGCCAGGGGGCTCAGGCAGGGGATCTCCTCTCACCCCTTTTGTTCATTTTAGCGATTGTCACACCCAATTTTAAGGATAAAATTGAATATGAATAACTCATGTGTGCCCAGAGATCAATCACACACATAAGCCGACAAATCTTTAAATAGTACCATCACTGAGTGCTTATTACATAACGAATAATATTTAAATAACATAACAGCGGAATATAAAGATAACTCTCGCGACGAAGCTCCACTTCACAGGGAACGTCGACTGGTTGACCACTAGCCTAGTACTCCTCACGGTAGTCTTCAAAGCCATCTGAAGGGGTTGAGAAAGCAAGAGTGAGCACTTACGTACTCAGCAAGAGTAACATAGGGTTATGAAGCTCAAAAGGTTGACACTGTCTGTACTGCGGTTGCTTTTAACTTGGTCAAGTTTTACCAACACTTAGCTTTAGTTATGCATAGCCCAATTAATACCACATGATAAGATTAATAAGCATCATTAACAATTAAACATTAAACAACATGATCATCTACACTGTGAGTTTTCCAGGCCACTCGTAACCGTGAGCACGGCTATCATGATAGATTTACACTCTGCAGAGGTTATACACTTTACCCACAAGTCATGTTACCCATATGCCCGGGTTTATAACTCCCATAACACTTCCAAGGTGAGTGGGCAGGGAACACTATGAAGTCTTTCAAAAGTCTTCCTAACATGTTAATAGACCCTACGGACCCAAGGGCAAGGGGTATGCAAAGCCTCTACTCGATGGTACCTTTCGAAGCGGTAACCACCCTAGAACATGCCCTGCAACCAGCTCGACAATGGTGCCTTTCACGAACTGCCAACATGCTAGTACGAATCTTTATACTTGACTAAAGCCAGAGCCATTATAACACTCGTGGTTGTATTAGAAATCCCAGCTTTTGCCCTACAGTGGGGTCCTATTCCATGTTGCTACAAAAGCCAATTTGATCTCATTGTTGCATATATCATTAATCAAGATTCATCTCAAGATCCATTATTGTAAAGCATAGCAAAGCTACCCATATGCATATAAACCCATGGTGACAAGGTAAAGGATAACAAAGCTATGGTATAGATCTAATAGGAATCAAATTAGACACATGCAATATGACTAGATTGAATTATGGTGAATAGGTAACAAGGATGATCCCATGTTAAACTTGCCTTGATCACAAAGCTCCTAGTGATCTTGATTTGCTGCAAAGAACTCTTGGTCAACGAAGATCTCACCGGCTGAACTCGATCAACATCACCACGCAATCATCCGAACAATCATACACGAAGCAATAAAGATATGATCAGAACATTACACCATAAACAATAAAGAGACTTTTGAAAAGGTTATAAAACAGATCTATACTTTACTACGATCACAAAGATGCGAGAAACACGCTAATCGGATCTAAAACGAAAAAGGTTATAGATTAAACGGGATTTTGAAAAGGGCAAGTTATAGCTTTAGCAAAGAAATTTTCTTTGATTTTCAAAAGTAATTAACATAGGTGAAATCTATACTACTGGATAGAGCATAAAATTACGGATCTAACGCAACTCGAACGGGTCGATTTGGATTTAAAACGAAGAAAATATAAGCATTTGAAGTTTAGGGGTAAAACTGAAATTAGGGTTTTATTTTATTTTCGAATAAAATAGATTCAGAAAAGGGAATACGTTTTCCCGAGGGAAAGCGTATGGATCAAAGGCGCCTTGGACTGCGGGTTCAGAGGGGAATAAACCCGAGGGCTCTTTAGCAAAAGAGGCAGGCGAAGGGGTATCGGGTTCTCTGGACTGTTGGATCTGAGATCAACGGTCCAGATTAGAAGGGGGAGGGAATAGGCGGCGCTATGGCCGGAGCAGAGAGACAGGACGGCGGAGTGCCATGGCCGGCGGCCGGCGCACGGCGGCGCGAGCTCGATCGGGCACTGCAGTGCTCCGTTTTCAAAACCAAGCACATCGGGAGGTCGAGGATGGCGCCGCGAACTCGTCTAGGGCATTGGCGAGGCACGGGGATGACCGGGAGATACCGACGACGGAGCAAGGCGGCGGCGGTCGGTCTGTGCACGGCGGTTAAGGCTCGGGAGGCCTAAATCGACCGGGTAACTGCTCGGGGGCACGAGGGGACCAAGGCGAAGCTGTCGGTGGCCTCTGTGGGGCTTGGTTGGGACGGAGGAGGGCTGGCGACGATGAACCGCGGCGGCAGAGATCCGGTGCACGGTGATCCGACGAAGCAGAGCAAAAACAAGAGGGAAAAGAGGGGGATAATGCGTTCGGCGTCTTCGCGAAGTTGATGCGCGAGTCGGGAGAGCTTACCGCGGTCGGGGAGGCTTGGAACGCGGCGGCTCGACGGCGGAACGCGGCGGAGCTTCTGCGGCGGCGTTGCTGCGTTCACGGGACGAGACGGGGTGCTTGCAATGAGGGAAAACGGCGCGGGGATCGACGCTATTTAAGGCGGAGCAGAGAGGAGTCCGGTGCGGAGGGGAACGCGGGGATCCGGCGTGCGGCAGTTCGCGGCGCGTTGCGGCGCGGCGAGGCGTACCCACCTCGGACTCGAGCAGAGGAGGGAGAAGGAGGGACTGACCTGTGGGCCAGGGACGTCAGCGGCAGAGAGGAGAGGAGAAGAGAGGCGAGCGGCGCCGACAGGTGGGGTAACCACATCAGTGAAAGAGAGAGAGAGGGACGCGGCCGAGCTGGGCCGAGGCTGGAAGCCGGCCTGCGAGGGTGAAAGGAGGGGGAGGGGAGGAGCAGGCCGCGGGCTGGGCCCTCGGGCCAGAAAGGTGAGAGGAACAGGTTTTCCTTTTCCTTTTTATTTTTCTTTTGGTTTTTGCAAACAATTTTGAAATGAATTTTTCTAGGGTTTTGTAAACCAAGCCACACCATAAAAAAATGCAAGGGCATGAGATGCATCAACACATGTTGGACCTAGCATGAGATTTAACTTTAGTTTTAATATTTAATTCTATGCTTCACAAAAATGCTTTAAATTAAATCAAATTCAAGTCAAATTCAAATCTATTTTACTATTCAAATTTTAGGGTGTTACAGCGATTGATCCCCTCCAAAGAATCATAGAAAAGGCAGCACAAGCGGGTCTGCTAACCCCTATTTTACCAATCCAAGCCAAGCTGAGATGCTCTCTTTACGCAGATGATGCTGCTCTTTTCACTAAGCCAATACCAATGGAATTGGACAGAATACAGAAGATCTTATGGTTCTTTGGAGATTGTTCGGGCTTAAAGGTCAATATGACAAAGACAGAAATCTATCCAATAAGGATGCAACCGGAGCAAGTGAACGGCATAATACAAAACTTCCCAGACTCAATCAAGAATTTCCCTAGAAGGTACTTGGGTTTGCCACTTCACACCAGGAAACTTTGTCGACTAGAGGTTCAACCTTTGATAGAGAAAATTGGTGGACGGCTACCGGGCTGGCAAGGAAAATTTCTATCCACTGCAGGAAGAGAGAACTTAGTGAAATCGGTGTTATCAAGTATCCCCATCTACCATCTAACAGTTTTTCATGCACAAAAATGGCTGATAAAGAGAATTGACAGAATTAGACGCAGCTTTCTGTGGCGAGGAGAAAACCCGGACAATGCTAGTAGAGGGCACTCCTTGATTAATTGGCCAACAACCTGCCTCCCCAAGTCAAAAGGGGGTCTAGGAATTTTAAATTTGGAGCGCTTCACCAGAGCTCTTAGATTAAGATGGTTATGGTTTAAGTGGAAGGAAAAACAACGGGCGTGGAATAATTTGGAGGTACCGTGTGACAAAGTGGATTACAATCTCTTTTACGCCTCCACGATTATTACTGTGGGGGACCGGAAAACAGCACCGTTTTGGTACTCCAATTGGCTGGACGGGGCTATGCCCATGTCACTAGCCCCTTTACTCTATCAAAAGACAAGACGAAAGAACATTTCAGTCCATCAGGCTTTATCAGCCAACAGATGGATCGACCACATATATCCGCCAACATCAGCACAAGAAGTAAGACAGTTTGTACGCCTATGGGGGCTGTACAAAGCATTCAACTAAATGAAAACGTGGAAAATGAAATCGTATGGAAATGGACGACGGATGGGTTATATAGCACGCAGAGTGCTTACCTAATTCAGTTTGTCGGAACTTTCAGTAGGATGAGTCTAACTCCAATCTGGAAAGCCCACGCAGAACCGAAGTGTCGGTTCTTTGCCTGGACCTTGTTGCATAGAAAGATCCTAATGGCAAACAACCTCCTCAAGCGAGGATGGACATAACAACCGGAATCAGACTGCAAATTATGCAACCAAGTATTAGAAACACCGACGCATCTTTGTAAGGATTGCCCATACACCAAGACGGTGTGGAGCTACATTAAAGAGTGGTACAACCTAGGGTGCCTCAACTCTTTAAACGAGGTCGGTTCAATTCATTCATATTGGTGGAAATGTCGACGCAAAATCAGGAAAAACGAACGAAAGAAGGTGGATGGCATATTTGTCTACTTCTGGTGGAACGTATGGAAAGAGAGAAACCGACGAATTTTTCAACACAAACAACTGCAGCCTCAACAAGTAGCCTCTCTATGCAAGGATGATATCTCACAATACCAGCTAGCTAAAACGTCAACAGAAACAAGATTTTCAATAGAACAGTAGCGGGGAAGATATAAGCTTTGGTCGGTCTACGCATTGCAAAGTTACAAGGAACGACCTGGTCCGCCCTCAATCGGTAGAGTCGTCGGAGGATCAGTCAGCTCTGATATTGTCGATAACGACGGTGAAGGGAGCGGCGCGGATTTGCACGGGCCAACGCAAGGGCACCCGGTCCGCTAGCGGCGACGCGCTGTAGAAGCTCTGCAGGAACATTCGGGGCCGCCATTTTTTCGCTCGTGCGCGCGGAGGAAGGAAGCCCCAGTAGCTGCGCTGTCACTCATGGCGACTGCGACGCAACAAGCGACGAAGGACGGAAGGAGAGTAGGCGGAGTTTGTTGCGGACGAGTGAAGTCTGGGGATTTTCTCGATGGAGGTCAACGCTGGGTTCCCGTGCTCCGCGTGGGCCGTTTTTTTTTCCGTTTGGGCTGTAGCGAGTAGCTGGTTGTACTGGGTGTGTTGCGGAGTTTTTCTTTTTGTACAGTTGCTTTTGTCTTTCTTCGTCTAATATATCTAACGACAAAGCTTTTGTCGTTCCTTTCGAAAAAAAAGTATTTCAACAAATTCTGTAAAATGAAGAGACTAAAGAGCTATTGAGGAAGGCTATCCAAAATTAAAGAGCGAATAAGGTAAAATAAAGAACTACTACAGAGCCCGTTAGAGATAGTTTTTTCTTTAAATAATAACCAAATTTAACTTTTAAAAACGATTTAGCTAATATCTTAAAGACGCAAAGGAAAAGGACGTGGGAGGGGGGGGGAGCAACAGTGATGGAACAATGGAGGTTAGCGCGGTTGGGAGGTGCAAGGATGAGTTCGGATCATCTGTTGGTGGTGCAGGCAAGTTTGGTCGCATGGCAATAGTTGGCTGACTGTACATAATGTAGTGAAATTTAAATAGTGAGATGGAGAGTAGTAAGCTGCACCTAAAGCTAGGCTTATATGGATACTTCTCTGCATTGCACCATTACATAATTATCAGATCAAAACACAGAACTTATAAAGCGTATCAAAACAAAACAGAACTTATAAAGCGTACCAAAACAAGTATGCAAGGTTTATATGGATAGGGATAAAGGCTGCCTATTCAGTTTGTTCGGGTCTGTCATTTGGAAGTATAAAAACCAAACAAGACCCAACTGAACTAATATCAAACACAGAACTTATAAAGCGTATCAAAACAAGTATGCAAGGTTAAGACTTAGTTACCAAAGCATATCAGGCTTCCTTTTCATGGCTGCCTACTAAACACCATACCAAAATCCCAGCAAAATGGTGCCTACAAATATCAATAAAAAAATTATCGTAAGAAGCATATGGAAATACAAGTGGAGACATAAAGCTGAAAATGAAAGAATGAGAATATAAAGGTTGGCGGGTAATACACATGCTATGAGAACAATGATGTCATATTCGACAGCAAGAACTTCGATAGATATATTTATTATTTGCAAAGTGACCTGCGGATCTTTGACACTGGCCTGGGGGTTTTAAGACAAGTTGAGTTGACACATTGCATTTTGTTGCTCTGCTTTTAGTTGCAGCTATATAACAAAAAGTTTTGAAAAAGTGTCAAATTTGAACATGTTGACCATGGTGATATGTGCAAGCTACAAAAAAAAATTGGTTGTCAAAATAAAAAAAAATCTTTGCCCAGTGCCAGCCCTGGCACTCGACAAAGATGAGTTCTTTGTCGAGTGCCAAACGGCGGGCACTCGCCAAAGGTGACGGTCATAAATGCCGTTAGGTCCGGCCTTCTTTGCCGAGTGCCCTTCTTGATACTCGGCAAAGAGACAGGTTTGTCGAGTGTTGTTCTGTGCCGAGTGCCAAGCACTCGCACTCGGCAAAGACTAATTTGCCTAGTGTATTTCTTTGCCGAGTGCCACGTTGACCTGCACTCGGCAAAGAGTTCTTTGCCGAGTGCCCGATATTTGGCACTCGGCAAAGGTACTGTTCTCGTAGTGTACAAAGGTAAGTTCTCTGGTCACGTTATTACCAATATTGAAGTCTCGTCTAACCATACAGTACCCGGCCCTCAGCTCATTTTGGCCAAGACCACAATATATACAGTACCCGGCCGAGACCATGGAGTTAAAATTCGAGTTAGTGGCGATGCGTGCTTTTTTGGTGTATTTGTCATTACGTGGTTTGTACCCGTGTGTTGCAGTAGGATAAAAAACAATGTTATTGGATAAATGTACTATGATGAGCATAATTAAGTTGAAAAATGATATTTTACTCATGTGGTATACACTACCCCAAACATGTTCTTTTCCTGGCTGACGGTTCCATCAGGGAAAAATTGTAATATCTTAAGGCAAAGTCTTCCTTAACTGTTAGGGATACGCTCTCAGAGGGATAGACCGACGAGAAATTAAGTTCACCTTGCCTGACAAAAAAACATCACATATTGATTGCTGTCCGTTGTAGCTAGCCATCCAAGAAAGGCTTCTCATTGTGTTTGTAGAGTTCTGTCATTTCTTTATTATGTTCAGATGGTACAAATCACATCCAGAGCTCTAGGGAGTGCATATCTTTGTGTCCTGAATGTCGTATTGGGCAACTAATTTCCTGAAGGGAAAATTGGTTCGATGTCACTGAAAGATCACAAGAATCAGAAACTACCACCGAAAGTTACATGTGAAATACCATCAAAAGATAGAACTGCTATCTAAAAATAGCATTCCATCACTCCGAAGCTGCCGGCCATTGCGCATGCGCCGGCGGCCACGACACCGAACTCGGCCAGGCCAGCACCCTTCATGCACCCATGTTAGCTGACACGCGCGCTCCACCCTGCCTCCACCCACTATGGCTGGCGTGCTCCGACCCATATCGCGCCTCGTCCTGACCAAGCATCTCTTTATCGCGGGGGCCATGCACAAGGGCGGCGGCTGCTGCAGCAGCCCCGGGGCGGCCAGTCCAGGGCTGTCTGCCCATCAGGGATGTTGCAGTTGCATGTGATACATACAATTTTCCAGGATGAGATCTTTACCACTATGCCGATTGTGAATACTACAAATCATGTTCTAATTATCTAGTCCAATGTAGGATTCGAATATGATCTTGCTCTTGGTTAGCACCCTGCAGTTCCTCCTCCTTTACTGATGTCTCCTATACCTATGTACACCTATTTCTCTTCGCAGAGCCTCTCTCGTTGCTTCCCTTTCTAGCGGCCGGCTCCCTATCTATTTTCAAGTGAAATTAGAGCAGTATGTATAGATGTGCAATGTACATGGGATGTTGGCTTTACAATATATAGATTTTTCGAGCACTAGTGCATCAACCAATATTGTTGCATTTATGAGCTATTTAAATTTAAAAGACGTAAGGACAATATTAATTGAAGGCTATATATTTGTGTTTCCAAGAATATCCTACAAACGTTGTTGTATATTTCATCGATGATTAGAACAATATATTAATTTTGTTGTTTCATAGATACATAACAGGGTACATGGAGGAAGTAAACTTGTTGGAAAGAAAATTCTATTTTAATTCATCTAGATCAATGCTACCTCTCTTTCCTCTCTTTATTATTTTGTTGTGACGTCACCGTGTAAGACATGCAGTACGTCAGCTCATTTTGACCAAGACCACGTATACTTCATCCATACTCATAAGACATGTCGTTAAAGACAAGATTTTAGTCAAACATTGAGGATATAAATCATGAATAATTTTTAAGTTATTGAGAATTTTAAAATGTGAAAATCATATCAATAAATTTGTCTTGAAAAATAGTTTCATAAAAAATATGCATATATTATATTTCAATAAATATTTTTTCAAAAACTAAGCGGTCAAAGTTACACTTTGGAGACCATGTCACTTTCTAAAACGACAAGTTTTTTTAGTAGGGAGAGAGTATAGTTTGGATCCGGGGACTAAAGTTTAGTCCGTGTCATATTGAATGTTTAGATGCTAACTAGGAGGACTAAACATAAATTAATTATAAAACTAATTGCACATGAGTAGATTAATTAATTAGTGAGATGAATCTATCAAGACTAATTAATCTATGATTCGGCATGTTTAATGTAACACAACGTTGTTAAATCATGTATTTATACTTAATAGATTCATCTCACAAATTAGTCTCAATCTGTGTAATAGGTTTTATAATTAATCTATGTTTAATACACCAAATTAGTATCCAAATATTTTCGATGTGACAGGTCTAAACTTTTTTTTAACAAGGTCTAGGTCTAAACTTTAGCAGCAGAAACAAAAGTGTTATTCTACTCTCTAGGTGTAGAATACTTATATACTACACCAAGATGCTATACTCAGTAGTCACGTGTCAATATTTTTCAGTTCTTTAAAATCAGTTTTGACTTGTGTAGAATATTATTCTACATTTCGCATTATATAAAGTCTTCTCTTGGACAATGAGTGGCACCTCAAGAGCGCAGCACGGCAGCAACGGGGCAAACTAACTAGGCCTTACTCACAACAAAAGATTTCCTAGCTAGGCCTTAACTTTCTCTTCCCTATAACTTATACACAAGTCAGTATGCTACTAATAAGTACACACCATCTCATATGTGCAATGAGGCATTCTCCAAACTTATGTACTCCAAAGCATGGGCGTTGTTGTTCCATTTGTATAAACTCTCTGGTATCATCACCACACACGAAAAACGTGCTAAGTTTCTTTTCTTCAACAATGAGTGACACCCACCACGTACAAGATCGAGTGTACGTGCAGCATGGCAGAAATTGTGACTTTAGCCCCTCAAAAGCCTGTAGCGTTTCACCTATCTCCATGCATGGTGACTTTGCCCCCC
Organism: Microstegium vimineum; assembly: GCA_022036555.1. Classification (NCBI taxonomy): domain Eukaryota; kingdom Viridiplantae; phylum Streptophyta; class Magnoliopsida; order Poales; family Poaceae; genus Microstegium; species Microstegium vimineum. The sequence goes on from CM039125.1 coordinate 48,187,010, forward strand.
CCCCCCCCCCATGAAGTTCGGCAGTGTTTCACTCATTTCATTTCATATGCCACACACAAGTCGATCCATGTAAAGCCTACACTAAACCGGTACGGTTGTTTCACCCAAATTCCATGCATGTAGCACATAGATCCTTGAAGCTTCTCAATCCTAAGGGCTTTGTAGTGGTACACCCAAATAATTGTGAGCCGTTTATTTAATTAGATCAGATGGTCAGAATCATCTATTACTTTGTAGGAGGTAATATGTGAAATAAGAAAAGTTTTAGGTATACAATCTTTTTCAGATCTAATTGATGCATATATGATCTATTAAATATAGTAAATCTTTTTATTTTTTGCAACTCTAGATATAACATAATTTAATCAGAATAAACTAACATTTTTTGGAGCACATATATCTTAGTCACACAAACTACCATATAAGTATTTACGTGCACAACACATGTACGCATAAAATTTTATGTGCATAAATAAAACTATATTGTATCTACATGTTTTATTATATGAGCTTCTCAATTATATAATATATAGTTTCAATCAAGTTAGTATATAGTATACATACTCGATTATATAATGTATTAGCATGTAATATATTTTATATTATTAAAGTTTTTGGTTCAATTAAGACGCTAGTTGTTTATGTATGTAATATATATATTTTTATTAATTGAGTCATGCAAAAAAAAGGAATGATATGGCCATGCACATGAAAAAAGGAGGCGGCTGCATGCTCGTCCGTGTCTCCTTAATCAAAGGGATTAGGGATCTTTTTCTTTTTCTAGATTAATTAATTAATTTAAAAATCTAAAAAATCAATGGTTTAGATTTATTTAAGGTATTACCTCCTAGCAAGTAAAGGGTATACCGTAGTATTACCTCAATCCTAATATGTAAATCATACCATGCAAACAAAAGAAAACGAGCCATGTGCAAACCCAAAATGGAAGAACTCTCTTGGCACTTGTTGTGTGGTAGTCAACATGTATGGACAATTTAGAGCAAGTATAATAGTGGGCTACAAGAAGGCTAAATGTTGTGGAGGAGAGAGAGGAGAAGAGAGGGCAGGAGTAGGATGTAAGCTTACAGCCAGCTTGGACACAAGAACCAAAAAATTATGTGAGGTAGACAAGTGGACCATGTATTAATTGTGAAGGTGTAACCATTATATGGGTGGACTACAAGGATTTATACAGCCAGCAACTGGTTGTATTACTAAACTTTTCTAATGTGTCCGCGCTACCTCCTTTAAGAGCAAGTTTACTTCCAAGCTGGCTGTAAGCTTACAGCCCACTCCTCCTCTCTTTCCTTCCCTCTCTCCTCCACCTCAGTATTTAGCCTTCTTATAGCCCACTATTATACTTACTCTTACCACAGTCATGTGCGTGTCTCTGTACGTGTGGTCCAGATCGACTTGTCAGTATTTGTTGATATGCCCGGCCTTTATTATCATGTACCGAAAATAATCTGCCCTAGCATGAATAGAACTCCTAGGCAGGAAAGATCTCCACTGCACAGATATCTCGGGCCTATGCTTTATTCGTGTTAGGGACAGTCATAGAGTAACAAATTGATGAGTACATGACAGATCACTACGACAGGTGTATTCTTGAGAATTGAGATATAGGAGGCTATATATATAGTCTGATCTGTTCTAAGTATATGCATGTGTACACTTGATTTCTCAAAAAAAAATGTACACTAGCTAGCTAGAGATGACGACACATAGGAGTAGTAGGATTTCATTTATTTTAATTAACAAAAAAAATCATGTACTTATACAGTCTTCAGCATCTGAAATCTCTGTACAGAACGAGCAGTAGTAGCAGGGATAAGAGACCATAGCAGCAGAGGCTTAGATAATGCTTTGGATCACCCTTAAGCAAATATGGATAGTGCTGAGACCTACCCAAAAAAATGGACTCTGTTTTTGTTGAAACTGATTGGAGGCAAGCACTTTGAATGCCACTTAGCGACATAGATATGAGTGAATAGTGCTGCAATCAACAAAAGCTCAACCATGTAGATATGCATCATTGATAGTATTTCCTGAAAATGTGTCAAAAGTTTTGGTGCCAAAAATTATTAGAATGACTCGATTTTTAAAGTGAAACCAGGCACGAGATGACTCGATCAAGATTGCGAAACTCATGAGTACAACTAAGATAATTGCACAGTTGCTTACAAGGAAAACTAGCAAACCTCACTAGGACGAAACGATGCCACTAACAACTCAACCCAAATAATGGACAGATTACATCATGCTTATTTTTTTTCCGTTGAATATAAAATGACTTTCTTATGGTGGCAACAGATCATGTTAATTACATTCTGTTTGTTTAAGTTGTGTGACATAACGAGGTAGCGTGTAAGTTATCTGCACTTGACCTCACTCTAACATCACTATATATATATATATATATATATATATATATATATATAATATATATATATATATATATATATATATTTGTAATCTAAGTTGCCTCGCCTATTGCAATGTCGTCCAAACCAATCCAGGTTACATGCTCATCGAGTGCCTCACCGTCCGAGGCTCCCCACTCGAGCAGATATCGAGGGATAGGTGGTGACAGATCGAGGTCGCGTAGTATACACACTGCAATCCAGGGGATCCTCGTTGAGAAACATTTGAGCGCTGGAGGTCGTGCTATCGCCCACCACCATGCTGTTGAATACGGAGTACTAGCTAAGTGCCTATTGACTGCATCAAGAGATCGCGTAGTAGACACACTAGTTAAAACGTACCCGAATGAGGTTAGATTCCTGACACCTCCTGTGTAGTCCGTTATCACATAAGTATTAACTGTGCACCCGTGCCTCAATGGGTCAAATAAGAAATAAAGGCATGGAAGGAATCTCATGCTTATGGTGTGTAGTGTGTGGCTCATAAAGTTTCTGCATCCATTGCCTTATATCAGACTCTGTCTCTGTGTGCCCTCAGGTTTTGACCTAGGGCATCTAAATGAGCATTTACTCCACTACACAAAAGGGAAATGAAAGAAGCATGAATATTAATGTGAAGTTAAAAGGCCAAAACAAAAGCTAGGTTGCACATGTTGGTAGTTCCTCACAATTAAATGCTCACATGGCCAGAGTTAAAATTTGAGTTAGTGGCATCGGCGATGCGTGCTCTTTTAATTTGGTGCATTTTTCATAACGAAATTTGTACCCGTGTGTTGTAGCAGGATAAAAAACATTATTATTGGATAAATGCACTATGATCATCATAAGTTGAAAAATGATTGTAATCATGTGGTATAATGTCTATGACTATGCATGCCAATGACACCGTGCATAATTCTTTCTAAGTGAGATAACCCAAGATGGTTAGACAAAAACTTCTTCATGCTTCTTCAACCTCCTCCGATCCACCCTCTCTTTGTGTCATTCCCAACTGCCATCGTCGGTAGGTGGATGATTAGACCACTTCATCAACCCTTTCACCTCTTAATCCCATCACTGTGGCACCACCACTCTGAGTACACTCATCAATCAAAGCTTCCCCAGACCACCATAACTGTACCATTACTTGAAGATATCCCAGACCACCACTACGGAATTTAGGTCTGTATCATGCATTGCCGCGGGAGCCAAATAATGGTGGATGTTTCGAATCAATGTAATTCACTGATTCACAGTGGCTTGAGGAAATGAGATATGACAGGCAACAATTGTTAAAATATAGAAGGCATTTGACGTGTCTAATCCCTTTAATTGAACGGGTCCATTTCACCTCTCATGTGGTCATGTTTCATATGAACAAAGACTTATCATGTCCACAATTGTTGAGCCCATATTTACTACTATAGGGATAACTGCTAATCCAGAAATTATGCCCTCGTACGCCTGTCAACCCCGATGCCCGACCACCATGCCTCGGTGGCCCGCCTCCACAACGCCTGCACCCTAGCAGCTATGCCTGAGCGGCCATACCCGTCGATCCACACACCTATAGCATCATCCATCATCCATCCTCAAATCTGTCAGCCGCGAGTAGCTACTATTTTCAGCTCTATTCTACACCAAATCTATATGAAAGTAGGATTTAAGGAGTTCTATGGTTCAGCTATTTAGTTTACCTCGTTTGCCATAAAACAGCCCCAAATAGCTTTAGGAGCTAGCATAGAAGATGTGCCAAACAAAGCCTTTGTTTTACAATAACAAAAAAAATGTTAAGTTATTTCACTTTTGCAAAGATAGCTAGCTAGACTACGGATCACATTATCCAGCAAAAAAGTTACAACCATCACATTTGGATACCACGTCCAAAAGAAAAGGTTACAACTACCATGGTTGATAAAACATCTAATGAAAAAATGCTACAACTATCTCGTTTGGAAGATACATACATCATATCTATGCAGATTGGATGATCCTCGAGGATCCGTATCTACCAATATGTAGTAGAAATTGCTTCCGTTCAAATATATTAACGATTTATAAGCACTACAAAACCCAGGCTAAATCTGTAGGACTACTTCCTGATGCTTTCTAATCCTACAAACTGTAAACCATTCAGATGTCATATGAGTTCGGTCTGTATTTTTTTTCTTTTGCTACCTCCTTCAACTAAAGGAAAATATTGGCAGGCTGAATGGAATGGACCAGCAACGCATTGGTCATATGGATATGGATCTGTCACTGCGTCGCCATTGCATTATATATTGTGCATCTGTGAGCCAGGCCTGCTCTGTGAGCAGGTTCTCTCTCCAGCACTCGTTGGCATTGAAGCTGAAATCAATTACATGCAGATTGAAATCTTCGTCAGCTGAAATTAATTATGCATTTTGATCAAACGACATGCACATGCAAGTGTCCTCTGATTGTGGAAGATGCATTTCTTGGTCTAACTATTCACATGTGTGGGCGTGTGGCAGTGAAACAAAACAGAGTGATGGGCGGAGCAACTGTCTCTGCACAGGCTCAGGTTGTAGAAGTCACCAAACCAGACGTCTTGGCGTGTTGGATTGATCTGCTATACTCCTTTGGTTCCAAATTATATATATCATGGGAACGTATGCTATGAAAACCAGGTTCCCGTGGAAACTATGAAAACTCGCACGTGGATCGCTGGATCTAAATCCGATGGATATGGTGGGAGGGGTTAATTGCTAATCTCTCCCACCACGCCGAGTGATTAGATGTGGATGCAGTGGGAGGGGTTAATTGCTAATCTCTCCTATCGTTAACCATATCCATTGGATTTAGATCCAGCGATCCACGTGCGAGTTTCCATAGTTTCCATATACCTAGATGCTTAGAAAAACCCATGTATCTAGAAAAGTAAGAATGATATGTAATTTCGGATGAACGAAATACCACGACACAATGCCTTTCTTTTCTTACGAGACCCAAAGTTGTCTTGAATGGTGCTTCAAACTATTTTCGAAAACGTGCGGAGCACGTGTCGTATTAAGAGAATAAGGAGTTTGGATTACATGCCGCTGGGTCGAAACGAGATGCAACAACCCCAACGGCCTTAACACATACACATATCGCCGGCTCGAACGGCGCCGCTAGGGTAGGGATTCCGCTAAAGGATGAGTTTGGCCTCAGAGAGAAAACAGACAGCAGCAGCAAGAAAAGCGATTACAGGGAGGCGAGAGCTGCTAGTGACCTAAACCCTGCCGCAATCCAGGCGGCCGCCTCTTCCCGGATCCTCAGCACAACGGCAGCTTGATCGCAGGCGGTGTCGTCAAATGTGCGACGATTCCTTTCTTTCCAGATGCACCAGGAGACTAACAACACCAAGGCATCGAATCCTTGTCGTAGAGGTTCAGGGGCGCGCATCCGTGTGAGTAACCACCAGTCACAGAGGCGATCCGAATGCGCCGATTCGGTAACGGCGAGGACAAGGCGCGAAAGGATGCGGTGCCAGACTTCGCGGGTGAACACGCAGCCCGCGAGCAGATGGTTTGCATGTTCAGGCTGCTGGTTGCATAGGGCACAAGAGTCGTCCTGTTGTAGGCCATGACGTTTCCGCCGTCCATAGCCGTCCATAGACATGCATTGGTCATGAAACTTGTTAAGTTGCGATAGCGACTTAGTCTGATCATACCTCTTAGGATGTTGAGGCCCTAGAAAGTTCTTGAGTAAACAAAACATTGCTGCTCCTCTGAGTCGTGAAGACAGACAAAAGTACAATTCTTTGTTCCTTCTATTCTATATATCCAAAATCCAACCTGGTGACATGTAATCGATCACCTACTACTCAAGTGCTAACGTGATGAGGTTTGGAATACGCCAATATAAACGTGCACACAAAGTCGTATCATTCCTCTGCCTTTTGAATGAGACATTTATTTAATGTTGCTTTAGCCGTTTCATAGAGTGAGGTGGAGGAATCAGTACCCCGTGACTATTGACACCAGGTCCAGGTTGGTAATATGGAGTTTTGGTTGCTTCTGGACTTCATACATTGCCATTGCTTCAGTAACCAGTTTGAGGGCTTCAGCATCAACACATAATAGGTGCTCTCTCTCTTCATTTTTCATCAATCAATCCGGAATGGAAGGATTGAGTACCCAGTAAGCATGGGACACCAAGGTAGTTGTAGGTTTCAAGGACGTTTCATTGCTTCTGTACTCTAGTTGTTGTGCTCTAGTTGCTCAGGCCTAGCAAATACTAAGGCCCATTTTGGTTTGGGACAAGTTGATTGAGAGGTCCATTGTACCAAATCCAAATTGAAGCACACGTGGGCCAAGCCCATTTATCACATTATAATTAAGCCCAGTCATCAATGGATAGGACTATTTAAATAATCATCACAGTTAATAGAATTCAGACGGTTGGTAATATTGATAGGTCAATATTCTGTACTGATGACGTGGATGATTACTACTTCAATCTTAAATTATAAGGCATTTTAAGAATCTTGGAGTCAAAACATTTTAAGTTTGACCAAACTTATATAATAAATAAAAGTATTTATGATGCTAAATAAGTATCATTAGATTCTTCATCAATTATATTTTTATAGTATATCTATTTGATTTATAAATCTTTATAATTTTCTTAATAATTTTGGTCAAACTTGAGATGCTTTGGCTCTACAAGATTTTTGAAATGTCTTATAATTTGGAATGGAGGGAGTATACTACAGACACACCTAATTGGAGTAGCTGGGCAGGGCCGCGGAAGGCCAGAGCAGATTCATGCGGCCGGAAGAAGCCAGGAGCCCAGGAGGATGGCAATGATGACGGCGAACCCCACAATCCCGAGACTCAGCAGCGTATGGGAACCCAACACCTGGGGAATCAGATTTCAAAATTCATCAAATTGAAACAGGGGCAAATAAACTAAAGCGAACAATAACAGAACAAATACAATTCATTCTTTGGGAAATTGAAGTTTTTGTGTCAATGAATTCTGTACTTGAAATTTTGTTGATACATATTACATACGTGAGAAAAAGAAATAGAAGATCCACCTACTCCTCCGGGATCCAAGTAGCCTGTGTTGCATCAGCACATGCAAATGGATCCAGCCGTGTCTTCCCCGGATCCAGCTAGTAGCCAGCCACGCAGCCATGGCCTTCCCCACATCCGGCCACACCGTAATGGGATCCGGTAGCATAGCATGCATGGCAGGTCGACTTCCTCCTCGGCCTCGGCATAGACAACGTGTGGAGGACGCTGTTGTTAGAGGTCAGCACATGGGCGCGGCCATAGCAAGGGAGCTCGAGGCTGAGGGGGCACCAAACCAACAATGGTGGTGGTGAAGAGCAGACCAAGGTGAGGGAGAGAGAGAGAGAGAGAGAGAGAGAGAGAGAGAGAGAGAGAGAGTGGTCTAGGATTCAGGGTGTTAATTTTATTTGGTGTTGCGTTGATCTCAACTGTTACATCTGATAGTTGAGGGCAACTAGACCAAATTCTGGGACTTCGGGTTTTGGGGTCAGATTCTTGTTTCAGCCAGCAATCAGGAGCGAGTTTTTCCCAACTTTTTTTGTCTCTTAGAAACTATAGCTAACATATAAATTTGTGTACAGTTCAAATTTGAAGGTTATTACAAAAAAAACAGACATATATTAAGATTCTAAAAAGTGTTATTCTTTAAATGATACTATCCAGTGATGGAGCAGTGACTACATACCTGACTTGTGTCTTTGGGCAAACTTTTAGAAGTACCAATGTTAGTCAATTCATTGACAATCTCAATTATAGTAGGCCTTCGTGTTCGATCAGTCTCAACACATCTTAATGCTATTTTGATGCATGCCATCACTTCCTGAGATGCATGGTGCGACATTGTAGTTGTGTTCAGCCTCTTTAGCCAATTTTCATGTACCTGTGAAATTGAAACACGCAAGATGCCAAAAAATCATGCATATAAATTACTCTAAAAGAATGTTTTAATTTCTATTACATAGGTTCCATTTCCTTACAAGCTTAACAAATTTTGTGGGTGAAGTGTGTGCACAAGCATAGTAGCCCTTCTTTCCAGCCATCATTCGTATGATTACGACACCTAGACTGTATATGTCAAACTTTGGACTGATTTCCTGACTGTTGATGTATTCTGGTGGCATGTATCCACTACATTGAATCAAATACAATTATATTAGTGAAAACTTTTTACAAAATAACTTAATAACTACTTCTCAATCATTAACTTACCGTGTCCCTTTAACATCGTCAGATTGTGTTTTATGGGTTTTCATGGAATCGAAGATTCTTGACAAACCAAAATCACCAATTTTTGGCATCATGTCTTTATCCAACAATATATTTTCAGGTTTTAAATCCAGATGGTACATGCGATTATCAGATCCATTATGAAGGTAATGTAAACCCTCACAAATTCCTTTGATTATTTTGTAACACGTGTCCCAATCAAGTTTGCAGGCATCATCGTCTACAGAAGTAAATAAAAAACATGTTACCTAGAAGTAAAATTTAGGTATCATTTCCACAAATTTTTATGGCTACATTTTCATGAGTTTTTTTATGATTGTTTCTTTTAGATAAAGGAATTTTTATTAATCTCAGACAATAATAATTATACCAAGATAATACAATTGCTCCAAGAACACTCCCAAACTCTGCATAGCCAGGATTTACTTAGCCAGTGGTAGTAAAGAAAAATGACATGATACCGTATATCATGCGATAGCAAGCTATAACACGCAACCTAATATTGAGGTATGTGCACCATCAAAGCAACACTTAAAAAAGAAGCTGCCTACCCCTTTTACCAGCTGCATATATTAGTCATGACCATGGTGGTCGGTCCACCTACCACCCTACACCATTAATCACTTCCTAATTAAGTTTGAGGAGTGCAGTGAATTCCCTCCTCAGCCCAGGCTCCAATCTATGTATGCAAACCCCACCATCAATAAAGAACTTGATAAGCTATAGGAGGACATAACAGAAGAAGGCAAGCCAAATCATGAATCATTTGTATTTGTATATAGATCAAAGAATTTATAATGAACCATGTTTTCCCCCATTTTTTAGCCGACTATGTTGTAGCAAATCTTAATATAACATAAGTCTAAACAGAGAAGACTCATACCAGAAAGACGCTTGTCAAGGCTTCCACCCTGCAAGTATTCCAAGCAAAGCACTCTGTGTTCAACAGTGGCAGAAACATTTTTTCCTTGATAACGAACAATTGTTAGTTCTGTATGGTGGCAGTAGCCAACTAACGGTACAATATTTTTGTGTTGGACTGTTGTAAGATTATTAAGCTCTTTCTTAAGGCCCTCTTCACAAATCCATGGCATTGGATGAGTAAGTTTCTTAACAGCAATCTCTTCTCCATTGTCCAGTACTCCCTGTTGAAGATAGCTTGTTACAGCACATGCATGGATTCTTGTTGTCAACGGTAGTGCCATTTGAAAAATACAAGATGTAAGTAAAATATATATATATATACCTTGTAAACATCTCCATACCCACCACGACCGACTATGTTTTGCTTAGAAAAATTATTTGTAATACCTTTCAAGAAATTGAGTGTGAACTCCCTTGTCCCATAATAAAGTTGATCAGCACTATAAATCTTATTAATATCCAGTGTTTCTACAATGTCGGTAATAGTAGGCCTTGTCACTAAATCAGACTTCACACATTTTAACGCTATTTCGATGCATGCTGTAACTTCACAGGAAGTATGTGTCCAACTTGTTTCTGGTATCCTTTTTGCCCAGAGTTCACTCACCTGCAGAATTTTGAAAAAAATGACGTGGTGCGCACACTTATAGGTAAGACACAAACTAATAATATAAGTGGAAAATGATGTGTTACATAATATAGGATATTCCCTTACAATCTGAATAAATTCTTCAGAAGAAGTATATGCACATTTGGAGTAACTCTCCTTTCCTGCCATTATTTGTATGATTATAACACCCAAACTGAATACATCAAACTTTGGCGAGATCTTATGTGTATTGATGTATTCTGGTGGCAAATATACACTGCACGGTACCAAAAACATATTCACAAGACGTCTTAATAAGTTAATTACGTACTTCTGATGGTTGTTAGCCTACCTTGTTTCCGCACCTTCTGATATGTTTTCAGTTTCTTGTGAAGCAAAGATTCTGGATAAACCATAACATCCAATTTTGGGCATCATGTACCTATCCAACAAAATGTTTGTTGGTTTCAAGTCTAGATGGTGGATAGTAGGATGCTCAGATCCCTTATGAAGGTAATGTAAACCCTTGCAAATTCCCATAATTATCTGGTAACATGTGTGCCAACGAAGTTTGCAAGGTTCGTCTGCAGAAATAAACGGAAAGTGTATTAATAATGTAAAGTTTAGGGGTCATTATTTATGAATTTTGAATATGAAAAGTAGAGCGTAATCATACTAGAAAGATGCTCGTCAAGGGTTGGTCCCTCCAAGTATTCGAAGCATAGAGCTCCTTCAGCCACTCTAGCAGAAACATATTCTCCCTTGTGCTCAACAGAGACTTGTGCTGTGTGATGGCAGTAACCAACTAGCTGGACGGTGTTCGGATGTTGGACCCACGTTAGTTTTATAATTTCATTTTTAAATTCTTCTTCAAGCTTCGGTTTCTGATGAAGCTTCATCACTGCAATGCATTTCCCATTGTCCTGTACTCCCTGTTAAAACGTATTGGTATTGTGGTAAATGGGTTTGTAAAAGTTAATTGCCGGTGGTGTTACTTGAAATATGAATGATGCATGAAGCAATTTTATTTTATATATACCTTGTAAATGGTACCATACCTACTCCGACCAATTATGCGAGCTTCAGAAAAATTGTCTGTGATACAGCTTAAGAACTTAAGTGTAAACTCCTCTGCATTCGGACTCATCGGAAACAAGTCATCCTTCTTGATTTCCTTCTTATCACGCTCCTCATCGCTGTCCTTTTCTAATTCTTCCTCCTTTGCCGGTCCGACACTGATGATATGTGCTCTGCAGTGCTTTCGCAGCTTGGCCACGATATCGACAGGATCGACAAGCCCGACTAACGTAATCTTGCCATCTCGCATGTCCACGGAAATGGAATCAATACCTGTGACTCCATGGAGTTGTTCTCATCAACGAATTCACAAACAAAACAGGGCACAACTGGTGGATAACAGTGAAAAAACAAAGAGGAAAAGTTGTACCATGGATATTGGAGAGTGCTTTGAGCACCTTCTGCTTATCCTTATTGTCGTGCAGATCAATTTTTAACACAACCTTCTGCTTATCCTTATTGTTGTGCAGATCAATTTTTAACACAACCTTCTGCAGTCACGAAGCAAAACAAGATCAGCAACCGATGAGGCAATAAAAAGAACTGCAAATCAGCAGCACCTTGGCGACCATCGAGCTGAAGGCCATCGATCTGACGGCCATCGAGCTGACGACGGGAATATAAATCCAAAGAGGCAAACGGGATGGTCGAATCGCGTGCTCTGCTTCGGTGATGGATTCTGTGGGAGTAAATCCACCATCTTCCCGGCGGCGCAGAGCTGCGCGAGAGACCAACGACGGCGAGCGCGGCGTAGCTGCGTGCTGGTGGCGAGCAGCGTGGAAGCCGGGCCGACGAGGAGATATGGGCCGCCGACAATAATTGGGCGAGGGCGAGACTGCAGTGGAAGGAGCAGAGCCGTCGCCGTGACTTCTCGTCTCGAGCGACGACAAGATGGAGCAGGCTGCCGGCCATCCATTTTTTTCTATATAATAAGCTGCCCTGTTTGTTTCGGCGTGCGGGCAACCCACTGACCCACAGTCGCGAACGCGCGTTCGCGTTTTTTTTTTTTTTTTGTTGAGGCCCCCGTCACGACCCGTTTGGTGGGATTAATAAGCTGTTGTTTGCGGAACAAGGTGGCCACTACACAGGCTGCTTGCGCTTGGCTCCTTCTGCTGTTCTGCATATTGCAACTACCTGATTGGCTCATCGTTTGACCTGCAGAGCTGCGGTGATGCCGTGGTAGCAAGAAGATCGAGGAACTTGCTGCTTGCTGCTTGCTGCCTCTATGCTTATTTTATTTATCTTAGATTAGATACTCAACCTTTTCTCATTTGGATTTGGACCATTCTAATAGGCTAGTACCACATTCCATTCGTCCCATAATATCTGATGTTTTCGTTATTCATGTCATAAATTTGATTCGATTTATATCTCCAAATATATAATTTACGAATAAAGTTTATGGTCAAAATCCTCGAACTTGTGAGAGTGTATCATCCCTATCCTCTAAATATTGTGTAATGTTTCTGTCTAGTCGATTATATATGTAACCCCCTTGAATATTCTATTTCAAGCAATCAAGTCTTCTCTCGGTACACGGCCATGGATCCCTACACGTTTGGATAAATTTGAGACCTGAATAGAGAGTTTAAGGGCCTAGATAACATACTTTTTAAAGTTTGAGGACCGGGACAACAAGCCCTCACAAGTTAGAGGACTGGCCCTAAACTTTACTCTAAATTTATTAAAAACTAGATTCAGAGATATTTCCAATTATCTAATTATGTACCATAAATACTAATACTTTTCAATATATTTTTTGTTAAAAATATTTTTTTTAAGCGAAAGCCACAAAATTTATTTTGATTGCTTGCGAGCTGGGAGCAGATTCATGTAGTGAGCTATGGCGCCTAATTTAACATCTTCTGTCTGTGTTCGATTTTGAGTGGTTACTTTCAATTCAATAAGAGTACAAAGAAAATTGTGGGTTGAGCTTCAAAATGTTCCACCTTAAGAGTACCAAAAAAAATAGTCGGTCAAAATTAATGGAAAACAAAAAAAATCAGTTTCACAATATACTATTTTGAGACACATCTAAATAAACAATCATCAATTTTAATAACATTATCAAAACAACCAAAATTAAAATATTTTATTTTTGCAATAATTATAGAGAACCATCCTTACAAATCTGCAACGTGAGGCATCATATTTCATAGATATTTGATTTTGCCATCTAGCCATATATACCACTCTCATTCATAAGTGTGAATTGATCCTTCTCGGAACACATCATCTGGCTACTTGGACAACAAAATTATTATAGCTTAGGTAACATTACTATGAACAGTTGTTGCAATCTACAGCTTGGCATTCCTCGGGACCTAGTCTCTGCAATGGAACATAGCTGAAATTTAGAACCACAATCGTTATAATGAATAGAATCAGGTAAAGAATTCAGCATAAAGACAGAAAGCTACATGGATGCGACTTTTTAATATGTTGACATACATGCGGTCATTTTTATTAAACCTGACCCTATAGCTACCAGATGGTTTTTTAATGTGTCGGTCCTATGCTCCTAGCTAGGGATGAAAATGGATCGAATGCGTATAGAATCAAATGTTGATATCACATTTTAATTCGAATGTGAATCCGAATGTTCACAAAACGAATGGTACAGTTCAGATGTGGATCCGCATTCAGATATTTACTCAATCCAAGTAAAAGTGAATATCGGTAAATTCATCCGAGACAAAAAGAAAATTCTAGTGCTAAGTTCATTGATAACCCAAGTGGACTAAAATCAAAGTACACTGCTAATAATATCTCAGATCGAAGTGAAGCAAATTCAAACAACAAAAGCAGAGTCAGCAGCACTTCCCAACAGCCAACAGTACGTGACACTGAATTGTTCTACACTGATTTTGCCGATCAAGGTACATGACTTTAAGCTTGCTGATCAAAGTACAATACATTAAGCTTATATAAGTGAAGTACTGAACCAACAGAAGGTCACCGTTATTGTAGCAAAACCACCGTCCAAAACCGTCTGACCTGTTTTGAAAAGCTTAGGGGTAGAATAGACAGTTTTATAGTTTTTTTTTTAAGTATACCATCCTAAATAGGTGAGAGGGTTAAGTAGGACTTTTCCAAACTCAATACGAGCGCAGTCAGTTATCGCATAAGTATTAACTGTTCATCCATGCCTCAACGGATCTAATAAGAAATAAAGGCTTGGAAGGAATCTCATGCTTATGGTGTGTAGTGTGTGGCTCTTTAGTTTCTACATCACTTGCCTTATATCCGACTCTGTGTGTCCTCAGGTTTTAACCCAGGGCATCTAAATGAGCATTTACTCCACTACACAAAAGGGAAATGAAAAGTTATGGTGAAGTTAAAAGGCCAAAACAAAAGGTTGCACATGCTGGCAGTTCCTCACAATGAAATGCTCACATGGCTGGAGTTAAAATTCGAGTTAGTGGCGATGTGTCCTCTTTTAATTTGGTGCATATGTTTGTATCCGTGTGTTGCAGCAGGATCAAAAACATTGTTATTGGATAAATGCACTATGATCATCATAAGTTGAAAAATGACTGTACTCATGTGGTATAATGTTGATGACAATGCATGCCAATGACCTTCTAAGTGAGATAACCCAAGATGGTTAGACAAAAACTTCTTCATGCTTCTTCAACCTCCTCCGATCCACCCTCTCTTTGTGTCATTCCTAACTGCTATTGTCGGTAGCTTGATGACTAGACCACTTCATCAACCCTTTCACCTCCTAATCCCATCACTGTGGCACCACCACCCTGAGTACACTCATCAATCAAAGCTTCCCTAGACCATCATAATTGTACCATTACTTGAAGATATCCTAGACCACCACTACAGAATTTAGGTCTGTATCGTGCATTGCCACAGGAGCCAAATAATGGTGGATGTTTTGAATCAATGTAATTCACTGATTCACAGTGGCTTCAGGAAATGAGATATGACAGGCAGCGATTGTTAAAATATAGAGGGGCATTTGACGTGTCTAATCACTTTAATTTAACGGATCCATTTCACCTCTCATGTGGTCATGTTTTATATGAACAAATACTTATCATGCATGTCCACAATTGTTGAGCCCATATTTACTACTATAGGGATAATTGCTAATCCAGAAATGACGCCCAACCTCCTTTACGCTCATACGCCTGTCAACACCAATGCCCGACCACCACGCCTTGGTGTGGCCCGCCTCCACAACGCCTGCACCCTAGCAGCTATGCCTCATGGGCAATGACCGAGCCGCGAGAAGCTACTATTTTCAACTTTATTCTACACCAAACCCATATGAGAGTAGGATTTGAGGAGTTCTCTATGTGCAGCTATTTAGTTTTACCTCGTTTGTCATAAAACAACCCAAAATAGCGTTCAGAGCTAGTATATGAGATGTACCAAAGAGAGCCTTTGTTTTACATTAACAAAAAATGTTAAGTCGTTATTTCACTTTTGCAAAGATAGCTAGACTACAGATCACATTATCCTGCAAAAAAAGCTACAACCATCACATTTGGATACCAGGTCGAAAAGAAAAGGTTACAACTACCATGGTTGATAAAACATCCAATGAAAACATGTTACACCTATATATCTCGTTTGGAAGATACGTACATCATATCCTCTAGGATCCATATCTTTTTAGATAATTGATAACAATATCCGGCCTCTACATCCTGGGATGCACACATCCAACTATTACAAACAAAAGGTTCCAAAGTAAAAAAAAATACGCGTCATGGTCTTAAACAAAAGACCAGGAAGCGAGAGCAAGTAGTACAGTTGTTTCCACCCTTTATTAGAAAGTTCTAAAGCAATGATCTCTAATTTCTTGCTTATCGACGAAAGTATGTCCTTGACTTCTCATCATGCTGCAGCTGGGCCCGGAAGCGTAGCTAGAATCCATATCTACCAGTATGTAATAGAAATTACTGCCGTTCAAGTATATCACCGATTTATAAGCACCCCAAAACCCAAGCTAAATCTCTAGGACTACTTCCTGATGTCTTCTAATCCTACAAACAGTGAACCCAGATGCCATATGAGTTTGGTCCCTACTGCACGACGTGTATTTTTTTTCTGCCTCCTTCAACTAAAAGAAAATATTGGCAGGCTCCATGGAATGGACCAGCTGTGTATTGCTCTTGTGGATATGGATCTGTCACTGCGTCGCCATTGCGTTATATATTGGGCATCTGTGAGCAGGTTGTCTCTCTCCAGCACTGGATGGCATTGAAGCTGAAATTCATTGCGTACAGATTGAAACCTGAGTCTGTTGAAATTAATTATGTATTGATCGGACGACGTCCACATGCAAGTCTCCTCTGATTGTGGAAGATGCATTTCTTGGTCTGACTATTTGCGTATGTGGACGTGTGTCACTGAAACACAACAGAGTGATGGGCGGAACAACTGTCTCAGTGTCTCTGCACAGCCTCTAGCTGTAGTAGTCGCCAATCCACGACACGTCTTGGCGTTGGTTTGATCTGCTATACTCCTTCGGCTCCAAATCATATATTGTTTTGGCTTTATGTATTTGTATATATATTGTATACCTACATGCATAGCAAAGGCCATGTATCTAGAAAAGTAAGAATAATCTGTAATATCGGATGGATGGAATACCCACGACACAATGCCATGAGACATGCATTGGTCATGAAACTTGTTAAGTTGCGGTAGCGACTCGGTCTGATCATACCTCTTAGGATCTTGAGGTTGAGGCCCTAGAAAGTTTTTGAGTAAACAACACATTGCTGCTCCTTTGAGCCGTGAAGACAGACAGAAGTACAATTCTTTGTTCCTTTCTAATCTATATATCCAAAATTCAAGCTAGTGGCATGTAATCGATCACCTAGCTACTTCTCAAGTGCAGATCATCTTCATTAACGTGATGAGGTTTGGAATACACCAATATATACGTGCACACAAATTCGTATCATTTCTCTGCCTTTTGAATGACACATTTATTTAATGATTCGTTACCAGTTTCATAGAGAAAGATGGAGGAATCAGTACCCCGTGACTATTGACACCAGGTCCGGGTTGGTAATATGAACTTTTGGTTGCTTCTGGACTTCATACATTACCATTGCTTCAGTAAACCAGTTTAAGGAGGGCTTTAGGATCAACACATAATAGGTGCCCTCTTCCTTTTTTTATCAATCAATCCGTAACGGGAGGAGTGAGTACCCAGTGAACATGAGACACTAGTTGTAGGCCTCAAGGACGTTCCATTGCTTCTGTACTTCATAAATGCCCTTAATTAGTCAAGACGATGCTGGTTTAAGCAGCATCTCATGAGCTGGGTTGGCAACTGCAAAATGCTGAGAAACATAAAGCCCCTAGTCCAAACTGCACAAAAGAAGAAATCCAAACCAGTAACATGAGACCCGTAAAAATCATTAACCTCGGTGAATTGATGAATCAAGTCTGAACTGGACTGTCCCGTCTCCCACCCCACACGTACGCTATCTCCCTTGCATCCTGCACCTTCCTCTCTCTGGTCCCTTCTCCGATCCCTCCCATGCAGTGCAAGTCTAGTAGATACTGCCCACTTTAGATACTACTGCCATAGAGAAAAAAGTTTGGGCAAACTTGTGAATTTAAATGCCGAAAACAGTTCAAAGTCTAGTAGGATCAGTCTTCTAAAGTGTCAACCACCTGGTCCAAAGAGAAAATTGGTTCGATCTATGGCACTGAAAGATAGCGAAAATCAGAATCTACCACTGAAAAAACCCTGTTAATACGTGATAGAACTGTTATCTTAAAAATAGCATTCCGTCACGGTCGGCACCGTGGATCTCCGTCGATCTAATAAAGCCAAAAAAAATAATTAGTAAAGAAACAGAAACAAATCCACTCAACCTTGATGATTTTTTTTTGACTGGATTCAAACCTCGATCCTGATCCTCAATCACTCCATGCTGCCGGCCGTTGCACACTTGGGCATGCACCGGCGGCCACGATGCCGTGCTCACTCGCGCGCTCTACCCTTCCTCCATCCATGCTGCCTGACTGACTGTCTGGCGTGCTCCGCCCTATCACGCCTCGCCGTGATGAAGCATCTCCCTGTCGCGGGGCCATGCATGCCCAAGGGTGGCGGCTGCAACAGCAGCACCTGGGCCAGTTCAGGGCTGTCTGCCCAGCAGGGATGTTGTAGTTGCATGCGAAACATACAATTCTCCAGGATGAGATCTTTACCACTATGCCGACTGTGAAAACTGCAAATCATGTTCTAATTATCTAGTCCAATGTAGGATTCGAATATGATCTTGCTCTTGGTTATCACCCTGCAGTTCCTCCTCCTTTACTGATGTCTCCTATACCTATGTACACCTATTTCTCTTCGCGGAGCCTCTCTCGTTGCTTCCCTTTCTACGGGCCGGTTCCCTACCTATTTTCAAGTGAAATTAGAGCAGTATGTATAGATGTGCAATGTACATGGGATGTTGGCTTTATAATATGTAGAATTTTCGAGCACTAGTCCATCAACAAATATTGTTGCATTTATGAGCTATTTAAATTTTAAAAGACGTAAGGACAATATTAATCGAAGCCTTTATATTTGTGTTTCCAAGAATATCCCACAAACATTGTTGTATATTTCATCGTGGAACAATATATTAACACTACTACAAAATCGATTTGTCGCAGCATCGCACTTTTGCCCTATGTGGCGAACGTCTTTTTTTTGCCCGCCATGGTAAATCGTACCGCGGCGGACAATTTTCATTTACCGTAGCAGACACTATTGTCTGTTGTTGTAAATTGATGCCGCCACGGAAAATGCCCTATTTACCGTGGCAGAGGTCTTAAGATGCCTGCCATGGTAAATCAATTTATCGCAGCGGGCATCCTATAAGACTCGTCACGGTTAAGGCTGAGGCCCATTTAGTCCTGGAGGAGGCCCGATATCTAGTCGAGTATAAAAACAACAACTTATGGTTTCAGCAAGTCAATCCCTCAGCTCGCTCCACTCTCTCCCCCGTGCGGTGCTCTTCTCTCTCCACACTCTCTCTCTCTCCCCCTCCCTCTCCCTCACGTAACAGAAGGTGCGGCAACGATGGGCGGACCGACAACGACGCAGAGCGGACCGCTCCCTCCCATCCCTCGCCGCCCCCTCCCCTCAGCGCGCAACGACGTGGGTCCTTGGCGGCGCGGGCCGCGGCGAAGCGGATCCACGACGGCATGGCGTCGTAGGGCCTCGCAGATGCCGGATCCAGCGACGGCGGTGGAGGTGGAGGCGCCCTTCTTGACCCGGCCCCGGCAAGGTGGATCCATGGTGCAGACCGATGACAACGCTGGGTGGGCCAGCAATGATGCTGGGCGGACCGCTCCCTCCTTTCCCTCGCGGCCCCCCTCTCCCCTCAGCGCGTCGCGATGCGGGTCCTTGGTGTCATGGGCCGCGGCAAAGCGGGGCCATGACGACACCATGCCGCAGGGCCTCGCAGAGGCCGGATGCAGACCCGGCGAGGTTGGATCCAGCGACAGCGATGGAGGTGGAGGTGGATCCAGCGACCCTGCAGATGCGCGGGCACGGTGGTCCAGCGGCGGATGGGCTCTCTTTGGGCTTGCCGGATTTTTTTTTGTTTTGTTTACCGCGGCGGGCAACTGGTGTCCATCACGGTAAATCAAGATTTACCGTGATGTTTTGGTCGTGGCGGACGCGGTTGCCCGCCGCGCAAAATCGGTTTCACCCGTCGCATTAAAATTTTGTGTATTATTGTAATTTTGTTGTTTCATAGATACATAACAGGGTACACGGAGGAAGATAAACTTGTTGGAAAGAAAATTCCATTTTAATTCATCTAGATCAATGCTATCTCTTTCCTCTCTTCATTATTTTGTTGTGACGTCACCGTGTAAGACATGCAGTAGGTCTTGGTCAGTTTTTGGACAGCCCACAAAGGCAGCATTGGTGCACAATTTATCTTGTATATATAAAGATTATTGCAGGTAGATCAACATATTTTGTCTGAATTCTTGTAAAACCATGTGTTTTAATAATCATTGAGTCCATCTGTGGATACCACAATCCATCTGGTTTGATATCCTCAGATCTTTGTGTTGTAATGGAAAGACTAAGTGTAGTAATGCTCAGATCATGCAGAGTTTTACACATGGCGATACCCAGCCTAGCAACCCCCATCTCATGTGTCACTGAGGCATTCCCCGAAATATCTATAAATACTTCTCCATCTTGGCTTGAAGGTATAGCAATACTCGTTTGTTGCACTTCAAGACAATTTGGTATACACCACATACAATCCCTGATATATGTTGAGCATGTTACTATGTTAGTGTGCTATTATATAACGGTGATGAATTAGGCATATATAGGAGATAGTGATAGACGACACTTGTATATGGAAATAGGAAACACCAGGAACACAGCAGGAACCAGACTGCAGGTATCAATTACGATGGTTGTAGATGGTACCAACAACATGCGCAGAGTGCGGAGAACCGATAACAAATAAGGTCGTGGCACAGCCTATGATGCCAGAATCTACGGCTTCGCATCTCTGCACCCTAGTGCCTTTGCAATGGCAAAAAACCCGTGGACCAGAAGAACATGATTGAGACAACACTATGGCGCCAGCATCTATGGCTTCAATTCCTGCCAGCAGTTGTGATTGACATGCAAGAAATTCAAGGCAGGCGTCACATCAACTCGAGAAAATCCCAAACACAAGTAGTCACCGTAGAATGCTCACCTTTGAAAATGATTAAAAGAGGTATGTGTTTGCCTAGAGCCTGTCTAACCATTCACAGAGGTGGATCCATGAAAGGCACACTTTAATTAATGGTCTTTCTCCTAATTTTTTTTTGAAGTAGTGGTAAACCATATGCTTCAACCATGGAGTCCATGTAGAAAACAGAATCTAACTAGTTGTAATCTTTGGATCTTTGTATTCTAGGGAAAACTGTAAACTATAGTAATGGCTAGATCTTTAGAATTATACACATGTCGCTTCTCTACCAACCATATGTCCATATCTCACATGTCAATGAGGCATTCCCCAAAAAGAAGCTAGGCTTCTCATTCCATACTCCAACACTCTTTGGTACGCAACATTCCTTGTGTGGATCACTTATGAATGAGAGAAGATGAGAGCTGAGACAAACCAGCGGTAGAGGAAACACCTTTCAATAGGGAAACAGGAAAGACCGCGAAGACAGCCCGAACAGTATTGTGAGGGCTGGCTACCATGTTGGTACCAAGGACAACATGCATTAAGACGACTATCACTAATTCACTATCGCCAGTTCAAACTGGAAGTAAAAATTATTGTCAATGTCATTGGTTATACAAATTGGTGCTGATAATCGAATAAAATAAAACAACAACCAAACCTATATCGAGCCCACCAGGCCCGTCGAGTAGCAACTGCCATTCTAAGTTGTCGTCTCCACAGCCCATGCCACCGCCTTGAGCTTGTCTAATGCCCATCAAGCCCACCTGATCCAGCTGCAATGCAGTATCTGCAAAGTAGATATTATCGTTCATGAAAATGGTGTACGAAAAACGATTATTAAGATATACAAAATCATGTTTTTTTGTAAAAAAAACACTAAGTCATAAAACTAAAGAGGTCTACAATTTTAGCAATACTATGGTTTTCAATAGCTAAAGTTTTTTTTTTTGTATCAAAACAATTTTCAGCATGGTATTTTTGAAAAAAAAATCAAAGCATATATATTTTGCATCCAGGGCCTAAAGGTAGGAAGACGATGGCATGATCAAGCGTGTGAGCGTATGATGATAGACTGTGATACTGGTGGAATTTACGGTGCTGCAAAACAATTGGCTATATCTCCACCATCGAGAGGGGAATGGAGCATACTACATTGCCCTGCAAAGCGGTAGAGGAAACACCTTTCAATATGGAATGCAGCTTGGCTCAATCATTGCAGGGCAATGTAGTATGCTCCACAGCAGCAGTGCTCGATCTACTGTTGTCTGCATTTGGATGCTGTTTGGTTCAGAGGTGGGTGCAGAGATAGTAAGGCAATCATCAGCCACCGGTGCTAGCTCTTACACACAGAAGAACTAAAAATGCTAGTACTTCCTTTAAATTGTTAAACATTTTTGCTTCTTAAGACACCAAAACATCTTATAATTTGGAATTGAGGTATTTGTTTGGTTCCTCGTGAGCGCCCCTTCCATTTCCATTATATTGTCCTTGTTTTTCTTATTGGCTGGCGTAGTGGCAGGGGTCTTGGCGGGTTTGGTCACTGAGGCCTGTCCTGAGACGAACACCACCGGGGCACAGGCGTGCGGGCCAACTGCTAGTGCCTTTGCAGTAGGAGATGTCACCTCGGGGATCTTGGCCGGCATCGTTGCTGGAGCGAAGGATGGTTGGTACTGTGGCTGACAGTGGGCTGGCCTTGGAAGAGGATTTGGATGAGACTGGCAGCGCTCTTAATTTTGTAGATTAGCTGCAACTCCGCCAACAGAGTGTATAGTGATGCTGAGTGGGGAGGGGTAGTGGTTATCAAGTGAGCTTTGCTACATGCATTGCATTCAAACGGGAACCGATGTTTACCACTATGCCGACCCAGGAGAATTAACAACCCCGATCTCTTGTAGGCTATGAATCTGCTGGCTTCCAGTTCGTGGTTCCCGCTGCTTTCCTCATGTTTCCTATTCCTATCTGTATACATATATTCCAGTTTGCATAGGTTCTCAATCATTGCCTCTCTCTTTCTACGAGAGGTTGGCTAACTATTCAAGTGACATGGTTGGAGCAGTGTATATATGGACGATATGCAGGAACGTCTTTATTGTCACATTTTGATTGTTGTGGTGGCATATTAACACGCACTACTTTCAAGTTTCAAGCAGTACTCCTCCATTGACAAATAATGTTGCTGCACCACACTACTGGGTGATGAATTTTTCCTTGCATTTTTTTTGTACACATAGAAAAATTAACAATTAACATGTCAGTTCCAAAAATTAGCTTTGTTAGCAGTTAGCGATTAGATGGATAAAATTAAAATATATATGGCTCGATGTTTAAAGGGAAACCAGGCCCGAAATGACTCAATCAATATTGCAAAACTTAGCACAACTATGCCATTGCACAATTGATTAGAAGAAAAACTAGCAAAACTCACAACTAGGACAAAATGATGGCACTAACAGCCCAAGCCCTAATAATAGACACATCATGCCATGCATGACTGTTGAATATAAAATGACTTGCTTATAGCAGAATACAACTTATCAAGTTAAAATTACATCATGTTTGTTTAAGCCGTGACGTAATCAGGTACCTTGTAACTTATTATCCGCAGTCAACCTCTACCATCACTATATCCAACTAAGCAAGAACGGCATGTTGTCATCTAAGTTGCCATTGCAAGGTTATCCACAACAATGCAGGGGATGTGTGCTCATCCAATGCCTCACCGACCGTGAGACATAGACCTGGCTCTACATGGTTTCATGATACTGGTGGCGATGGAGTTTGAGGG
Source organism: Microstegium vimineum (assembly GCA_022036555.1). Classification (NCBI taxonomy): domain Eukaryota; kingdom Viridiplantae; phylum Streptophyta; class Magnoliopsida; order Poales; family Poaceae; genus Microstegium; species Microstegium vimineum. The sequence continues at coordinate 48,210,730 of CM039125.1, forward strand.
CTATAGTCCGTGCTCTCCCCCACCACCGTGCTCGCGACTGCTAAGTTGCTGTTGGCTGCTGATAAGGGGTCATGAAGAAGACATGCTGGCTAAAACGTAATAGAGAGAGGTTATTTAGATTCCTGACACCTCCTAAGCCAACAACGCAAATGTCTGATCTAAATACGAGTGCAATCTCTTATCACTTTCTGGGAGTAATCGGTCTGTGGGTCTTCACTTTCTGCATCGGTTGCCTTATATCAGCCTCTGTGTGTCCCGCTTGAGGCCTTAACTTGGTGCATCTAAATGAGCATATATATATATGGGCTCCTGTAAATAAAAAGGGGAACTAAAGAAGCATGGAAATTATGGTGGGGTTAAAATTTGAGTCAGTGGCCATACAGAAAAGTTGCACATGCTAGCTGCTCACAATGAATTACTCTGGCTAACTGAAAATTTGTAAGAGTGCATTAGTTATCAATTATTGACTCGTGCAGGAACTGGGTAGTTGTGAGTGGAGGGTGTGGGGCACGCCATATCAATGTCACCCTCACTCTCCGGATCAAGAAGCACTACCCTGGCAACGTCGACTACGCCGGGGCATACGGCCCGCCCTGGTCTTGGGATCACTTCATCGCCGCGGAGTCCAGTACGCCCGACATCACGGTTGCTAGGCAGATTAAGAACGAGTTCTGAGTAAGTCTAGATCGCACAACATTTGTCAATACTACGCATTCGTTTTACGTTCTTGAATTAATGAAAGGATACATGTTGTCTATATGCAGGAGTGGTACGCGTGCGAGTCGGGAGAGAGGCCAAGGCGGAGGTCGTGCAGGACAAGGCTGCTAGGTCCCGACTCTGGGACCTGTACCACGAGGTGAGGATCCAATGCATCGTCACCGCCTTTGCCGAGTTGTACGGTGAAAAGGTCAAGAAGAAGCAAGCGAGGGGGAAGATGCAATCCAGGGAGACCGACCTCACCAGGGACCAGTACCTCCAAGTAAGTAGGAAACATTAATACCAATTTCTTTCGTGAAGAATATGTAGGCTTCAATTGATCTTCTGACATATTAAATATTTGACTTGACTTGATGTCATGCAGTTTTGTCCTGGTTGGTGCCAGACCCATTCGAACTGTTGGACGACCATTGTGGACGGGTGGCTCTCGGAGGAGTGGGCCGAGAGGCACAAAGATCGCCGAGAGTGGCGTCTGCAGATGCCTAGGATGCCACATCGACAAGGCAACCAAAGTCTTGACTGATATGCTAAGAGATGGGTATGTTCTATTGATTTATGTTTTTATTCTAACGCTCAATAGTCATTAGTTGCAATCATCTTTGATTTTTTCTCGCATTCCCAGTCGCATGGTGGCACGCCATGTAACCCGTTCATGGCGTACAACTTGGCGAACAAGGGCAGGGCGACCGAGCCGCAGAACCAGTACAACCCCGACGACGGCCCCGACGCTTTCAGCAACCCCAACGCCTACACCAAGATCACCGAGTACATGACGACGGCTCGTGCGCGTCATGGGGAGGACAACGATCCGGCCACCCAGCCCCTGGACACGGACCTGCTGATGAGGTTGGGAGGAGGAGGCCGCACGTCGGTTGTATATGGCCAGCAGCTCAGTCTCCTCGGCCTCCCTTTCCAACCTCGCCGAGGTTCGGTCGAGGAGCACAAGCGGTTCCATCCCCATCAGACCAAGGCAGCCGACCATGGTGCAGCTTCAGGTAAGTACCGTTCAATTAATCGATCATTTCTTACATTGCATTTGCATTGTTTAAACCTTGCTTGATGAATATTGCAGACCCAGGTGCAGGAGGAGATGCAGAGGCTCAACGCCGAGATGGAAGCAAGGGAGCATGCTCGAGAGGAGGCCCATAGGCGCGAGATGGCCCTGGTCGAGGCCCAACGCCTATAGTTGGAGGCCCGAAACCGTGACTGGGACCAGAGGTCGGCAGATATGGCTACCTTCTTTACGAGTCTGAACGTCCCTGGTATGGTCGTGCCTCCCTCGCTGCTCGCTCCGTTCGCTCCTCCACTAGTGCCACATCCTCTTGCTCCTACATGGACTCCGATGAGTTTATATATATGGTTGTTTATTGTTTTAGCTTCTTCGTCCGTCCTCTAGGTACTAACGAATTCGTCTCTCCTTCGTGCAGCCACAGTCACAGGGTTCGACGCCTTCGCCTTAGGGTCAGCCTTCGCCACAGTACGGGTGGCCCCCTCGTGGCCCTCCTCCGCCAGCCTGGGCATAATTAACCAAAGACCGAAGACCGAACCGAAATAATCGAGACCGAAACCGAAATGACCAAAACCGAAATTTTCGGTCACTAATTCGGTCCCGAGTTCTTACTAACCGAACTTTTTACGGTTAGTTCGGTTATATGTCTCGAGTAACCGAACTAACCGAATATTTCAATTTTATTGACATAATATGTAATTTAGACTATTATTTGTGATATAATATTTATTTTAGTGACCATCATCCTTATCACTTTGTTTAATTTATATGTAGTATTGTTATTTTTCCTTGAAATAGAAAAAATATTGCTAAAATTGCTAGAAACTACATTATTTAGTCGTTATTTTTTGCAGTCCGGTTAGTTCGGTCATGACCGAGACCGAACCGAACTAACCGAGACCGAAGTTGCTCGGTCCTGAGTTTTTGAACTAACCGATCGGTCTTCGATTTTAGGTAACCGAATTTTTGTAAAGACCGAAGAACCGAACCGATCGGTTCGGTCAGACCGAATGCCCAGGCTGACTCCTCTGTACTACGGGTGGCAAGGTGCACCTCCTCCGCAGTCCAGGTGGTCTCCTGGCCATAATGCGCCGCCCGAGTGGCAAGGTGGTCCTCCACCGACCGGCGGGTCGCAAGAGTGGCCGCAAGATGGCCAAGGTGGGAGCTCTTCAGGCACTGGGGGCCAAGGTGAGCAGTGATGGGTTTGTGAGCAGTGATGCCTGTGATGTGGATTTTCGTTTTGAACTTGTGATGGTTGGATGAATTATGAACACATGTTGTGATGAATGGATTATGGATGGATTATGGACATATTTTGTGTATTCTGTGATTGGATGTGGATATCCATGTGATATATATTGTGTTTGTGTGATGGATGAATGCATATGTGATGTATATGATGTTTATTGTGATGAAAAGGAAAAAACAAAAAAATAGAAATTTCCCAACTTTGCCGAGAGCCACACTCGGCAAAGGGGTCATGGCACTCGACAAAGCTGGGGAAAATTTTCCAGCTTTCGCTTTCGGCCTCTTTGCCAGATTTGTTGAGTGCCGACCAGGTGGCACTCGGCAAAGAACCTTGCTTTGCCGAGTGGCAGCCAGGTGGCACTCGGCAAAGCAAGGTTCTTTGCCGAGTGCCACCTGGTTGCCACTCGGCAATGCCAAGTGCCTGCCACATCATCACTCGGCAAAAAATCCGCAACTCGATGGTCGCCGTTTTTTTTGCCGAGTGCTGACTTGGCACTCGGCAAAGAATTCTTTGCCGACAAATTCTTTGTCGAGTGGGCTTTGCCGAGTGCCACACTCGGCAAAGATTTTGCCGAGTGGAATGGAGCCTTTGCCGAGTGGGTCAGGCACTCGGCGAAGCGTCTGAAAGCGTCTGAATCCAGTAGTGGCTATACATATATCCCTCATTATTGTTCAGTTCAGAGGAGATTGTTTAAAGAGCAAGGCTCTATTTTCTTCTTGATTGGAATAGTTATAATACCCCTATATTTATAGTCTCTAATGAACATGCACACCAAACAATCTAGCAAGAAGTCCTTATATGTTTGGATTCTTCTTTTCTAAAACAAACTTTCTCTTTTTCTAACAAATTTTGAATTCCTTTTCCTAAACAAAATCTCTATCTATTTTCCCTAACCCATACTTTCCTAAATTGCCTAAAACTTGGGATAATGTGTGTAGGAGGTGGGGCGCCACCCCCTAGTCATGTCTGCTGCTAGCGCACTGTGGCGCCTCCAGGTGTCGCACCGCTTTGGCCCTTGGCCGGTCCGCTCGACCCACTGAAGAGGGCCCTTCTTAGGACCATTACATTGGTGTTGATTATAATCCTTTTAAACACTCAGCTTTAATTTATTAGAAAGTGTAATGTGAAAGGATTATCCAATCCCATGCAGCGAAGGACTTGCAGCTATGACATTATTCCTCATTAACATACCAATTGAGCTCTGGCGAAAAATACTAACTAAAAATATAGAGCTCCAATGGTGAACGACAAATTGCTTACGGGGCTGCTTGGTTGCGGTGGAGGCTTGCCTCGCCTCTCCTCGCTGCGCTCAGCTCGAGCAACGAGGAGCTCGCCCGAGTAGGCGAGCCATTTTGGCTCTCCCACGTCAGCAAGTGAAACCTCACTCATACGGTTCCCGAGGCGCTCCAGCAAGAGAACCAAACATGCTATCTCGCTCGCCGTTGTTCTGGCTGGGCAAGGCATAACAGTTCATGGCAGAGAAACCAAGCAGGCCCTCTAGGATTTGACCTACATGGACATACCGTAGATGTATTAGATCACAACATTGCTCGAGGCAGGGAGCAGTGGCAGATCCAGAAATGGCCTCCACCCCGAGCTGTAGTGAAACAGCCTGCTGGGCTTTCTCCTCCTCGGGTTGGGCTAATGGGGCGATAGGTCTTTTTATGCCATTTTTATCAAGCAATTTCCCACTGTTTATGAGTCTCGCCCCGGGCTTCAGCCCGGGCAGCATGGGGCATGTATCTGCCCTTGGCAGGGAGTCATCTCGGCGAACCTGTATACTTCGTTGGTTGTAAGAGCCAAGGAGCAACCATAGGTCAGGCTCTATGCAAGTCCTGTTTTGGTTCACTGATGCTCTACAAATTATCTGGCTACCCTAAATGACCATAAGAGTTTCGGCTGAGCTCCTCATGCATCATATTCCCATGTATCTTGATCATCGGTTTATTTCTCACCCTCTAGCTTCCAGCGTGTATATGGAGTGTGTTGCCAGTTGAGAGGTGAAATTGGAGCGTTATTTATAAATCTTTCAAGGGAGTCCCTCTTCGACACATATGATGGTTGGTGGTGTATTGACCTGTCACCTGTGTAGTTAATAAGAAACTCAACCGATGGGGAAAATAGAATTCCCAAGGGCTCATTTGGATGCCCCAATACCCGCAGGGATCCCCGCGTGGAGAAACACCGGTGAGTCTGCTTCCCCTTCCAACCCTGGTGCCCGTTTGGATACGATGTACTGGGGAAGACACACATGTCTTTTCAGCCCTTCCCCGTCAATCCCCGGGGGACAGAAAAAACGCCTCTGACCTCGTGTTTCTCTTTCCCTTCACGCTCTCGCTTGCGTCGTCGTGCGGCGGCGGCGTCTCCTCCCTCTCTCGCCTCGAGCTCCTAGTGGTAGCCATGGCGGCTGGGGTTTGAGTGCCACCCTTTCTCCTACTCGTATGGCTCCCACCTCTGCTCTCTACATCTTCAGATTTCTAATCAGTCATCCTCGCAGAGCCCCACCATAAGGGCTAGGGTTTGAATGCCGCCCGTCGTTCCTCCCTGCGTCCCCAAGGCATGAGTTTCCACCTTCGTCGTGCCGCTGCCTGCACCTGCTACATCCCCAGTTAGCAGCCCTGTTCATGGTCTCCTAGCCACAGGTTGGACGCCTCCTCCTTTGTTCTATTTTCTTGTTAGATCTGATGAGCGTTCATGAATTATGTGGTGGGTTCTTGTCATAGCTGGTGCCTTTTCTATTTTTCTTGTTCTATGTTTCTTGTTAAATTTGTTTTCATTAGAGTGTGTTTGGATCAATGGCACATCACTCGTGCATTCTTGATCTAGTACTGTTATATATGTGAATGTGAATAGATTGACATAGATGCTCTGAACACATAGCAGGATTTTAGGATGTGCATGTATGACTTCTCGTCTATTTTAACTTGCACACTGTCCTCAAGATCAGGATCAGAAAAGTGTGCTACTGTTAGTAAGTTTATGCAGAACTAAGCTTCAGATCTCAATTTAAACTTTGCATTGTACTTCCATCCAAGGCTGAGTAAATTAGTTGAACAAGTTAATTCCTATTCCAAGATTCAGTTTCTTGGGTATATATCTATCTTTCATACTGGTGTTGTTTACATGATGTATCTGTAACTGCATTCAACACTGCTGACATCAATTATTATGCAAGTTGATTATGTGCCTTCTGAGGATGAAGCATATGCTAAGATATCATCTTGAGCCCAGCACCCAATTAAATGGCCAATGTCTTGCATTCATGAGCACACTTCTGAACATATGAACAATGTGTGCCACCTCCTCTCTAAAGAAAGATCAATGTCCTGTACACACAAATGTATTTGTATTTGTCATTTCACTTTACTAGAAACTTTATCTTGTTACTATGTTGCTAACATAAAATTTATTTTTCATTTACAAGGGTTTTCCAATGCCAAAGAAATTATAAGAAAAAACATTCCCTTTCTATGATGAGTTGGAGAAGTTGTATGAAGATAATTTTTTAAAATATTCTTTTTGATGTTCAGACTCCTTGCATTTTTGTAATTCAAGTTCCCACACACATGGAATTTGCTTTGAGTCGGTAGGCCTGCCGCATTGTTTAGATTTTGTGAAATTATAGTTAATGGCTCATTATTTTTCCATTTGTTTGAGAGTAAATTATAATTGATAGCTCTTCTGCAATTTGTTTTAGAGTTACAAGCTCGACTTGTCAATTATGATTTTATCGGACATATTTTGTCAGCTGCTTGCCTGATTGCCTATTCTCTCTAGATCTTTTCTGTTTTTGCAGGAACAACACAACATCAGTATGCTGCTCCAATGTTCGTTCAGGTTGCAGTTTCCAGAGCATTTCAGGGACACAGATGAACATGCATTCAGTGGATTTACCTTTGAGCAATCATTGCATGCATGCCTTTTTATTTTACTTATCTATTCCATTGCTGATAGTTTCTTTATTAGTTGAAATTCTTGTTTTATTTGAAGCAGTATTCAACTTTGAGAAAATTCAGGTACCGCAGGACATCAGTTCTCATTAATTTAGTTATAGCTTGTTGCTATAGGAAAATGATGGTGGTGATTCTTATTTGCTTTACGACATATAGCATCAATACATTCTTTGAGAGGCTTATAGTTTTTGCTACCATTGAGTCATGGTGCGGCTGATGTTGATTTCTCTCTTCATGTAAGTGCAGGCCTAATCATGCAAGTATTGGCTATCATTGAGTCATGCGACCATTGATGATTGTTCTAAGGATTGCAAGGATTTTATGTGTGGATAGATTGTGCTTGTATCTTTGATGGTTATGTATATCTTTGGTTATGTAGTTGGATAAAAAAATGTATTGGATTTGTGCAAGACAAAATGCCTGTTTATTTTTCTGTATGAACTTGTTCTTTTGTGTAACCTAGCTAATAAGCTGGGAATATTGTGATGGCTAATTTGTATGTAACCGTGCTGAATTTCTACACTACAATAGCATTTCTGAAATCTATGTTTTTTCTGATTATTTGAATGTAATTTTAATGGCCGGGATTTTTATCCCTATGTCTTCCAAATGGTGTCAGGAAATTCCTCCCCGATGGGGGTTCCTGTTACCTGGCGGGAAGAGTGTGACATCTGCAGGGTGGAAATTCCCTTTGGGATCTAAATGCACGTGCCTTTTCTACCTCTGTACCCAAAGGAGCCCCAACTGATTCTGAAACCCCCTCAAACTAGGACAGTGCTGGCTCTATATATAGGGTCATACCGCAATGTAGAAGGGGCCACAATGACCTTAGCTATTTCAGCGACCCATCACTAATCTTAGGTGGGACTGCACTGGTTACATAGGCTGACTGCCACTATTTTACATACTAAGACAAAAAAAACAATTAAATACGCCATAGAAGAAGATGATGGGAAAAAAATGAGACGCCTTTGTTTTGGAGGACATTAGGACAAAACAATAAGAATAAAATAAATAAATGGGACTATATGAAAAAGTAATCATTTAGACAAAAAAAAACACAAACGGTATTAATTGGAAGAAAAGACTAGCTACCCATGCTATTTGCGTGGATCACCTTGCTAGTTGTTCATGTTTGATTGACATGATTCTTCATGTTTAACTCAAGTATAGTATTACAAAGTAACATCACTTAATTATATTCTGACATCAATGATGGATAGTTTACAACCCCAGATCTTGAGCTAGCCCCTGCTCCATCTGAGCAGATATCAACTTCGCCAATGACCAAAATCACCTAGATGTATTCAATCTCCCCACTTCAGTCAGGCTAGCTGGTATTTCTTGAACAGAAACTTGCGGCGGATGGCCTCTACCTTAGAATTCTGGCTGCTTTCCTCATGTTTACTAATCCCACGTGTGCATCTCGATCTTCCATCCATTTCTCACAATAGTTTCTTGTTGCCTGTTTGGAGAAGAAAAAGTCGAATATATGGACATGTCTATGCCTCGTTGACAAAGTGGATGGTAGGTGATGTGTTGATATTTTTGTATTGCTATGCATAAATGGTCAGGACTAGATCACAAGCGGATTGTATTCACCGATCAGTAATGATGGGGCATATGATGCTCGTGTGGGTCGAGGAGGCCACATCATGTGCATGGTGGCTCCGGAGTGAGGTGCATCATGCAAGCCACAGCCAGAGCCAGCATCTAGTGGCGCCATGCCCAGACGACCACACCATCGCTGCACACGGGAAATAGAAAAACAAAACAGAGGAAATGCAAAGGAGAGAAAGGGGATAGATCGAGGAAAAATAAATGACTAGGGGCAACACAAAAAACGATATTGCACCATATGCATCTCCCCTCTTAGGCTAGAAATGATATTGTTTTAACATATAGACACAGTGGCTTATAACAAATTGACACATTATATATCAGAGCGTCACTCAATTTGTTTTCTACATTGGTTGCTACATAGCATCACTCTCTGGGTCATTAGTGATGCTTTCTACAGGTACGGACCAGACCGAGGTCCACATAGAACCAATCGCACCCATGAATGACAGTCAGATCAAGAGATCAATCAGGGCTTTAATGATACGGCTTCTTTCCTGATGCCTCCTATGCCCACGCATTGCTCCACCTCAATCCTTCATTCTTTTGCTATTATATATTGTCTCCCTTGACTTATGGCCACCGCCATTTGACATGCTAACACGTTTCCATTTATATTAACAGGAAAGTGATAGCCAATATGAAATTGCATTGGCTGGCGGTCTATATATATATATATATATATATATATATATATATATATATATATATATATATATATATATATATCCAAGTGAAGTTGGTGCAGTATATATCTTTGGAATACTACAGTTATGTATGCAGCAGTGTAGTTGGTGCCTACTCGATCACATGTATTTTATTTTCGAGCATTGTCACCAATCATCTTTATTGTACGACTTACAGATCAGAGGACTACATACAGCTAACCAATACAGTTGATCGCTATATGACTAGCTTGAGTTGGCTTACAGGGAGTTGGCTTACAGAGGGCAATCTGTTGCTTAAGGGGGAGAGAATATCATGCCTCGGCTTGGGTCCAGCTAATAGGTGTGTGTATGTGTGCTGGGCCTACGAGCCGTAACCATGAGGCTCAGCCCAAGTTAGGAGCCGGTGTGAAATATATATACATGGTATTATTGATGAATTGAACTCCTGAAACCCGAGCGTGTCTTCTACCTCCGTTCCGTCGGCTGTTCTTGAGTACGTACTCCTATTCTTGCTAATCCCGATCTTAACTCTTCTAGTTCCTCCAAAATCTCCTGCTATATCTAGCCTGAATTCCTTCTCAGATACCCTGGTCCGTGACAGAACATGTCTTCCTCATGCTTCCTATTCCCACCGAATGCATGCATCTTGAAATTCTGTTCATTTCACATCGTCTCGCAAATCCTAATCTTGTGGACATGTTGTCCGTTGAGGGAAGAAGTTGAAATGTTGTATATATATGTCATATGTCTGTGCCTCAATGATTGTAGGTGGCGTATTGACATTTGTAGTTGTTGTACTATTTTTTAGCATTACTGTACTCACAGTATTGACACTGGTGTGCTTTTTTTTTTGAAACGAATCAGGCAGGAGAGCTGCCGACTATATTAAAAAGAAGAAACCCAGACTGGGTAGTACAACACAATAGAACAACGAGAGAAAAAGTACAACAACACCACGGAAGCGTCCGAAACAACTAAAACAAACACTGCTGCACACCAAAAATCCAATCCTTCAACTCATCCGCAATAGGCAGCCAAGTGACACCCATCACACGGACAACAGTCGTCATCAGAACACCAAAGTCGCACTTGCGTCGTCGTTCATGACCCCTAGCGAAGAGACAGAAAGGCCTCCGCCACAAAGTCCCAAAAGGCACGACCTTTTAAACTCATCAGTGGCATGAGGAGATCTGGTGGCAACAAATCCTTTAGGCAAACTACGATGTCTTGCATTGCACCCTCATTGAGTTTCCCATCCTTCCCAACAACGCCCAAATCATGTAACATGTTGCGTTGTGCAATGCGGCCACTTCGACGGAGCGAAGCTCTATCATAGGACTTGCGTCGGCGTTTTGTAGGTGTAGCCGATGGCGAAGGTGGGTGTATAGGTAGACATGTCAGATCATTCTCCTCCGTAGTTGTCGCCATTGAAGAAGATGTTGGAATGACTGATGGATCCTCAGTTGATTTGGGCACTTCTTCGTTGACCCCAGTCATAGAATGCAAAGGGTTGTCTTTGATGGGAAGGACTTCTTCCTTGACATCGGTCATAGAATGCACAGGATTGTCTTCAATAGTGATGAGAAAGATGGGGTCCTCAATTGTCACTTGAGAGATAGCTTCCTCATCATCAGAAGCGTCCTCCACTAGAGCAAAATCCTCAACAGGGGTGACGGTCTGTAGCAACGAGGCCGTCGAGGGCACAGCAACAACCTTCTCTATGGTCATCTCGTCATTGATGGAAGCTGCACTGATCACACATGTGTCCTCACACATCAAGGAGTCAGCAGGCATGCAAGCCTCCACAAGAGAAGCAAGGTCCGACGACCTCAGTGAAGGCCCCTCGGCCTCAGCGGCTTGCTCCAAGGACATCTTTTGGCGAATATTTGCATCAATTGTCCTTGTGGACACCTCCTTACTGTTAGGGTTCAACACTGTGTGAAACTCCAACTCATTGGTGGCTGGGTTTGTTGTGGAAAATAAAGGATTCGAAGACTGTCGAACTGGGGAACAAGGACCAAAAAGACCCGACAAGTCTGCAATGAAATGATCCTCGCTAGGTGGCCCTCCTCGTTCCAAATGGTTGGCCATCCGTGCAAGCCACAACTTGATGGTTGATGTCTCAGCCAAGATAGGACGCACCACCTCCTCAAGTCGAGATACGAAGAACTCCTGGAGATCTGAATGAAGTGACTCCATCAGAGGCCCCAATAAAGATCGAAGGTCTAAGGTGGACGAACCAAGTTCAGCGCGGCAACGACAGCCACATGCAGCACATCGAGGATGGTGATTAGTCGAAGCCAATAGCGGATCACGACAACCATTTGGGGGAGATGCAGCCACTACAGCTGTCCATCTCCGAGCATTTTGAAGATGGTTATGCTGAGAATGAGAGCTGAAATGTGGTGAAGCCGAGGGGAACCGGAGGTTGCAATGTCGCTCTTTATGCCCAGGACGACGACATCGAATACAGCGGAAGGAGTCCCGACATGAGCTGACCTGGTGATCACGAGCGAGACAACGGTAGCACCTTCCACGAGCCCATGACACTGGTGTGCTCGAGCCCATTGTCCCCCTTGTCTGCGCCTGGGCCCGGCATACCGCCGTGATGAGTACCTGATGGCTTGGCTGGTCGCAGAGTCCCACGGAAGGACGTTGTGATGCGCCCAAGTCGCTAGGAACACTGGTCCTTGCCGAGTTCGGCCCTCGCGGCTACTTGCGGAAGCCCTTGCAATGCAGGCAGCGCTAGGATACGCCACTTGTGCGAGCTGGAGAGGCGGTTGAGGCATTTCCCGTGCAGCTCGGGCATGAAGCGAGGCACTGGACGTGGCGGTGGAACCTCATCTTTCTGGAGGCGGTCGTTGTGGCTTTACGGAGGCGAGCAAAGCAGTTACGCCTTCGTCCAAAGGTCTCGTTAATACAGATTAACCAAGGTAGTTGCTCAAAAAGAGGGAAGTATCACTTCTTTGCTAGTTGGAACACCAAGGCAACTTGCTCCTAGAATATTGGACTTTGCATATCGTCGAAGTGAAGGCTGGATTTGATTGAAGATAAGATCATTTCTCAATATCTAAATGCTCCAACTCATAAGAATAATGATTTTTCATAAAGAAATCAATTGCTAGCTGTCTTTAGACATTTTGTTGACGTCCATAATGACGACAAAAAGTGTCTCTGTCCTTTGCCTATTTTGTCTAGCTTAGTGGACACACTACACTACTGGTGACTGGTGTTCCTGTCTTCCTGATCAAATTCATCAAAGACATATTCTGAACTCTATCTCCTCGTGCAGGCAGGTACAAAAATCGAGCAGATTGTCCCCAGGAATATAAACTTGAAAGATCAAAAGTGATGGGCTCTCCGTGGGAAAAGAAAGGGAAAGTGAATAGAGAATTATAGATATGATCTGATGTGTTCTGTCGGTTTGGGCAGACCAGCCATATACGTGAAGTCGTGAACATGTCATCTGCAGCAGCACATCGGAGAGGAGACCATGAATGTTTGGAACTTTTCTTTTCATCAACCTCGCGGTGGCTTTGGCAGTGGTGGTGAATGGTGATAGTGAAGGGTGCTGTGGCGTGGTGCAGCTCTATTGGCTCACCCCTAGATCTCCGTGATTGTTGCCGTCGCCGAGTTCAGACATGCAGAGAGGAGTGGAGGATACAGCAACGGCAGCAAAAGGAGTTCACATAGGGCGAGTGCTCCAAACTCTGTTGTGCCTTGACCTCCATAGGAGAAGCTGCAGCAGCAAGAGCGGACGGGTGCTGCCATGCCAACTACACTGGCTGTTGAGATACGAGCTTCACGGAGACAGGATGGCCTTGATCGAGAGGTGAATGGTAATGATGCCCGGGAGGCAGGACTTCTGGATTACTCCTTTACCATAACTATCCACCAAGTTTGTGCTGACTTCCTCATGTCTCCTATTCCCGTGTATTATTGTACTGCATGTCTGCATCTTGGTCTCACTTATTTAGTTATTTCCAATTGTCTCTCAATCTGTGGAGCTTGCTGCCATTTGAACACAGATGTTGGAATGCTATATATGGACATGTGTATATCTAGGCTACAAGGGAATGCCAGCTCGTTGCACATGTGATGGTTGATGGCATATTGACATATATATACACTATAGTAGCACAGGCCTGTGCATTGCTTAAAGTTTTGGTTCAGGTGCCTATTAGTTTTTTTTTTAGATAATGAGGTGCCTATTAGTTACTCCACCATCCCAAATTATAAGATATTTCAAAAATGTTAGAGAGTCAAAGTATCTTAAGTTTGACCAAACTTATATAATAATATAATAACTTTAATGATGTCAACTAAGCATCATTAGATTCTTCATCAATAATATTTTCATAGTATACATATTTGATATCACAAATCTTTATAACTTTCTCTATAAGTTTAGTTAAATTTGAGATGATTTGACTCTCCAAGATTCTTGGGATGTCTAATAATTTGGGACAGATGGAGTAGTAAAAAAAGCTAATAGATTTCTATCTTCAGAAATCGGTTTGTCTGGATCATGACCACAAATTTGTAATTTAATAATGTATCGTTTGAGTGAAGTAAACTACTCCCTTCATCCCCGAAGAAATTAATTCCTAGGTTCATTTTTACAGTTGGAATTTTTAAGTTTAATCGGATTTATACAAAAGAGTGACAAGGTTTATAACACCAAATTACTATAATTAGATACACTATAAACTATATTTTCATAATACGCTCATTTGTTATCACAAATATTTATAGTTTTTTATTATTTCAGCCTAACATTAAAAAATTGACTTAAACTCTAGGGATTGATTTATTCAATGATAGAGAAAATACTGTTGTACAAAACATTAGGCACACCGTGTATTGAAAAGGTTCAACAAAAGAAATTGGCAGGTACCAAGCAACCACATAATTCCATATATGTTTCATTATTGCATCACTGAGAATAGGGTGGGAAAGTTCAACCTCCAAGAATGAACACTGACGTTCGATTTTTTTCACCCATTGCAATGTACGATCACGTTTGCTAGTAATACTAGTGAGGCATACAGATGCTGAAATGGAAAATAATAGAGCTCGCCTTATTCGTTTGATCGTCTATGGCTGATAAACTAATTGATACTGTTTTTGGTTGTTTTATTGTTAGAGAAAAAACACTGTAGAATGGTTGATTAGCTAGGCTGGTAAGTTCAAGGCAAGAAATCATCTCATCGATGATGTCTCACTCCGAACTCCGGTTGTGATTAAGAACCACGTGGCAGATCGTCTCTACCCTAAAATTTTACTTTCTCTCCTCATGCATGTTTCATATATATTCCTATATACATTGCCATCTTTGGTTCATTTTTCATTGCCTTCGAGTCAACGGGGCTTGTTGCCTTTTAAGAAAAAAGAACTTGAAACACTATATATAGCCTATGCCTCGTTGACACATGTGATGGCAGGTGGCATATTGGCATGTGTACTATTTTTATGTTTTTATGTGTTATCGTGCTAACAGTAGTATTCCCATACGGTAAATTGAAGGATTCGAAGCAATTTAATGGATATTTATGCATTGCCCAAATAGTTTTACATAGTCATAGTACATATACACAATTTCGACCGGAAAATGTGTCCCTTCTGAAAAAAAAACTATTTTTTGTGTGTTTAAGGGGGTTAAACAGTAAGTTCCTCTTACTCTGCAGTGTGAGCACCTGCTTGTCTGATGTCAATGATGTATAGCTGAAAAATGTGTCTCTAAGCATGCAGGGATGCAGTATCTAAGCATCAAGGACACACCATACTGGTTTCCTTGTTAAGTTGAGACACACCATACTGGTTTCTTAAACATCATCTAAGAGGTCTAAGCTAAGTCTAATACGTAATTCATCGTGATGATTAGTAATTTCTATGTCCATTCATCATGTATCTCGGCTCTCATGAACAATGAATCAAGAAGACCTTATGTCTAGTTTTAATGGATCGTTCTCTACGGTCAGTCCATCCTATTCTTTCTTACATTATTATTATTTTATTTTGACACGAACTCTGAGCCTAACTTAGAATTCCGGCCCCTAAATTTCTTAAGACGCCACTGTCAAAACATAATATATTGAACTTCATCTCCACTTGCAGGTACAGGAATAGATCAGTTTGTCAATACTTCAGCAATACTTCATCAGTTCGCTGACAACTTAGCAGCAGGATTTCTCGCTTAAACTTATCACCTCAACTTATCAGTTACGATATAGTTTTTTTCTCGCACATCAAAAGAGCATCAGCCTACTTATCACCTACAAAACCCACCAGCCGAACAGAACCGTCACATTGCAAATTTTCTCGACTTTTTTTTGCGATCGTGCCTAGGCACTTTTTTCATTAAGCAAAAGTATACAAGGTTACAGTCCGAACATGCTACGGTAATCCATGGTCACCGAAGCCATAAGGAACAAAACTCATACACGATTGTACTTACACAGAAACTAATTATGCGACTAAAAACTAGAGCAGCAAACCCTCAAGTGTTGTTAGAGCAATGCCATCAGCGACCTGAGGTGTTTGTAGCCATCCATGCACCAAGCCTCTATCTCCTCACTGATCTGCAGTACTAGTTGTGATGCTGATGTTGCTTCCCTGCTAAATGTCCTCGCATTTCTCTCCTTCCATAGAGCATCCAGCTAATGAGGAAGATAAAAAGGCGAGTCGAAACCACGGCGAACCGGCCTCGCCACAAGCTTTTGGCTACACAGTTACCAATGCTTCACCTGTTTGTCTCGCACGGTCAGAACATCCTCAAGGTGCATCCTTCTAATCCATGACACCCATACTTCATGGCTGAAGTAATACTCAAGAAAAATGTGATCCAATCCTTCTAGTCTCAAATGATGCAAGTGCTGGACTGTTGTAGGCCATGACGAAATCTCCTCTCAGCTATCCAGCAACGGTCATTGCAAATTTTCTCGACCTTAGAGTGGCTGGTTTCCTCGTGCTTCCTATTTCCATGTATTATTGCACTGCATGTGTCAATCATTGATCTGTTTCTTATTGTCTCCCAGTCTATGGGGCTTGCTACGTGTTGACAGAAGTTGGAGTGCTATATATCTAGGCCTACAGGGAATGCCACATCAACACATATTCGAAGCAACGCGGCGCAGCGGAATAATTTCTTCCAGCCTCTTCCGTTCTCCGATGGCGATCTACTCCGACGTCAACGGAGAGGCTGGGGAGACCTCTCGTGGAGTCGAGGGCCGGCGCATCGTTGTCTTCTTCAAATGATGATGTTGTTGACCCTGTTAATCTCGAGGAATATGTTCTTTGGTGGAAACCTGAGCTTTGCTCGGGTTGCCGGCGATGGAATCGAAGGATGCGTCATGGGTACAGGAGTTGGCCGATGCGCCTGGGAGGCAACGTCGGCTGATTCGCCCAGAAGTAAGTCCTCCTCTGCGGCCTCCACCCTGTGGAGTTTGGCTCTGGTGCCTGACGACGATTGGTATGCGGCTTCGATGGCGGTGACGGATGGATCTCTGAAAGCTTCGAGGAAGATGAACAAGAGTTGTGAACTTCTTTGTAATTTTCTTTTTCTTTGGAGTTCTGTCTGTAAAAAGGTCGGTGCAATTGCACTAAGATGAATACATATTCCTTCTAAAAAAAAGACTCATAGTACATGCAATTTAAGTTATAGACTCATAGTACATGAAATTTATCTTGACAGCAATGATAGCTGGAAAGGGGTGTGCCTCTGTTCTCCAATTAAGTTCTCAATCAAAGCCCTGTCCTCATCAAATTCGTCTTCTTGTGCAGCTAGTACAGAAATAGAGCAGATTGTACTCCCCGATCAGGCCTTCAGTAGCAGTAGAAATTAAGATAAAAAGTGATGAGTTATGTCCTTAGTTTGGTTTGGAAAAGAAAGGAAAAAGTGAAGAAAAAGGATGGCATGACAATGTCACCTCCCAGAGGCATGGTGACAGTAGATGATGCTGCGGTGGTGCAGATCTATTGGGTCCCCTTGACCACCATGATTGTTGTCGAATTAGTTCAGAAAGGAGTGGAGGAAACAACGATGGCAGCAAACGTTGTTCAGAGAGGATTGTTCCAAAAAAATGTTGTACCACTGTTCAGCCGTGAATTCAATCTGAATGTCTTGCTCTAACAGACTTCAATTTTTTTATCAACATGGTCTGTATCCTGCAGCTCATCGGGAAGAAGGAGAAGCGCTCTGCAGCATGTTGTGTTTCAGCCGTTTCTATTGTGCCCTCATGTCAGTGACAACCATGGCCTGGGCGTGGAGGTCGGAGACGGCCACGACGTTGGCGGCGACCGTGGCATCGCGACACACACTCCTCCCTGCGCGTGGTGTTCCGGCTCTATGCCTTTGGCCTGATTGCCCTCATGTCTTCCTCATGCTTCCTATTCCCCCGAATGCATCTTGAACTTCTGTTCATTCTCTCATTGTCTCCCAAAGCCTAATCTACACGGTGTGTTGCCTGCAATGGGAAGAGGTTGAGGCGCTATATATATATATATATATATATATATATATATATATTGATATATGTTTATGCCTCACTGACATTGATTGTAGGCGACACTAGCATGACAGGCATGGCAGTGGGGTTGGTAGGCTCGGGATCGGACCCAACACCAGGCTGGGGGTGTTTTTTGTTTTGTTTTTTACTCTCGTTAGCAGAGATGGCACATTGGCACTATATATAACCCGCATGTAAAGTAAAGGGTCAGCAACCGTCATGTTGTCATCTTTCTTCACTTTCACCTTTTCTTTTCCAACCGAGAGCTCATCACTTTTGATCTTTCAAGATTTATAGCGACGGTCAAGTTTCTACATGCTGAACTGCTGCTGGGCCGGTCTTCGGGACATTCTGCTCCATTTCAGTACTGCACGAGCAGATAAACTTAGAGCATGACCAATGCTGAGTGAACTGTGACTGTGGCGGATGCTGCAGTGGTGCAGTTCTATTGGCTCACCATCTCCTTCATGATTTCTGAATTCAGAGTTCAGAGACTGAGTGGAGGAAACTGCAACGGCAATAAACGGGCATCAGAGTGGTGTGCTCCAAAGATCGCTTCTTCTTTTTTTTCTTTAATGAATCTGTCTGCAGATTATATTGAAAGGCGAAGTCCAAACTAAAAAGGCATGAAGCAAACCTAAACAACCGAGGACAACGAAGCAACAAAGATTATACTGACTGTGTTCAGCTGTGAACTAATAACCTAATAACCATTGTCCATGGCCCTCACTGAAACTTTGTGTTGATTGATCATCGCGCCATCTCTGTGGCCTGTGGCCCTGGACCAGCACGTTCAGGTTTATTAGAGAAGGTTCACGCTCAGGTGTCTCTACCGTATAGCTTAGCTGCACGCCTGATTGGAATTTGTGGAAGGAACGGTGCAGGCGTCTCTTTGACAAAAACGTGTTACAGTAGGAACTATGCAGCTAGCTGCAGTTATCACTTATCAAGCAAGACATTGCAGTTCAATGCATACACCCAAATTCTTGCCTGAAATATATCCAAGGCCAATCAATCAAGGATATCAACTCGAGGCGCTGTGCGGCTGCTTGTCTGACTCCTGAGGTCATGGATAGCTGGAAAAGGGTGTCTGTACCTTCCCCATTTTACCTGGCTTATCGGACACAACACGCTGGTTTTCCGGCCTGTTAAGAGCCATCAAAGACTGTATCTTAAACTTCATCTTCTCGTGTAGGTACAGAAATAGGGGTGGAGCAGATTGTCCCCGGTCGAGACGGTAGCAGTAGAACTGGAACTTGAAAGTTGGTAGAGTAGAGAGAGCTCTTGGTGGGGGGAGGAAAGGGTAAAAAGCGAAGAAAGATGATGGCACGCGACGTGGCAGCTGTGGGGGCAGGGCAGACCAGACCAGCGGGCAGGGGCAGCATGTCATCTATCTCCAAAATTGGCTTTGTCATGACAAGATGATCAGCTGCATGTCACATACTCCGTACTCCCGTAGATAAGCAGCCAACGCCTCTGAATGCAGGTGGGCTCTGGACACACTGCTGAGATTTCCAGCACCTCCATCTAGGAACTCTCGATCTGCAGCCCCCATCCTCTTTTCTTAAGAACAGAGAAAAACTAGGCTTCGTTGTTTAGCTGGTGGGATTTTTATTAGATGAAGAAAAAGGAATATACAACGCTATTTATAGCGAAATAAAACAAACTCAACAAATAATACTCGATTGCACTACATCAGACGCGGCTTCGTTGTTGCCATGCTGAGCTGATCGCCAGGATCCAAGAGATGCAGCGCATTTTTTGGACAGCCAGCGCCCAGTGCAGCACGCCACACAAGACATGTTTGTGAAAGAAGAAACGAAGAAAGATGGTGCAATCATATCTTGGTCAATGTTTCGGTAGACCAACCGGGAACATGTCTTCCTCATGCTTCCTATTCCCCAAATGCATCTTGAACTTCTGTTCATTCTCATTATTGACTCCCAGAGCCTAGACTACACGGTGTGTTGCCTTCAATGTGAAGAGGTTGAGGCGCTATATATTGATATGTCTATGCCTCATTGTCATTTATTGTAGGCGACACTAGCATGATAGGCACAGGAGTGGGGTTGGTAGGCTCAGGATCGGACCCAACACCAGGCAGTGGGGGTGTTTTTTGTTTTGTTTTTTACTCTAATTAACAGAGATGGCACTATATAACCTGCCTATGAATTCTGTGATTTATGCAGGTGCCACTGAAATTGCGCTAAGAAAGCTTACACATCACGTTTGCAGGAATGGATAAGTGGCGCTTCTTAACTCCCAGAGACAACCAGTGGTTCAGCGGCTTTTATTCTTTTTCCTTTTCTTCCCTGTTCCCTAATTCCTCTTAGAACCTAATTACTTGGATAGCGTTTTTTTTCTACTTTTCCTTGTAAGTAATCACTCTTTTTTAATGCATTCAGTAAGGGTCTTGGCCCCTCCTGTTCTTTTAAAAAAATAGGTTTTGTCCGTGTTGAAGTTCTTGTTTCTAGTAGTGTTCTGCACCAGTGGTTTAGAGCGGTAGAAGTAAAGAGTGAGCAACCATCATGTTGTCTCACGACGTCGAATATACGGAAACTGGCCAGATTTTTTTATTTTTTTTCTCATAGCCCAAGTATTTTATTTATTTTTCTATTTTATTTCTTTTTATCGGCATCAGCAAGTTGTATAGAAAAACTCCAAATTTTAGTATAAACAATAAGTTAATTTTCTCCTTTTTATTTTGTTTTACGTGTTTTTAGTATTCTTTTCATTTTTATATTTATCCTTTTATATATTTGTTCTTTCTAATGTTTTTTTGGTAGCGTTGGCAAGTTATATAAAATAACTTATATACACGTGACAAGTTATACATAATAACGTTTGTACATAAGTTGTATTTCATTATCTTATGTTTTATGAAGTTCCACGAAGTAGCTTCGAAAAATTGTTAATTTACCATTTTTCATAACCAAAATATAATAGGTTTGACTGATATTTAAGTTATATATGCTTATGTAAACAAATTAGTCATATAATTTACAGAAGTACTATATAAGTTATACGCAAATAAGTTATTATTATATAAGTTATATATTCCAACTTGTATATACAAGTTTGTTCATCTAACTTAGTGACATATAAGTTATATATACAGATTTGTATATATAAGTTTGTTCATCTAACTTATAAGTCCAACTACATGCCATTCGCCAAGTTTCATGAGACTCTATAGTTAATTCTCTCGTTAATGTAACATTTTATATCTTATGCGGATCTTCCAAGGTACGTAGAACATGCTAAAAGATAATGGTCTCAATCTTATATACGAATAAAAGAGAAAGAGAAACAGGCCACCTCTGCCGCGTGTGATGAGAAAAATTAATTAATCCTGATTCCCATCAGCGTGCATGCTACAAAGAAAAAGCGTGGGGGTGAGCCTCTCTAAAATGGAAATGTGTTCCGTTCTTCAGCAGCGATCGTTTACCGATTAGCGTGGTCGGTATCGTAGCATTACGTACCCATTGGTAAATTTCAACTTCCAAGAGTAAAACAATGTGATCCCTACTCAACAGATGGACGTCCGATATTTTTTTTTCTCAATCACACAAAAGACTTGCGCGTTTTTTAATTAAGAGAAAGAAGTTGAAATGATTACAAAGGTAGGCGCTCTAGATTTTCAACAGGAATACGCCTAACCCACACCGCTGACTGATCTAGCCGACTACTCGCTGTAGGAGACTCCCTAGATGCTTAGCCCCTGCACCTACCCACAGCCCGGCCTGCTGCCTGACAACCGCCAGGAGCTGCACCGGCTGCGACTCTGCCCCTTAGAAAACCCTTACATTTCTCTCCTTCCAAAGCTCCCACGCGACAAGGGCAAAGATGGAGTCTGCTCCAAGCTTAAGGCACCCTGTCCACTGCTCGCGCCAAGCTTCCCACCACTCCAAGATGGTGTCGCACTCCCGGAGGTGGCCGCGCTCCTGCAGCGCCCTTCGTAGCTCCCACCATACTTGCTTTGCATAGGTGGACGTCCGATGTAATCTGCACATATGTGTATCCAGCCTGCTCACACGTCGATGCTGAAATGGCTATCGAAAGAGGATTGCCTATCCATCATGTGTCTCCCACTCCCAGATACTTCCTCCGTTTCAATTTATAATTCGTTTGACTTTTTTTTACTCCAACTTTAACCACTCGTCTTATTCAAAAAATTTGTGTAAATATAGTCAAATTTAAGTCACTCATGTAGACTATTCATTAAATAAGTAAGTCACACCAAAAGAAATCATATTTTGCACAAAAATTTAAATAAGACGAGTGGTCAAACTTAGGGTTGAAAAAGTCAAACAAACTATAATTTGGAACGGATTAAGTATGTTGTACTAGGGATTGAAATCTTCTTGGCAGATCATCTCTTTCCTTTCGTTTCAGCTGCTTTCCTAATGTTTCATATTCCGACATGTATGCATCGCAACCTTGATTCATTTCTCTCATTGGCTTCCACTCTTTGGGGCTTGTTTCCTATCAAGAGAAGAAGTTGAAGCTTTATATAGAGATAGTGAATGTCTATGCCTAGGTGACACGTTTGATCCTAGTAGTCGTCGGGCGTATTGACATCTATTATTAGTTACTGTGCTCACAGTACTACGGTACGGTTAGACATCAAATAATTCAAAGCAACTGAATGAAGATTTATGCATGGCCCACAAATGGTTTTACATAAACATAGTACATATACACTCAATTTTGATCGGCACTTGCGGTGTGAGGGTCCCAAATTCTTAACGCTAGAAATTGAAAACTGATCATGGATATAAAATTTTGTTCGCTTGAACTACTTTCATCTTATTTCAACTTATTCTCTCTCACAGAACACTATTCAGCCAGCCAGAATCAACCGGCTTCTGTACCAGCCGATTTTGCCTGTTTTAGCGAACACATCTTTCACTGGTTTTTCAAGTTTAGATTCAGCAAAAAGACCCATCCTAAACCTGAACTTCGTCTCCTCGTGCAGGTACAGGTACATGAACAGAGCAGATTGTCGTCCCTAAGGACAGGTCGACCAGTAACTGTAGAGTCGAAACTTCTACAGTGATGAGTTCTCACGATCGAGGGCTCTACACTTTTCTTTCCATCAAATCTAAGTGAACGGTGACAGTGGCAGATGGTGCAGTGTCTCCTCCATGCATGGACCATGATGGCTGAATTCATCAGACTTCAGAGACGAGTGGGGGGAACTGCAACGACGGTAAATGGACGTTGAGAGAGAAGTGCTCCTAAGATATTTCTTGTTTAACAAACTAGGTAGAAAGAGCTACGGATTGTGTTAAAAATGACAAGCCCAAACCAAACTAAGCAAACCTAACAATCGAAAACAATGAACGAAGCAACAAAGATCGTAGTGCTGGTGTTCAGCTCAGTGTGAACTCTAAATAAACGCTGTGTGTGGATGGAGCTCACTGAAAGTTTGATGATTAGCCATTGATATCTCTCTCTGTGGCCCTGGACCAGCACGTTCAGGTTCAGAAAAGGTTCACGTTCAGGTGTCTCTACCATCACTTAGCTGCACCACCTGCCTGCATGCCTGCTTGGAATTCGTGGAAGGAACAGTGCAGGCGTGTCTTTGACAACAATATGCTACATTAGGAAACTACTAGTATCATAGTATGCAGCTATCTGCAGTTATCACTGATGAAGCAAGATATTTTTGCAGGCAATACAGACACCCAAATTCTTGACTGAAATATATCCAAGACCAATCAATCAAGGATATCAACTCGAGGCGCTGTGCGGCTGCTTGTCCTGACTCGCTCTAGCGCGGCCTGACTCTCTCCGCGTAGTTCCCGCATGATTTGCTCCACTGCTAATTTGCTCTACCAGCGCCGAAATTATTCTTTATTGGAGAAGAATCGACCCTTTATCTTGAGTCGACATTTCTCTCTCTCTTCTCCGTGATTCGGTTGCTGCAGTCGTTGGACGGACTCATTCCACGTCGAACGATGAGTCGTTTTTTTCTTCCTACTGGAGAAGCCCTATGAGCTCCCTGGCAGATGGTCTCCATCACAAAGTTTCAGCAGCTTTCCTAATGTTTCCTATTCCAACGTTTATGCATCGCCACCTTTCATTCATCTCTCTCATTGGCTTCAGCCTTTTGGGCGGGCTTGTTGCCTATCAAGAGAAGTTGAAGCATTATATATAGAGATAGAGATATGTCTATCAGTCTATGCCTCGGTGACACGTATGTACGTGACGCATTGACATGTATGATTACTATATATATGCTCACAGTACTAGACGGTACGATTAGAAATCAAAGAATTCAAAGCAAATGAATGGAGATTTATGCATGGCCCAAATGGTTTTAGTGCGAGGGCTCCAAATTCTTAACGCCAGAAATTAAAGAGTGATGATGAATATCAATATCAAATTCAGTTATTGTGCTCCCGATCGAGACGGTAGCAGTAGAACTGGAACTTGAAAGATGTTGAAAGCTGTTGGTAGTAGAGAGCTGAGCTCTTGGTGGAGCTGTTGGGCAGACCAGACCAGCGGGCAGCATGTCATCTGCAGCACCGTGCGGTGCAGGAGAGCCCGCCACACACCACGAACGCTTCGCGCTTTTTTTCTTTCCATTTCCGATTGCAGTGGTGGTGGTGGGCTGGTGGCCTGTGGCGGGTTCACCTTGACCTCCATGACTGCAGATGCTGCCGAGTTCAGAGACAAGGGACACTCCCTTGGTACCAAAATAATTATATCTCTAGAATTTAAAAATTCTTTGTGTTTTGTTTTATGTGTTTTTAGTATTCTTTTCATTTTTATATTTATTCTTCGTCATATATTTTTTCTAATATTTCTTTGGCAGCCTTAGCAAGTTGTCTAAAATAACTTATGTACACAAGCTGTATATAATAAGTTATGGACACAAGTTTTATTTGATAACTTTTGCACATATATTGTGTTTCATAATCTCAAGTTTTATGAAGTTGCATGAAGAAGCTTCGAAATTATTAATTTACCAACTCTTTCACAACCAAAATTATAATATATTTGACTAATATTTAAGTTATATATACTTATGCAAACAAATTGGCCGAATAACTTACAAAAGTACTATAAAAGTTATGCAAACAAGTATTCTTGTATAAGTTATGAGAAAAAATAATTAATGCTGATTCACAACAGTGTGCATGCTACAAAGGAAAGGAAAAGCATGGGATGCGCTTCACTAAAATGGAAATCAACTTGCGCGCTGTCAGCGTTCCCTCAGTTCTTCATCCACGATCGTTTACTGATTAGAGTGGCCGGTACCGTAGCATTACCCATTGGCAAATTTCAATTTCCAAGAGTAAAGCAATGGGATCCCTACTCAACAAATGGACGTCCGATGTAATCTGCACATATGTGTATTCAGCCTTCTCACATACCGATGATGAAATGGCTACCGAAAGAGGACTGCTCATCCATCAGGTCCCTCACGGATATGTTGTAGGGATTAAGAGCTTCATGGCAGATCATCTCTGTCCGATCGTTTCAGCTTCTTTCCTAATGTTTCCTATTCCAACATATATGCAACGCCACCTTGATTTCATTTCTTTCATTGGCTTCCACTCTTTGGGGCTTGTTTCCTATCAAGAGAAGAAGTTGAAGCACTATATAGAGATAGAGAATGTCTATGCCTAGTTGACACGTGTGATCGCAATACGGTACGGTTAGACATCAAAAGATTCAAAGCAACTGAATGAAGATTTATGCATGGCCCACAAATGGTTTTACATAAACATAGTACATACACGCAATTTCGACCGGCACTTACGGTGAGAGGGTCACAAATTCTTAACGCCACAAATTGAAGACTGATGATGGATGATATCAAATTCAGTTATTGTGTTCCCCTTGTCTTACTTTTCCCATTTCGCATGTTTTAGCCGACACATCTTTCACTTGTTTTTCAAGTTTAGATCCAGCAAAGACCCATCCTGAACCTGAACTTCCTCTCCTCGTGCAGGTACACGTACAGGTCGCTAAGGACATGTCGACCAGTAACTGTAGAGTCGAAACTTCAACAGTGATGAGTTCTCACGAGTGCTCTACACTTTTTCTTTCCATCAAATCTACACGAACAATTCCCGCTGTCAAGTGGTGCAGTGTCTCCTCCATGCAATGGACCATGATGATGGCTGAATTCAAACTTCAGAGACCAAGCCCAAACCAAACCAAACCAAACGAAGCAACAAAGATCGTAGTGCTGGTGTTCAGCTGTAAACTCTAAATAAACGCTCTGTGTGGATGCAGCTCACTCAAAGTTTTTTTTTTGGGTGAAATGAGCTCACTGAAAGTTTGATGATTAGCCATTGCTATCTCTCTTTGTGGCCCTGGACGACCAGCACGTTCGTTCAGGTTCAGAAAAGGTTCACGTTCAGGTGTCTCTACCATCGCTTAGTTGCATCACCTGCCTGCTTGCAATTTGTGGAAGGAACGGTGCAGACGAGTCTTTGACAACAATGTGCTACAGTAGGAAACTACTACTAGAATGCAGCTAGCTGCAGTTATCACTGATCAAGCAAGACATTGCAATTCAATAGGAGTACATACACCCAAATTATTGCCTGAAATATATCCAAGACCAATCAATGAAGGATATCAACTCGAGGCGCTGTGAGGCTGCTTGTCCTGACTCCTAAGGACATGTACAATAGTTAGACGGCTGATGTCTGTATGTTTTTGAAATTTACAACATAGACGTCTAAATAGACAGCTCGTACAACCCATAGACAACTGATGTCTATAAATCATTTAATGCGATTGCATATAGCCATGATCAATTATGAATATCATTCTTATATATCATTGTGTTGCTAATTGGTATAGAACAATCCTTCAAAATAAAACATATATACTAGATATAATGTAATATAGTATATTTCATAAATCAAAATTAACATATGTCTTATCCCTCATAAATCAAATATACAAGACATGGATGGTTCACACGCTTGTTGCCTGTATAGGGTGCGTATAATAATTGTATTCTAGATGTATTTCTCCTTTTATTTTTCTATAGAAAAACGGCAAGGTGACATGGGATGGGAATAACAATTCATATCTCGTCAGAATAACCACCCGACAACAAGATCGATGCCTATAGAATTCGCTGGTGCAGGAAGCTGTACTGATCAGATCGAGACCTGGAGGGCGGAACGAACCAGACCATGGCGGAGGGCGGCGCGGCTCCCGGCTACTCAACGTGCTGCCTTGCAGCCTTGCCGGATCGTCCAGAGCGGCGGCGGAGGGGTCGGAGGCGGACACGAATGAGTTGGGAGGGCGGCGGCGAGTTCAGAGGAGGCCGCACCTAGATCCCGGTACAGCGTTCCTCTATTTGGCGAGGGTCTTGGAGCACGAGCCCCTGCCGTCGCCTCATGAGACGACGGGGCACCGTCTAATCGCCAGATTAGGGTGTTTTGTGCAAAAACTACAGACACAGATGGTACTTTAAGAGCCGTCTGTAAGATGTGATTTTTTCATAAAACCCCCTCGCGAGTAGTAGACAAGTCGAGGCCGTCGTCTCACGAGACGACAGCGGCGGCTCGTGCTCCCATGCTAGTCGCCGGGTGAAGAACCGTTGTACTGTGGTCACGCGTAAGACGGAAGTTAGGCGTCAAAGTCCATCCGCATCTCTTGCCGGCAACACCATCGTCGGAGATCGGAATGCCGCCGGGCTCAGTGCTCCCATGGAGTCGTCGACGGGGAGGGAGGAGATTCGCTGCTGGCCACCATGCTCGAGCATCTCGTGTGATTCAGAGCAAAGTAAAACGCACGCTGAGCCGCCGCCGGCCGGGCCGCCCTGTCCAGGCGTCCAGCGTCCCTGGTCGTCCTGCTCCGGCCCCCCTGGCCTGGCCTGCTCCGGCGACTTGCTCCTGCATGCAGGACCGCTACGCTTGAAGCTAGAGAGAAAACAGATAAGAACTGAGATGATATGAGAGAACGAGCTCTTTGTTTATTCGAGTTGAGATGACATGATGTGACACAACGACACCGGTGGAGTGGTGATGGCCCTGTATTCTATTGATGATTTTAATTAAAAAATATTACAATAAATTTTGATCTATATTTCATATTATTTGTAATCAACAAATAATATACATAGAGATGTGCACCTCTCTGGGACGTTCGCTAGAGAAAAAAAAAGATAAAAATGTTACAATTATATATATTATGTGAGAGATTATGTGACTTATATTTTTGGTTTTGAAAATATTTGTAACGAGGTTCAACTTATTTATGCTTGATTTGTTTTATATCACATAGCAATAAAATGGTATAATTCATGATAGATCTTGCATACATGCAAAACATTAAATGACTTATAGCGAAATAGACAACCATTATATGACCTGTTTTTTTAGCTATCCGTGTTCATATTCTAAAAATATACAGACAGCGATCTGTGTATGGGTGTCTGTACCTTCCCCGTTTTGCCTGGCTGGCTTATCGGACACAACACGGTGGTTTTCCGGCCTGTTAAGAGCCATCAAAGACTGTATGTACTTATCTTGAACAAACTTCATCTTCTCGTGCAGGTACAGAAATAGGGGGGCGTGAAGCAGATTGCCCCAGATCGGGACGGTATGTAGCAGTAGAACTGGAACTTGAAAGATGAAAGATGTTGGTAGAGTGGTATTGGTGGGGGAAGCAAAGGGTGAAAAGCGAAGAAAGATGATGACAGACACGCGACGTGCTGGGGGGCCAGACCAGACCAGCGGGCGGCATGTCATCTGCAGCAGCGTGCAGAGCCCCACCACACCACGAACGCTCCGGCTTCTTTTTCTTTTCTTTGCTTTGCTTTCCGATGGCAGTGGTGGTGGCTCGTTCACCTTGACCTCCCTCCCTCCATGATTGCAGATGCTGCCGAGTTCAGAGAGACAGGTGAAGAGTGTGGAGGAAAGCCGGGAACAGCGGGCGGCAAACGGAGTTCAGTTCAGACTTGGGTGTGTTTACATCCTAGAAATGAGGGTGAAAAAAAATGATGTAGCACGTGTCATGTCACACTGTAGTAATTTTGTTTTTATTTAGTAATAATTGTCTAAACATTGATTAATTAGGTTTAAAATATTCGTCTCGCAAAGTATAATAAAACTGTGCAATTAGTTTTTTATTTCATCTATATTTAATACTTCATATATATGTCGGTATTTTGATGTGACGAGAAATAGAAATTTGATGTGATAGGGATGTAATGGAAAGTTGAGATCTATAATTCCTAAAGGGTATTAATTCTTAAAAACATATTTTGATGTGACGAAGAATAGCAATTCGATGTGATGGAATGCGAGGAGTGCTCCAGACTCCAAACATTGTTGGTGGGTGTTGGGTGGTGAACTGGAACGGATGTGGGTGTCGATCAATGCCGTTGGCAGATGTTTTTGTGCCGAAGAATGGAATGACCCGTCGACCCTTTGCCATGTGTTCTGTGAGCACTGGAGACCAGCAGCACGTACGTCCAGGCTCTCTGAGCCTGCAAATGATGCATGTCTCGATCGATCTGTAGCATGCATAGCTGCACTGCATACGACCGACCGTCCGCCCGGGAAGGAAGAGAGAATGCTGTGGGGCAGCGCAGCGCTGCAGCAGCCGATCACAACAGCGGCCTCCACATGTGGATGTGGCTGCTGCTAACGATCACGCTGGTGAATCGAGTCTGATGAGCGCCGCCGTACTTGGCCACGCCTGTTGGCTGTACTAGTAGGATAGTACGTACAGTAGACTATCACTATGGGAGTGCGTACACTACTACTACTACTACTGCTGTCATGCTGCCTCGGTAGCACGACATGACGGCTCGGAATGAATGCTCGCTTTCCTCCGCCGTGGCCATCGCCAGCCCAGGCACGCCAATTCCATTCCGTTCCCATATATTCCATCATCGTGGATGGATGGATGGATCGCGCGTCAAGCTGCACTTTGTCACTTTGATTAGGGAAACTGTCTGCATCCAATACCTGATTGTCGTTGATTTAACCGTGTTCAGTGAGAGAGAATGAGTACTGGCCGATAAGCCACCTGCCCGAGCTCCCGAAGAGTCGTGTGAAACACATTAGTACTGCCTGCATTACTGTATGTTTGTCGTACGGGCGCCTGACGGTGAGTAAAGATGTGCAACAGGCCGGCACGGCCCGGGTCTGGTTAGGCCCGCGGGCCGTGCCTGCGTGCAGGCAAGCCTATTTTATGAAAAACTCCTTATTTAATATATAATTTAGTATGTTTTACTGTACAACTTTATATAAGCTCCCTTGCTAGCAGGTCACTACCGGACCTTCCGTTGAAACCGTGTCGGCTGGCGTGCCAAAGTGACAGTCCAGGCACAGCCCATAGACCGTGTCGTGCCGTGCTCGGGCCGTGCCAAAAATTAAGGTTTCGTGCCGTACTACAGTAGTAGTTGTAGTTCTGAACAGGGACGAACAGTGTCCGAGCAGAACACGGGTGGCTGGCTACGACGAAACGAATGGATCTGGTTCTGGTTGGAGGGCGAGAGAGAGACGGCAGAGGAGCAGCGCACAATAGTTTTCCTCGGTACTGTTTCGGTCGGAGGCCAATCTGATCAATCGTAATAATGCGTGCCTGCCCAGTGCTAGTGGCAGTGGCAGTGGCGGGGCGGTGCCCACACACACACACACGCACCGGCAATGGCATGGAGTGGAGCCGGAGGAGAAGGACGCCCAGTGTAGTCACCACCCAACAAACCACCCACTCCCCACCTCCTCCGTCCTCCTCAGGCAGAGGGAATCATTGCGCTGCATTCCAATCCCTACTGTTGCATTGCATTGCATTGCATACAGACTTTTTTTTTATTATTTTGCATTGCACAGGTGAACTGATTCCGTGATTAGCAGCTAGTATCGCCTAGCACTCTAGCAGTACTGAAGCGGAGGGTAGCTTTAGCTACTGCGTACAGTACGACTAGTCCTAGCTCACATCACATCCTTGCATTATCATTTTGGAGTGCAGTACAGTACTCCTATAGTTACAGGTGGTGTGGGTGGGTGTGTGTACAGTGGAGCACTGTTTGCACCTGCAATGCCGTGTTATGTTTAGCACCATCATTTCAGAGCATGGAGCAAACAGCAAAGCCAACTACTCTGTACAAAAGGCTATCATGCCTGCTACTGTCCTGCACTCACTGCACTAGTAAAGCCAACGCGTACTACTAGCTGCTACTATAATAATAGCCTTCCCTCCGTAAAAAGCTACAGCTCAGTTTTGCCCCCAGTCCTACATGCTACGGAGGAGTACTTACTACATAAAAATCTTCAATTTGAAATTCAAACGCACCAATGGACGGACAGATAGTAAAATAGTGAATCCAAAAATTCACCTCATTCATCAGATACTATATGCCATTGCAATCCTTGTCCTGCTGCTGCTCACCACCACCTCCCTTTCCTTCCAACAAGCCTAGCATTAATAACAATAACTACTACAGAGAATACCCTATACAGAAGAAGCATTCCATTCCATGGAAGAAATCATCCATGGCAATCCACTACTCTACTGGCTGACCAAGCGCATTGGGGCCAGAGCAGTAGCTAAGAACGGGGTTCCAAACCCACTGCACCAGAAACCTCCGTCCACCAACACCATTAACATTATACGCGGCACCAGACCGTTCGTCCGTCAGCAACTGTCCAGTATACGCGCCACCACCACCAGTACCATAAATCCCCTCACAGAGATCAGCAATCTCCGTCGGAAACGACGGATCCGTCCCCGCATACCACGCATTAGCAAGCGGGTTAGACGCGATCTCCGCAAGCTCATGCGCAATCACACTCACCATCCCATCAACACCAACATCCCCATTCGGCGGCGCCTCAGGCTTCCTCCCGGAACCCACGTACGCCGGGATGGCGAACGGGTACGCGCACACCTCGGGACACCGGCGTGCCGAGTTCCCCACCCACGCGTACGGCAAAGTGTACCCGACCACCGACGGGAACGTGAAGTAGTGGAACCCACACACCTGTCCGCAGAAATCCTCCACGGAGACGTCCGGCGAGGTTAGGACCAGGTACACGCCGCCGGATGAGTCGACGGGGAGTGGTCGTGTCCGCGCCGTCACCGCGTCGCGGATCACGGACTGGATGTCCATCCGTGAGAGACGCGCGCCTCGGGACATCCTTGCGTCGCACTTCTCGGAGCCCAGGGTGATGGTGGCGGACACGTTGGCTGAGGTCTGGTCCGTGTAGAGCCGCACCGTGCGCCACCACGCGGAGACCGAGGGATGTGGGATGATGTGGGCCTGCTCGTCGGAGGAGGAGGTTGTGGTGGTGGAGGGAGACGGTGGTGGTGGCGCGAGGGAGCGGAGGAACGCGCGGATGGTGCGTTTCTGGATGATGGCCATGGACCGTACCAGATTGGGTGGACGGTGATGGCGGATGCTAGGACTGGACCCATGTGGTACTCTAGCTTCACGAACTCTGATGAGCCCTCGAACTTCTTCGACGAGCCCAACCCCGCCGTCGTTGTTGTTGTTGTTGCGTTGTCCCGCGGCGGCCATGGGCGCCATGCCGCCGTGAGTGGCGGGGACAAGGTGAGTGCCGCTGCTAGGATGAGGAGGACCACGCCGCAGAGGTGGTGCTGCTGCGGCTGCATTGCGGCGAGGCGATTGGGGATTGCTGGCTGGGGGTAGTGGAGGGTTTAAGGCTGGCTGGGGACCGAGCTTTATAGAGAGGAGAGAAATGGAGTCGGAAATGGAGGGGAATGGAGCTGAGCGAGACTGTGGAGTGGAGTGGAGTGGAAGAGTGAGGAGTGAAGAGGAAGCAGAGACAGAGACAGCACTGTTTGTTTTTGGTTTGGGCGTCTCGTTTGGACCTCCCCACTTTTTTCGTTCTTTGTGCTGTCTTGTTCCAAGTGGAATATTGGAATGTGGTTTGTTTCTGCCGAATTTTCAAAGTGTGCTCGTGTCGAATTATTTATGCAAAACAAATTTCACTTCTCAATGCGGCGCGATTTTTTTTTCACATTATATATATTCCACCAAGCTTCGGGGCGAGGCAGTCTCAACATTGTTGGGTAGTACTACATGCCAAAGCACTTAATTTTGTATCAAAGTTTGTTAGTAAAATCGTATCGTATGTATGCATGGTGCAAAACAGCTGCGACTGTCCCTGTCCTTGTCCACCTCCCCCGCGCACGGAACGGAAGCGGCCGCTCGCTCTCGCCCGCGCTGTCGTTATTGCCCCCGCTGTCGGTGGGTCCAGCTTGCCAGATTCCGCGTGTCTCCCTCCGTTGCGTCGTGTCGTGCCCCTCAATCCTCGGGCGTGGTCATGGCTCTCCCTGTTCACCTTCACCTCCCCTCTCAATGGCCGCCAGCCCATCGGCCGTGCACGCGTCACTGTCCGCACGCCTGACAGGTGGGCCTGCGGACGCAGATATTTTGGATGGGGCCCGGGACGCCGAGGCACGCAGCGCAACGCAAGTAGCGCCCTGGGCACGGATCTCAATGCCTCATCCGAGTCGTCGGACGGCGGCGTCGCCGAAGGCTGTCCCGTCTGGTCCGTGACGCTGGTGTCTACTCCTCGTAGCTACTAGCTGAGAGGTGGACCCTGTTTCCTCTGGAGCCCAGCTTGTCAGCGAGAGGGAGGGTGGACCACTCCCCTGCGTTGAGAGAGGACGACGCTGGCGGGGCCCGGGTGTCCGGCAAAAGCGTTCGAAGAGCGGAGGAAAAATGGCGACGCGACGCGAGTACGGACGGACGGGCGGGCGAGGCCCCCGGCCCGAGCGCATTGACACCCGTGCGCGTGCCCGTTTCGCTGCGGGCTGCTCTCTGCGGTTGCGGAGGAAAATTCGTAGCTCGTGGGCGGCCAGGCCGCTGCGGTATGTCTGCCCTGCCCTGCCTGCGTGTCCTATTACATTAACCTGCAGCTCTGCATGGGGTTCGATCGAAGACCACTGTAACTTCAGAGAGTATAAATAGGAGTATTATACTATACACGTACTGTATAGTATTGCTGTGTACAATTCTGTCCTGCATGTTCAGTCTGCTGCAACTCCTCTTTTTTATTCTAGAATACTAGATAAAATATGCGTGCCTCATTTTAATTAAAAAGCAGTGTTTTAAACCATATGCTGCTACTTTTGTAGGTACTACTGTACTTTTTAGTGAATGAATACTGTTTTTCTCTCGTAACCAATCAGCATAACAATCAGAGTTGATATTGGTCCTTCAAAAAGAATAGAAATAATGTGAAACTCCACGTTCAGTACTGGATCAACGTGTTTCGAGGTGGTATGTGTAGAAATGACAAATGAAAAGAGATTGCAGGGCATGAATTAGGCCCGGAATTTTTTCTATTATTATTATTATTATTATTATTATTATTATTTCCTACGCTTTTTTTCATGAAAACAAATTGGTTCATGTAAAATTCATGACGATTTCAGTCAAATTTCAGCGTTCAAAGAACCTTTAATTGGTACTCCGTACTGTCAGCCCACTTCTGCTGATCCGGTCCTCCACGCAGAGTGACTGGTGGGGGCCTCCGGCGACCGAATTTCAACCGCGTTCAGGCGGGGAAGTGCACGAGTTCCGAAGAAAAAAAATGCGAAACCTATTGATACTTTTTTTTGCCCATCTCCAATTTCAGCTTTCAGGCTCAACGTCCGCAACGATTAGCTATTTCGTTAGCTAGATGTGATATGATAAGAAAAAAGTAGGAGAGAGAATAATCATTAGCTACAACCAAATAGTCTATCTATTTCACGTAACCCAAGACCATATGAGAGAAACATGTTGATCCAGTAATTTATATTAGTCTTTTTTATTGTCTTTTATCTCCACATTAATTAACTAATATAGTTAGTACTAGCTATTAACAGACACCATAAGGATTGAAATAAATAAATAAATAAAGGAAATGGCGTCACGGTCTACCGTGTTTATTTCACTTGCTTTGCTTCCCCATGCAGCCATGCCTTCAATTCAATCCTGGATCAATTCATTCATTCATGCAATGCAATGGCGTCAGTCGAGTCAACCCTTCTGAATCTCTGCTACAGTGACGACGCTGCCTCTTTTCTGTGACTGCCGCAGGCCCTGAGCCCCTGACATGCGTTGCAGCATGCTGTGGCAGCACCATTCGCGGGGGTGGGGCCACGGGAGCGTGGGCTGAATACACAAGGGCAGTTTAATCAGACCACAGTCTGTTACTGTACACCCCGTATGTAGGGAGTGGTAGTACTGTAGTACTAGCGACAACACTTCGGTTCACAAGACAATGACCCACCCTCTAAAAAATTTGAAGTGACTCGAGGTTACAGTACGGGTGTGTTTAGTTACCCTAACTTTCCCAACTTTCTATCTCATCCCCATCACATCGAATTCCTATGCCCATCACATTAAAATATCGACACATATATGAGGTACTAAATATAGATGAAATAAAAAACTAATTATACAGTTTTGTTGTACTTTGCGAGATGAACATTTTAAGACTAATTAATGTTTGTACAATTATTATTAAATAAAAACAAAATTACTACAGTGTGACGTGACAAGTGTTACACGATTTTTTTTACCTCATTTTCATTTTCAGTATCTAAACACAGACTACAATGCAAAGGCTTGAATAAACACTACTAGCGCGCACGGTGGGCTTTCTGTCCCGCTTATTGCAGGGCCTCAGGCGACCTTGAGTAGCGGACGTACAGTACTATGCATCAATGGGCCTGCCTCCATCTTGGCCTTTCGTTTCAGCTGGACCCAGCGAAGAGCACAACCGCTGGGCCGACCATGAAGCTAGCTCAAACAAGTCACGGCCTGTTTTACTTTGCATGTAACAGCCCATTACACGCACATGTCCACATTTTCGTAACTTATACGTACCTCTCAAAAAAAAAAAAAACGTGACAGATAAACTACACCCCGTGGCGTATTAAACCGGAAATCTTCCCCGCCGAAGCGGCGGTAGTTAAGATATCCGGTGGAGGTGTAACTGTGTATTCTCTTCTCTCATTTCTCCCAAATGCGACTGGGTTTTTTTTTCTTCAAGGATTCTTTTGTTTTGTAGTGATATATGTCATAGAGAAAACAATAGAAATAAAAATAAATAGCAATGGACTCTATCACGAACTATTCTAATTTAATACTTAATCCGTTCCAAATTATAGCTCGTTTGACTTTTTCAACCCTAAGTTTGACCACTCGTCTTATTTAAATTTTTATACAAAATATCATTTCTTTTGGTGTGGTTTACTTATTTAATAAATAGTCTACATGAATGACTTACATTTGACTATGTTTGCACAAATTTTTTGAATAAGACGAGCGGTCAAAGTTAGGATCAAAAAAGTCAAACGAATTATAAATTGAAACGGAGGGAGTACTCTGAAAAGGTCACATATAGATAAAAAAAAGTAAAGTATGAATAAATATGTAACAAACACTTATGTCTGTTTTTTTATTACATTTGATTTTTTTCGTTGCAATACACGAGCATATTTGTTAGTTTTTTTTAGAAAAAAAAATCGTTAAGAAAGTTTAATCGTGTACATTACTCGGAGTAGGTCTGACCCTACCACGACTACACCGCCGCCACAAGTCGTGCGTGCGTGCGGGAGTGCCGGCGCGATGGTGACGACCTGACCTTCCGAAATCCAGAGCCGTGAGGCCATTTCAGACCCCAGACAGAGAGGGGAGGCGCGCCAGACAGCACACGGGCGTGCTTTAGATGCACGCCACAACACAACTAGCCACGCCTAAATGTGGCAGCGCCATAATAATTGGCTGTTGTTTGGTTAATACTCGCTAGGAGATGGAAGCCACATAGTCTATGGCTCGCCTAAACTGTGGGTCTGTGGTGATATTTTTCTACGCCACAACTGTAGCGGTGGCGGGCAGATGGCATGGCGGAGCGCGGCCTGCATCCAGGTACCGTCGGCGGTTGCCGTGGCCCCCGCCACCACCATCAGTGGCGCTCGCCTGATTTGGCGCGGCAACCACGCGAGTTGCCACCGCGAGCCAGCCAGCCAGCAGAGGAAGGAAAGGAAAGGAAAGCAAACATGCGCGGACAGGAAGAGAAGGGCGGTTGCGGCTGTGTGTTGTAACTTCCACGCGACTGCAGGCGTGCGGCACGAGTCGCGTAGCCTCTCGTGGTCGGCCCGCCGGCTTCCACTCGATCGGCGCGCGAATCTTCTCGACCGACCTGTCCATCCAGCCAAGCAATCCGGCCGATTCCTTCCGCGCCATGGCTTTTCTTGCTCGCTTCTCTTCTCCCCCTCCCCCGCCCGTGGGTATATTATAATCCCCTCTCTGCTCCTTTCCTTCAGCAACCATCCAATCCAACCACCTGACCTGACCTTGAGGCCTGAGCAAACAATCGACCCACCGACGCAACGATTTGAGCCGCAGAAGCAGCCGCGTGAAGCTCGTGAGGAGAGCAAATCTTCGGTTCCGTTCCATGGACAAGGTGCTGGCTTTCTCGATCCTGAGCGCGTCGCCGGCCGACATCTCCGCTGGCGCCGGCTTCGACGGGAGCTGGGCGCGGCTGTCGTGGCAGAGGGGCGCCGCCGCGCCAAGACAGCAGCAGCGGGAGGAGCAGGATGAGGACAAGGAGAAGCGAGGCTCCCGCTCCCGCTCCGGCGACGGCAGAGAGCACGTCAGGAGAGGAGGAGGAGGAAGAGCGGCTGGGCCACCGGCAGCATCGCCTCGATTCGCGCTGGAGCTCGACGGGATCGAATGCTTCGAGACCATCGTGTCGCACTGATCGAATTTCCTGTCACCAAATCACTGCTCCGGAGACGCGCACGCCCTGATGAGTTGACCGCCGCGTGACCATTGATTCTTTTTTTTTTCTCTCTCGGATTTTTATAGACTCGATGATCTGATGAAGCTGAATTGCTAATCGCGATCGGCGCGTGGTGTGTGTACATTTGTCTCCACACAAACACAATAGCATAATTGAGACCGTGTGTTGTACGGTACCTACTTATCAGGAGGAACATTGTTAATTCTCATCTGCGTTTTTGTGTCACCAAAACCAAATTTGTGTGCACAGATCGTCGATCGCTTTCGGAACCTTACCAGCAGCTCGGCCTCGGTAAAATTAACCGAAACCGAAATAACCGGAACCAAAAAACTCAGTTCCTTATTCGGTTCCTGATTTTGGGGAACCGAAATAACCGAAGAAAATTCGGTTCCTACCCTCGCTTAACCGAATTACATGAATTATACTTCACTTAATTGTATTTTGTAATAATTATGTTTGTTTTATGTGGGGTGTTTCATATTTGAAATGTTATATATTTGCGTTAATATATTGCTAATGTTCCTTAAAAATAGATAAAATTTGCTTTATAACGTATATATTTATTGTTGTTTTGATTTTTTCTGGAAATTTCGGTTAGAACCGAAACCGAACCGAAATAATCAAGAACCAGAATTGGTCGGTTCTGAGATTTTTTTGGAACCGATCGGTTCTTATTTTCTAGGAACCAAATTTTTGCAAAACCGAACCGAGAACCGAATGCCCAGGCTGACCAGCAGCCTTGACGAATCCACAGTACTACTCCCCAGATCGTTTGCCTTTGCGATCGCTGATGCCATGAATCGCCAGGGTGATGCGAGCTCGCCTGGACTTTCTAGCATGTCCGGGGAAGAGCAAGAGCCCAAGCATGAAACGTGTTTGTTTTAAAAGGAGTACTACAGTAGTCTAATCGAAATCGAAATGGTATATTCCTCGTGCTCAAATGGATAATCCGGTATCCATGTGAGGATATATGCCACCTCCAACCAGCACAGAACAAAATCATATCCTCTGTTTATTTTTCTTTTTTGGTTCCCCCGAGAAGATCATCAGTTCTTTCAAAGTAGTAGTATGAACAGGAGGAACAGAGATAGAGCAGCTACTAGTTGTCGCGATCATGTTCATGGGAACCCCCAAACCCAAGTTCAAAGTTGCACTTCACTATTTTTTTCCAAAAAAAATAAAAAAATTGTTGCTGTTCCGAGGGAATTGAATGTTGCTCTTCCTGAGGAAAGGGGTTTTTTGTAACAAGCCACGACGGAAGACGCATCAGATGAAATCAAATCTTTACAGTAACAGAATCAAACGAACGTATGGTGATGATCCATTCAAATAATAGGATGCGGTATACATCAGGTCTATACAGATCACTCGTCGCTTCATCAGCCAAAAATTAGAAGAGAGGAATGAATTTAATAATTAATAACCCCAAAATTCTGAATTCAGAAGGAGCCGACGATGGACTCGAAGCAGTTGAGGCCGTCGAACTCCGGCGCGAACCGCGGCCGCGTCTCCCGCTGGCGCTCCGGCGCCGAGGCCGGCGGGGCAGGGGCACGCTGCTCGGCGGCCTTCTCCTGCTTCGGTGGCGCTGTTTCCGCCTTAGGCTGACCGGCGGCGGCGGAGGTCCGCCACGATAGACGCGTTGAGAAGAACCCCGGCGCGGAGATGTCCGCCGGCGATGAGCTCAGGATGGAGAAGGCTAGGATCTTGTCCATGGCGACAGACGACAGCAGCAGCAAAGGGGTCGGGCTTTTGCTTCTTCTTGGGAACTGATTGACTACTTGGTGGTTTTGTTTCTGGTGCGCTCTTTAGCAGTTGCGTAGGGTAGTTTGCAGGATCTTGTGCTGGCTTGCGGCTCTGCCCGGTGCTGGGGTTTTTAAACGGGAGAAGAGGAGGCGTATCCGCGTGGGTCAAGGCAAGGGACGATGGGGGAGTAGACGCGGCAGGGAAAGTTCCCGGGCGGACGAAAAGATAAGGTTTGACGGCCAGGTCGACGGTGACGGTCCAGGTGATCATACTAGTACGACTGACTCTACGGTGCACAAGAAGCTGGCTTGGACGAAAAGTCACAGCCAGGGGCGGGGGGTGGTCGACGAACGGTAAGAGCAGCCGGGGAGTAGGAGTACTGTGCGCGGTACGGTCAAAGTGACGGTCGAGGCTTGGCATCTGGTTCGGTACGTGCACCCATACGTTCGCCGAAAGGGATCCTTTTGTGGTTTGGCCTCCTGTGTGTTGACTTGGACAACGCCGGATGCGCATCGGCTTGACTGGACGGCAAAAGGCCGGGCGGCTGATGCGCTGCGTCTCTGCACGCCTCTCCCTTCAGGGTCCCGGTCGTCTCGTCTCGGGCAATTCGATCCTGCCTCTTCGTCACGCGAAGTTGCAGTCGCACCACGTCGTCGCCCGCCGAACAGAAGAGGCCTGGTCAGTGGTCAGGTTTCGCCACGTCAGCATGTTTTGTTTTAGGGGTGCCTGTTCGGCCCAGATTCTTTCTTGCCTTCTCGATCGTAAGTTGCGGGTGGGGACTGCACTTCCCTTTTCCTGCAGTGCCAGTGCGTTACACTACTTCACTGAAGATTTCGAAGAATATATATACTCTCTCCCTCCATTTACCGATCTGGACAAAAGTGAAACTGAATTTAGGAGTTCACACACGGCCATTGGCTGATTGGGCAGTGCCCCTCGATGACACCACGTCGCATACTGTCACGTCAAGCGCGGCTCGGTTTCCGCGTGCCGTGCGTGGCACGGACACGGACACGGACACATGAGCCAGGCCGCAGACAGATTCACCGAGCATCCAGTGGTTTCCGCGTCTCCGCGAACTCGGCTGAGTGCACGTACGCCGGCGTTCGATGGCCTCAACTGCTTTGAGACCGTCGTCATGCCGAGCCGCTGATGGAAACAAACCCTAGCTACGTCTTAGACTTCGAAAACCGCCTAATTTTAGTTTCTTCTTCTGTAAACAAGACAACTTGTCGTCGTAGATTTGTGATACTGATATAGTAGACAATTACTCTACTTTAAGTTCACGTTGAATCAACTGAAAACTCTGTCGCATGCATGCTGTCGTGCATACGCTTGCCACAAATTCGTGCATGTGTGTTCGCTTCGCTTTGTCTTTGCTGGGCCAGAGATACGCTACGCAGATAGCTTCTAAAACACGTTTTTTCAACGGTCAGGAGGTCTGCCGAGCTGGTATCAATGGAGAAGGGAACAAGCACTGTACAAAGCAATCTCAAAACAGAACAAAAGGTTCCAAAAAAAAAAAAAGCCTCAAACAAGAGTGGTAGGAATGCTCTCACAAAGTCTTCTCGCTTCCTTTATCTTGCCAGTGAACGCTTCCAAGCTTGTGCTAGGGTGGCGATAAAAAAATCTCGCATTTTTTCTATTTCCAAATCTCCAATGCTTCTAAAGTGATTAGCGTACGCCAAGTGATATGCCGATTACTCGCCACCAATGGTTTGTAGAACAAAAATTGCCCCGCTGAGAAGTAGATGACGAGTTTTCACTTGTCCAAGCATGTACGCCATTCCAAATTCGGAGGCTATTGTGCAAGTAAATGAATGGCGCACTCGCCCGCACTATCGCAGAGGGACAACCACGTTTTGGAGGCGAACTGCAGTGTCCAAAGACGATTTTGGAAAACAAGCCACACAGAGAATTTGCATATGGGAGCAGCCCAAATGCGCCAAATGAGGTTGTTGTGGTCGGTGGGGATGGAGCCCAAGATTTGTGTCAAGTAAGCTAAAGCTTGCGAGGGCCACGTCCATTGGGCAAATTCCATCCATCCAACCATGCAAAGTGCCAAAGCAGGGCCTTCACTTTCTAAGACACATTTATTTTGCTATAAAGCAAAACCTAAGAACCACTTTGTCCACTTTTAGCTGGAGTAAAACCACTTAACCGGAGTATATATATATATATATAGGGTTTAGACGGTGAAAGTTGAAAAATTTGAGAAGAAATCTAAAATTCAGACATTCGGTGATGGTAAAGATAACTTTTTTCAAGAAGCTGCTTGAGAAGAAATACTATTTTACAATTGATTTAAAGCTGGCTGAATAACACAAGTAAACAGGGTGATTATCCATATTTTAACTGCGGACACGTTCACAACGCAACCACGTCCGTCTGGACACGAAACGTCGCCTCGCATTAAAAAGATACCAACAGTGCATTTCCTAACTTTTTCACTGCTGGAAAAATTACAGAGTCCCTCAACCTTTGTTGCAATTTGCCTTTTGTGACATATATACCAAAACAACATCATCCCAAAATCTTCACAATTTCGTCACAAGTCACAGACACGTGCTCAAGTCCTACCATCTTATTCCAAACAAACAAGAACTCGCGAACAACTTGTCACGGCGCGGCGCGCCGTGAATATCAGTACGGAGCGACCACGGCGTCGTCGACGAAGTAGAACCTCTGGTCCAACGCCGACGCCAGGCAGGACCACGTCGTCACGTTCGCGCTTGCCTCCTCGCGCGTCCTCTCGGCGGCGCCGCACTTCCCACCACTCCCCGCCGACGACGCCGATCTCGTGCAGCGCGCCGCCGCTGCACCACCACGCCTGCTGTTACTGCCCACCGCCGCCTTGGCGCGCCCCGCGTCGTCGCGTGCCGGCGCTCATGCCGGGCCGAAGACGTTGCAGGGCCCCGCGCCGACGAGGGACATCGCCAGGATCCTGTCCATGCTGCCGCCAACGCCCTCCGTTGCCCACTGCTCACGCGACGCAACGGCCGGCCGACGGGACGAAGCGGTTGCTGTGTGTGATGTCTAGAGCACGTAGTACGTACGGGACGACGACCGGCCGGGGAAAGTTTTGCCGATGCGCACAACTGCTGCCGCACTATTTACGGAGTATTTATTTATATTATGGAAGGCGTCATGAGCAAATCGAAGTCGAATCGAGTCGGGTCATGTTTCGCCGGCGCCGCCAATCGTGGGGACGCGGACGAGGGACGACGTGCCCCTTTCGGACTCGCGTTGACTTTGACTCCAACCAAGCCATCACAGCTACTGGTTTGCTTCGCTGGACAGTATACGTACACGTCTACATCTTGCATTAGTTTGGTCAAAGCGAGCGGTACTACTGCCGTACTGTATTCGGGGTTCATTTTTCTGCGTTTTTTTGGTTGTCAAAAGTGATACGCTTCTGAAAAAGGTTAATAATGACAATAGCTGGAATGGTACACATCAGAGAAAGAAAAGATGAGTGTACTGCACTGCTGCACGTCAGAGAAAATTACAGAGAAAAGTACACTAGAAACCTATCGTCCACACCTCGAAATCTTAGCAAAGTCGACTAAATGTTTTTGAAGATGAGTGTATAAGATTGCCTGCTACTTTGTCTAGATCGATGTGACCGATGTATACAT
Source organism: Microstegium vimineum (assembly GCA_022036555.1). Lineage (NCBI taxonomy): Eukaryota > Viridiplantae > Streptophyta > Magnoliopsida > Poales > Poaceae > Microstegium > Microstegium vimineum. The sequence continues at coordinate 48,253,594 of CM039125.1, forward strand.
AGACCCGTGTTAAAAGTCTGTTCGCCAAAAAAAAAAAAAGACCCGTGTTAAAAGTCAGACGGTATTTTAAAAAAAAAATCTCGTTCAGACGTTAAATTTTAGCAAAATTGTTAGATCTTTTTGGATTTTGAATTAATTGCAAATTGATTTTGGATTTTGTTCGATCAGATGTTTACAGATACAAATAGTCCCATCCAAATGCATCCAAAACAAGTAAAGTTCGATTGAACTTAATCCACTACCACCTCTACAAGGTGGTGGTGGGTCGACGACAACCTACTAAGAGCATCTCCAACGTTTTTTTTATTTTTTATTTGACAAAATTAGGAATTTGTCAAGTTCCAAATAAATATGACAAAGATAAAAATAGTCAATCTCCAATGATTTCTCATTATTCACTTGACAAAACTAAAAATTGTACGCGCGAAAAAAGAGAGGTGAAAATATCCCGCGAGAGTAGCGCGCGGGGCAATTGTCAAGCGAACTGGAGTTTGGCATATATACCAAATATCATCTGGTATTTGTCAAGTTAACAAAAATATCAAGTTCATTTGTCAAACCGTTGGATAGGAGATTTTTAGTTTTTTTAAAAAAACAAGAATCTCAAGCCTATTTACAAAACCGTTGGAGATGCTCTAAGGATATACAGAAAGTATAAATTAGTGAGTAAAAATAGGAATAATTGTTATTCTCTTCATTCCGTATTACATCTCAATGTAATTTTTTTAGGTGCATAGATTTTTCTATGTATTCAAATGTATATTATACTTAGATACTACACCCGTCTCTTAAAACATGCAATTCTAAAACAGTGTTATGATTTAGAAGAATAAGAAAAAGTCTACATAACCCCTCAACTATGAGGGGTGAACTACTTAACCCCCTGAACTATAAAACCAGTTATTCTACCCCTGAACTATCAAAATTAGTCAAACAACCCCCTCAAGGTGGTTTTGAGGGTGATTTTGTCTTTTTCTTTTTTATTTATTTCGGTTGAATCTTAGAAAAATTATAATAAATTATAGAAAAATCATAAAATAGAGAATCTAATTTTGTTGGACTCCACATGAGTAGATCTACACAATAAACATATAATATGGTATGCCTAAGTACATTTTTTTGCTATAGATTTAGATCTATGTTTTTCTATAATTAATTAGAAAAATTCATAACTACGATTTACATAGCCTACTTGTTGTGAAATGTTTATGGTAGACTAATTATTTTATGCTTCAACTGTAGCAAAAATTTCATACCCATTGGATCATGTATAAATAATGGTCCCTTGTGTTTAGGCAATTAACGACAATGCTAGGTCACTATGACTAACGTGTGTTTTGCAGAGGCAAAGTCATTAAAGTTAAGTCATTAGTGATGCTAGATGAATGAGTTTAATGGATATTCATGCCCCCAAGATGGAAATCGTTTCGATTTGAAAGGATAGAGATACAAGTTGAAGACTAGGCTAGTTCTTAGTGACATAAGGTTGAGAAGGACACTAAGTATAGACTAGATCTTTGTTTTCCTTTGACCGTACTATAAAGGGGGTATGAGGTTAGTAGCTTGACCTAGGAGAGTTTGGGAATGTTGGTGTATGCACATTTGTCACAACTAGTCCTAGAGACCCTGCTAATAGCCCTTGAGATGGTAGGAGCAAAACCCCTTCAAAAGACTTAGTGAAAAGAGGTGAAGAAGGGGGAGAAAGAGGCTCCGGACCAGATTGCCTAGGAGGCGTCAGACCAAGGAGAGTAGTCCGACGGTCCTACCTTAGGCACCAGCTCTGAGGAAAGAGCACCGGACAACCTGTCCGGAGGTGCACCAGACCATAGAGGAATGGTCCGGTGGCCCTTGTCAGAAGAAGTGAGCCAGAGAGAGGCTCCAGACTAGTCCGATAGTGGAGTCCGAAGGCTAGTCCGACGCTTTGCTGCTGGGTGAAGTTTTCACTCAGTATGCACCCTGGCTCCGGACCTGAGCGTCGGACCAGGGCTTTGGACCAAGGAGAGTGGTCCGGAGGTTCGAAGATGAAGTTGATTTTTCACTCAGTGAGTTCCCTGGCTCCGGACCAGGCCGTTGGACCAAGGCATCAGACTATTGGAAGTAGTCCGACGATGCCTATTTTCAGTTGGAGTCTGAACTGAGAGTGAGCACTGGACCAAAGTGCATAGTCCGGTGGTGTGAGCTCCGGACTAGTCCGGTGCTTTCGCAGAGAAGAGAAAAAAGAAAAAAAACGACTAGTTTTGGAGGTGGGGGCTATTTATAGTTGCCCATTTCGTCCAAGTGAGCTCTCTTGGCCATTGTTTCAGCTAAAGGAACTTAGAGAGAGTTCTTGGAGAGTCAAGTGCCTAGTGAGGGAGAGATTTGAGAGAATCCATCTTGTTCTTCCCTCCTAGAGTGATTAGGAGTGACAAGTGTGTATCAATCCACCTTCCTAACCTCGAGTTGGTCAAGTGAAGGTCTTGTGCTTGTTACTCTTGGTGTTCGACAGCACCTATACGGTTTTGTGGTGTTCGGAGGAAGTGATCGTCGAAAGATTGTCGGCGGCTCTTCTCTAAGCTTCTGTGATCGGTTGTGGGCGATTCACCGAGCCGGAGTGACGAAGAGTCAGCTCGTAGAGAGCACTCATCCCTTGCGCGGGATTGAGGGGGAACTATACCTTGCGAGGTGCTCCAACGAGGACTAGGGGGAGTGTCGACTATTCGATACCTCGGGAAAACATCGTCGTGTCACAATTCTCTTTCCCTAGCTCTTTACATTTCCGCATTATCTTTCTGTTTGTGTTCTTTCAATTTCTACTAGAATTGCTTAGGTTGTCTTTCAATTCATATGTCTTGCTACCGCTTTCTAGTTAGGACACATATCTAGTAGGCACTAGGGGGTGATTGACATTATTAGGTTTTAATATTGCTTTAAAATTTTTAAAAAAGCCTAATTCACCCCCTCTTGGACATCTTGATCCTTTCAATCATGTATAATTTAGTCATATAATTTAGTCATACGATTTCCATTGGTTAATTTCATACACACATATTATAATTATATTCTTTTTGGAACAGAGGTATATAAATTTAATATTTTATTTGCTTCAGTCAAGCAAAAACTACATGAAAGTAGCACTGGCACCTTCCAACACTATAACAAAGCTCCAAAAAAATTCGCCACAAAATTAACATAATCAATTATAACCAATTCTATTCTATCATTCTAAAATTAACACAATTAATCATAAGCAATTCTATTCTATTATTCTAAAACTGACGCAACTATTACTAGTTCATCCTCCATATATGTAAGCTTAGAATTGCACTGTACTTTACAGTTTTAGAACTAATCTATTATTATGCACTTCTATGGGTTATTATTAATGTGCTTCGAACTTGTATGTGGTCAAGTTTTAGAACTAATCTATTATGCACTTTTGAGTTAGACACATTACATAGTATATAAATGTTTGTCATTCCTTTTGTTCTCCATCACAAAAAAATAATCACAAGCTAATTAGTCAAGCACAATTCCAGGGTAACACACATCTAGTAGCTAGGATAAGATGAGGAGGGCTAATATGGTTCTGTTCCTGTCAGTTGGCTTCGTCCTCATGCTGGCTTCCGCCGGTACCCACTATTTCTTGTTCTCCTTACAGTTCATTGTTTCATCAGCAACTCGCTCGAGTATATAGCGGATCACTGAATGTTACTATTTCCTCTGTTCTTTTCACCGGTGTTTTTTTTACAGATGCTGCAAACGTCAAGAAAAATTGTACGTCTAAAAAGATCCCAACAAAGGGTAAAACATGTGAACCCAAATCTTGCGACGAGGACGCTAAAGCAGATTTCAGCGCTGATGGATTTCGATGCCCATATGCTGCTTGCATCATACAGGGGCGTTGTGTTGCTGGAGGTTGCGAGCGCATGGTGTGCACAAAATAGCTAGATACTCACTGACCGGCTATATATATATATATATGGCGCGACATGCATGATGTACTAACATCGATAATACAAAAATTAAATAAAGTTTCATATTTATATATCATTACTACAAAAATGATTTTGTGAAGCGGGCAAAATTGATTTTCCACGACGGGCAAATACGGCCGCCACGGTGAGGACACCACATTAAATAGTTGCTTTCCTGTGGCGGGTATGTCCACCACGGTAAATCATTACAAAAAAAGACCCTAGACAGACCCACCGAGCCTATCCATGGGCCCGCTGAGCCCATTCAGGGCTCCAGCTCCGCCGCTGCCGGATCTGGTCGCTCCAATGTCGACGTCGCCCGATCCGGTTTCTCCACCACCGGATCTATGGAAGAGGAGGGCGCCGACGCCGGCCGTGCTTTGGAACTCGACCCGTGCTGCTGACAGAGGAGGGCGCCGCCGCCGACCCGCGCTCTGGAGCTCCGGAGCCCGCGCCGCCGCACGCCGCTGCGACCCCACGTCAGGCCCAGCGCCTCTGCGAGTTGTAGAGCCCACGCCGCCGCAAGCCGCCGAGCCTGCGCATTGCGCGCTGCCGCGACCCCTCACCCGCGCCTCTGCGTGCCACCGTAACCCCACACCTCTGCGAGCCGCGACCCCTTGCCTCTGCACACTGCTGAGCCCAGGCCGCCCGCCGTCGACCCCGCGCGGATGTGGTGCTGAGGGAGAGAGAGAGGGATGTCGAGGGAGAGAGAGGGATGCCGAGGGAATGGGTTGTGAGGGTGGAAACCCTAAGTGTCGTTTTTATATGTGGTGCGGCTATCGGGCCTCGGCCTTAACCGTGGCGGGCCTTATAGGATTCTGTTGTGGTAAATTGATTTACGTGGCAGACCTTTTAAGACGCCCGCTACGGTTAATAGGGTTATTTCCGTGTCAGACATCTTAATATGTCCGCTACGGTAAATAGATTTACTGTGGCGGGCAAAAATATCCGTCACGGTAAATGAAAATTGTCTGTCACGGTAAATCGTGAGGTTTGGTAAATTATTTTTTGTAGTTGTGTATGAAGTTTGTTTGTAGAATATTTGCCAATATATACGATGTAGTCTAATATAGGATCTGCTCATAGGCCGGGCAGGTCGTAAAAAGTTCCGGTGCTACGGTGGCAATGGCACCAAGACTTTGAATCTCGATCGGGTGTTGATATATTGCACATAAAAGTTGATATATTGCACATACGGACAGTGGCAGGACTGGCAGTGACATATTCTAGTATCCTTTATCTTTTATTTAATTAGTATTGTTTTCACATAAGTTGAAACTATATGTATTCTCAAACTAAACATATTGGATTCGTTATATGAGAAGATTATATGTGTGTAGTATTATTTATATATCATAGAGTGCATAAAATTAATAATATTGATATCACATAATGTTTCAATAAAAATGAATAAAATTATGTAAAATAATAGCTTGTAAAATTTATTATCATGGAGGATGTATTATCTTTCATAATGACTAAGTTAGGTAATTTAGACACAATGTTAGAGGGTTATTTTAAATTATATTTAATATTAGCCAATGTGGGTAATTTAGATGCAAATTTAAGGAGTTATTATGAATTTTTTCATAATAACATATGTGGGTAATTTATATATAAATCTAGGGGGGTTATTTTAAATTATCTTTTATAATGACAGATGTGGGTAATTTATATGCAAAATTAGGAGGTTATTTTACATATTTTTCATAATGACAGTGTTGGGTAGTTTTTTAATAAACTACAATAGATCCAATGGCTAATATTGGTGATTATGATTAGAGTAAACCTAATCAAAGGTCGGATGTTTCTGATTATTGTGAGAATTTGTAGGATTTATCTTTTTTTTCTTAGAATATTTGGTCAGAATTAGCATGGTGCTTCTATTGGGACCTCCAATTAGTAATTGTAATAGTAAATTAATATTTTCTTTGCTTGTGTCAAATCAACTGTTAGAAAAAACTAGTTGAAATAAAGTAGCACCGGTAGCTTTTCCAAAACTAGCTCCAAAACTAGCTCCAAAACTTTTCCCCACAAAATTAACGCAATCAATTATAACCAATTCTACTCTAACATTCTAAAATTAACACAATCAATTAGAACCAATTCTATTCTATTATTCTAAAATTAACACAATTATTTTCTAGTTCATCATCCATATATGTAAGCTTAGAAACAAGATCAAACCGAACTCATCTACAATCCATGTCTTTTATATTTGTCTGCAATTCAATGCAATTAATGATAACTAGTAATATGGTTTGAACTTGTATGATCCAGATTTAGAACTAATCTATTTGGCACTTTTGGGTTAAGACACATTATTTAGTATAAATGCTTGCCATCCCCTTATTTGTTCTCCATCACAAGTTCGAGAGTACGCAACACACACATCTAGTAGCAGCTAAGATGAGGAGGGCTAATAATAATATGGTTCTGCTCCTGACAGTTGGCTTCGTCCTCATGCTGGCTTCCGCAGGTACCCACAAATTTCCTGTCCTCCGTCCTATATACTCCATGGTTCATTGTTTCAGCAACTCGAATATATAATTCTTTCTTCCACCTGCTGGTGTTCTTAATTTACACACAGATGCTGCAGCCGCCAAGAAAAAATGTACGTCTGAAAAGATCCCAACGAAGGGTAAAGTATGTGAACCCAAAACTTGCGACGAGGACGCTAAAGCAGATTTCAGCACAGATGGATTTACATGTCCTTATGCGTCTTGCATCATACAGGGCCGTTGTGTTGCTGGAGGTTGCCAGCGCTTAGTGTGCGAAAAATAGCTAGGCAGATACTGACTGGCTATATATGGCGCTAGCTAGGAGGATGCCGTGAATGATGATGTGTATTGACATCGATAATAATACAGAAATTAAATAAAGTTTCATACTGCTGAGTTCCCCAATTTAACTTAGGATCGACCCCCGGTGCTACAGTAGCAGTGGCACCAAGGCTTCGAACGAATTGAAGAATATAAGCACAAAGAACAGCTAGCAGGGACTATATTTAGGGCCTATGTTGTTGTGAGTTGTTTTTTTGTCAAATATTTCTTTTCAAAATAGCTTCATCTATGAAGTTATTTTTATTCCACTCTCACAAAGATATGAAGTGGAATGAAACTGAAATTAGTAGCTTATCATAACTCTCTCCCCCTTTTTCTCTCACATGCATACATAAAGTTGTTGGTGAAGCTGTTTTACCAAACACTTTTTTTTAAAATAGCTCAACTTCACCTAGATAGTTTCTTATAAAGCTATTTTCTAAAAAAACAATTTCACTAGTGAAGCTGAGTTGTATTAGCAAACATGCTCTTACTCCACTACGACAACAAGTCCATTTATTTACTCGCAATATAAATATTACCGAGGTGTACTTAATTACACACACAATCACCACTCATTCACTCAACTAGTTAATGTACTGATTATTAGGTTGTGGCACTAGCCACCACTGCATTACACTACCCACACACAGGGACCGATCCAAAGGGGGGGCTGGGTGGGCTCCAGCCCCCCCTTAAGCCTGATTTTTCCTCTAATTACTGTAACTAAGTCTCTAATTCACCATTGTTCTCTAGTTCTAATCCTAAACCTTCATTCTTTAGCCCCCCTTAGTCCTCATCCTGGATCCGCCACTGCCCACACACAAGCAGCAGCTGCTGCTATATATAGAGTTCTTCATGCCTCATATACGAAATATAGCTAGCATATATATGAAGATGCATGGCCACTTGATCCATAATCTGTGTTCTACACGCGAGATCGATCGATCATGGGGGTAGGGGGGGCTGGCCTCTATCCCTTCTTCTTCAGGGTGCGGCCACGTTCTCCTTGGCGAGCGGTGCGATCTCCTCGCCTTCGATCCCCGGCTCGCCGCCGGCAACCCTGAGGCTGAGCAGCACGTTCTCCCAGTTCTTGGCAGGACCCTGCAATAATATTTTGCAAACAATAAACCACCACAATCAGCATGGTGCTCTGCTCTGACGACGGCGTACTGCTGTAGTGTACTGTACCTTCCAGGAGAGATCCTGGATCATGCAGTTCTTCACCATCTCCTCGTACGCCGGCGTGCCCACCACCTTGATGGCGCGCTTCAAGGTGGTCGCCACCTTCTTCACGTCAGCCGGCTCCACGACATTGCATTGGGGAAGAAACGACGCAAAAACAAGAATAATCCCTTTGTTGGTTCAGATCCATACATGTATGTAAGTAGATTGTAGAAAAATATGGGTTGCAGGTCAAAATGGCAACGGGTACGTACCCGGCGGGTATTGGCCACCCATACCCGTACCCGCCAGGTCAAAATCTATTCCATCGGGTTACCCGCGAAAGAAGATGGGTAAGGAATTCATTCCATACCCATACCCGACGGGTAATTCTTACCCGACGGGTATTCCATACCCGATAATACACCCGAGTTCACATACAAACTATAACAACATCCAACAAGTTAAATATAACAACTTCCAACAAATTAAACATAACAACTTCCAGCAAATTAATAGCAGCACACTAGGCCAAATTTTGGTATATACTAGAAGTGTTTGGGCCAAATTTTGACATATACTAGGCCCATCAATATGCAGCGCATCAAGATAACAACTGTCACTCAATTTTGATATATACTAGGAGTGTTTGGGCCAAATTTCATGGGCTATATGAGCTACAATCACTTAGGTTGGTTACTCAATTTTATGGGTATTTCTTAACCACGGGTATGCGGGTATGGGTACTGCTATTCCACACCCGTACCCGCCATACCCGATGGGTAAGGGATTTCGTCCAATAACGTACGTGAGTAGAAAACTCCTTCCGCACACGCCTCCTTAACGGGTAAAACCCGTCGGGTTCTCGGGTTTCGGGTACCCGTTGCCATCTTGAGTTGCAGGGTAGGGTATGGAAAGATCCCAGCCTAGCCTTACGTCGACGCTGAGGCGGCCCATGTGGAGCCGGTCTTGCCTTCGATGACGGTGTCGACGAGTCCGCCGGTGGACGCGCAGGCGCAAGGCTGCAATATATCATCAACAATCAATCGCCAGGAGACATCTATCACATCCACGTACATCGAAAGCACGCACACGCATTCAGTTCAAATCAGTTCAGAGGGTTTGGTTTTTACCGTTCCGTATCGCATCCCTTGGAGCTGGATGAGGCCACAAGGCTCGAAGCGGCTGGTGACGGCGAGCAGGTCAGCGTCGGCCATAATATGGTGCGCCAGCGCCGCGTTGAACTTCACCACGGCGCGCACCTTGTCCGGGTACTTCTCCTCCGCGCTCATGGATCCGTTCGATGCTGGATACATGGATCTTGTTCAAGCTTCATGGATCCCATATCGGCTAATATATATAGTTGATCTGGTTATGCTCCAATCATACGATGCATGCACGTTGTCGATCTCAATCTGTCAAATCTATTGAATATACCAGACGTGGTTTGACTTGTTTACTTTTATGGCTGCATGTAAACACCCCAATGCTAGTAAATCAGTCAGGTTATCGGATTAATCGTCATCATGGCTGCATGGGAGCACACCTCTGTTGATGGTTGATCTTTATCTCGTATGCTTGATAGATTTGGTAGTTTGATGATGATAACACTGCATATGTCACACTTTACTTTGTTTCTATCATATGATCGGTTAATCATGCACTTTATACTCAATATCCTATGACACCCGTTCGTGTACTATTATCATGTTTTGTACTGTCAGGGGTTGACTCTTTAGTCAATCTCCCATATTCATCGGCTATATGAGAGCAACACACTCATGGAACTGTCTGGTAACAACCGGCAGGTTCCATAATTTGACGTTTTATCTCCTTGTCAATTGTAGGTCAAATTGAGTGACACGCCTGAAATCGAGCATCGAAGTGGCTTGAGCCGCTTAAGAGGTTTAGGACATCAATCTCTGCTGCTACACGGTCTCCGCAGGTCTTACGCAGTGCTGACGCTAGAAGCCTTATTTTTGACGTCAAGAACAGTGTTGGGTAGTTTTTTTAATAAACTACAATAGATCCAATGGTTAATATTGGTGATTATGATTAGAGTCTACCTAATTAAAGGCCAGATGTTTCTGATTATTGTGAGAATTTGTAGGATTTATCTTTTTTTTTTCTTAGAACGTTTGGTCAGAATTAGCATGGTGCCTCTGTTGGGACCTCCAATTAGTAATAATAGTAAATTAATATTTTATTTGCTTGTGTCAAATCAACTGTTAGAAAAAACTAGTTGAAATAAAGTAGCACCGGAACCTTTTCCAACACTATAACAAAAGCTCCAAAACTTTTCCCCTCAAAATTAACGCAATCAATTATAACCAATTCTAAACATTCTAAAATTAATTAACACAATCAATTAGAACCAATTCTATTATATTATTCTAAAATTAACACAATTATTTACTAGTTCATCCTCCATATATGTAAGCTTAGAAACAAGATCAAACAGAACTCATCTACAATCCATGTCTTTTATATTTGTCTGCAATTCAATGCAATTAATGATAACTAGTAATATGGTTTGAACTTGTATGGTCCAGATTTAGAACTAATTTATTTGGCACTTTTGGGTTAAGACACGTTATTTAGTATAAATGCTTGTCATCCCCTTATTTGTTCTCCATCACAAGTTCCAGAGTAAGCAGCACACACATCTAGTAGCAGCTAAGATGAGGAGGGCTAATAATAATATGGCTCTGCTCCTGGCAGTTGGCTTCGTCCTCATGCTGGCTTCCGCAGGTACCCACTAATTTCCTGTCCTCCGTCCTATATACTCCATTGTTCATCGTTTCAGCAACTCGAATATATAATTCTTTCTTCCACCGGCCGGTGTTCTTAATTTACACACAGATGCTGCAGCCGCCAAGAAAAAATGTACGTATAAAAAGCTCCCAACAAAAGGTAAAGCATGTGATCTCAAAACTTGCGGCGAGGCCGCTAAAGCAGATTTCCTCACCGGTGGATCTAAATGCCCATATGCGGCTTGTGTCATAGAGGGCCGTTGTGTAGCTAGAGGTTGCCAGCGCGTCGTGTGCAGTTACTGACTGGCTATATATAGCTAGGAGGATGCCATGCATGATGATGTATTGACATCGATAATAATAATACAGAAATTAAATAAAGTTTCATACTGCTGAGTCCCCAATTTAATTGACGATGTACATACTCCCGGTGCTTCAGTAGCAGTGGCACCAAGGCTTTCGAATGAATTGAAGAATATAAGCACAGAGAACAATAGACAGGGACTATATTTACTCCACTACAACAAAGTCCATTTATTTACTCGCAAAATAAATATTACCGATCGGTACTTAATTACACACACAATCATCACTCAACTAGTTCATGTACTGATTATTAGGTGGTTGTGCCACTGGCCACCACTACATTACACTACCCACACACAAGCAGCAGCTGCTGCTATATATAGAGTTCTTCATGTCTCATATACGAAATATATATAGCTAGCATATATATGAAGATGCATGTCCACTTGATCCACCATCTTTGTTCTACACGAGAGATCGATCGATCATGGGGGTCCTGGCCTCTAGCCCTTCTTCATGGTGCGGCCACGTTCTCCTTGGCGAGCGGCGCGATCTCCTCGCCTTCGATCCCCGGCTCGCCGCCGGCGACCCCGAGACTGAGCAGCACGTTCTCCCAGTTCTTGGCAGGACCCTACAATAATATTTTGCAAACAATGAATAAACCACCACGATAATCAGCAACGAAACTACAGTGTTATCGATTGTCTTGCACTACTGTGCTCTGCTCTGACGACGGTGTACTGCTGTGTACTGTACCTTCCAAGAGAGATCCTGGATCATGCAGTTCTTCACCATCTCCTCGTACGCCGGCGTTCCCACCACCTTGATGGCGCGCTTCAAGGTGGTCGCCACCTTCTTCACGTCTGCCGGCTCCACGACGTTGCACTGGGGAGCAAAGGACGCAAAAACAAGAATCGCTTTGCTGGTTCAGATCCATACATGTATGTAGATTGTAGAAATACGACATGGGGTTGCAGTTGCAATTGCAAGCAGCCTTACGTCGACGCTGAGGCGGCCCATGTGGAAGCCGGTCTTGCCTTCGATGACGGTGTCGACGAGTCCACCAGTGGACGCGCAGGCGCAGGGCTGCAAAAATCATCATCAATCGATCGCCAGGATCAGGCATCTATCAGAATTCAGATTCACGTACGTACATCGAAAGCACGCGCATGCATTCAGTTCAGAGATCAGAGGGGTTTTTACGTACCGTTCCGTATCGCATCCCCTGGAGCTGGATGAGGCCGCAAGGCTCGAATCGGCTGGTGACGGCGAGCAGGTCAGCGCCAGCCATGATATGGTGCGCCAGCGCCGCGTTGAACTTGACCACGGCGCGCACCTTGTCCGGGTACTTCTCCTCGGCACTCATCAGCATACGCTCGAACTTCTTCTTCCCCGTACCCAGCAGAACGATCTGCACGTCCTCCTCCTCCATGAGCTGCGGGATGGCAGCAGCCATGACGTCAGGGCCCTTCTGCTCCTCTAACCTGCCAATGAACGCCACCAGTGGGACGTTCCGGTCAACCGGGAGCCCGACCGCCGCCTGCAGCGCCTCCTTGTTGAGCGCCTTCGCCTCCACGGCCGTTGACACGTCGTATTTGACGGCGATGTACTTGTCCTTGCTAGGATCCCACTCGCTGACGTCCATGCCGTTGACGATCCCGGTGATGCCGGTGAGCCGCATGATGTTGTCGAGCTCGCAGCCTCTGGCTATGCCCGAGATTAGCTCCTCCGCGTAGTAGGGACTCACGGTGAACACCCTGTTGGCTTCTAGGATCCCCGCCTTCATCCAGTTGATCTTACGCCCTTCCACCGGCTTCTCATAGCTACAATTATATATTCAATCCAGGATGAAGTTGAACAATGCATGGGTTATTACCATTCATGTATATATGTCACCGCCTTATACACCATTATTGATGGAAAAATAGTTGAAAAATTGCAGTTTGACCATGCATGTTTATATATACCCGTCGATGAAATCGAAGGATGACTTGAATCTCTCAGGGAGATTCAGCTCCGAGTAGTCGGAGAAGGCGAACCGACCCTGGTAGGAGATGTTGTGGATGCAGAAAGCCGTCTAGTACGTACGTGAAGGTGATGCCAAACATACAGTCAGCAGTTTCAGAACAAGATTGAAAGGAAGACAGCATTGACCGAAAAGGCAGTGGAGGAAACTAATAACAAACCTTTGCGTCCCTGTAGATGCCATTGGACTGGTAGTTGCTCTTGAGGTAGCATGACAGAGGGCCGGTGTGCCAGTCATTGCAGACGAACACGACATCCTCCCCTGTATGGATGCAGTAGTAGTAGGAGTCGGTGTAAAATGACAGTAGTCTGATGGACCATTTAATTTCCTATGCAGATGCTCAGGTTATTAAAACAAACAGATAAAAAGAGTAACTGAACCCTTACTTACCGTATGGTCCAGAGAAGTATGGGTTGTTGTTGAGGCTTAGGATTCTAGGAGCTTCAAGTGCCGCCTGCAGACAACATGCATTTCTTCTCAAGAATAAGCCAAGGATCCAACACAGTGACAGACAATGGCAGTGCATACTAGTGGCTCTGTATTTTCAGCAAACAAAATAATATTTCTCTCTAGTAACAAATCAACATAAGTATTCAGTATAAACTAAATTTCAGCAAAAAATAAACAGAGCCACTGCATAAACATTCAGTATAAATCAAAATTCAGCAAAAACAAACAGGGCCAGTAGCAGACAGATGAGATGATCTGAATTCTGAAATAGGAGTAGTACTACAGTAGTAAGCCATCCTGACCTGGCACAGTAGGCTGAAACGCAGCTGGTTGTCCTTGTAGTCGGTTCCAGCGTCAGGGCCGTAGATCTTCTCCTCGGTCTTTCCCCAGACCTGAAACCAGCGACCAGACGGAAAAAAAAACTCACTGAAACTGCTAGTACATACCAGTGGGTGCCTGCCTACCATATTCAGCTACTACAGATGGAATTTCTCACCCTCTCCAGGAACAATGGGTGGTCGATGAACACACGGTCGACTCCGCGCTTGTAGCAGTGGAAAAACCTCACCGTCTCGTACGTTTCTCCCATCTTGATCTGCATGCCATGCAATCATCAGAGATGCAGAGAAAGAAGGTTCGTTCAGACGACCTTTTTGCATTGCGATCCATATCCATGATGCATGCATGCATGCAAACTGGATCTGATGCATGGCGTCTGAGTGAGTGATCGCAACGAGGGAGTACGTGTCAGTAGTAAGTACCTCGGACACGACGCTGGTGTCCCAGGCGTCCTTGTACTGGTCGTAGCGAGGAGAGACGACCATGACACGGTGCCCGTTCGCCTGCACGCATCACATCACCCCCAACAACACACGTCGTCACATACAGCAAAAGATCGATGGATCACTGAATCCAGCAGGCCACCACCAAGAAGAAGAAGACGGCGATCGAATGGTAGCTGCTTACGGCCATTGCAGGTGGGAGGCCACCGAGGACGTCGCCGAGGCCTCCAGTCTTACTCCACGGCGCCATCTCGGCGCCGACGAAGACGACGTTCATGCCGGAGGTGGCACAGACGACGAGGGACGCGAACCTGCCGCGTCGCCCACCGGGGCGCGCCTGCTGGTGCCTGGGCGCCGCCGCGCGCGCGCCTGTTGACCGCATGCTGAGCGTGTCCCCTGCCGCTGCCGATGCCCGGGGCGCTGCCGCCCTCAGGCCCTGCACGCCGCCGCGGCGGAACATGGACGCGTCTGACGGGACGCTGCCCACCAGGCCGGCGTGCGTCGCGACGAGCTGCGACGTGGCTAGAGCCGCCATATATGCCGATTCCACTCTGCATCAGAACAAAGAAAGGCATGTGCACAGAAGAAAAAAAATTATGGATTATTAATCGCTCGGACAGATCTACGTACAGTTAGCACTGGAGTAGCTTAGATTCGGAATCTTGGAGTTCAGACACGACTGTACAATACTAGAATAGTAATATAAAAAATTGAATGAATCAAACATGACGCATGCACATCCGGCCTGTGAACTACTCCTCCTAACAAGCACGAAGGGCATGCATCAGGCAGGCGTCTCATCACCAAGCACATACACACGGCAGCCAGGATTTGGACGAAAACTGCGCAGAACAACGGCAGGAACGGAACCTGGTCGATGAGATGAGCAGTCCGGCCAGCCGGTGCACTGGCTGATCGATGGAAGCAGCAGTATAAAGCCGGGCGTCCGATCCGTCGTCACTGACTGGCAGTGGTTTATTTCCTCGATCGGTCTCTTCCTCCTGGCGGCGGTGGTGTGCGGTGCGTTCGATGGATGTGACCGGGGGGCGTCTCCCGTCCGGGTGCTTTGGTATTTCTAGCGTGGCTGCGCGGGGACGCCGTGCCGTTGTTGCGTGACCCGCGCTGCTCTCGGGCCCTGGCCACGCTCTCCTCCGCCCGCGCGTCCCACAATACCCGTTGCCGTGCCTTGACCCAACCCCGGCCGCCCAAGAAACAAGCTAGAGGCTGACCACCGAGTGACCCGCACGCCAGCGCGCTCGCGTCGCGTCCAAAGTCCGGCGAACCGCTTGCGTGTGCGATGTCTCCACGCATGCGCGGGTGACGCCGCCGTGGGGCGTTTGGAAGCATCGATCGACGCCCACCGGCCGGTTCACTTCGGCTGCTTGTGCTTGTGATTGTGATGTGATGATCGAGTGTACTACAGCTGCGATATATCGCTTTGTTGTTGTTGGGTTGCCAGGCTCGCTCGCTGGCTCTCGGTTCCATTCTCCGTGCACGTGTGTGATCGACGACCTTGCAAGACGACACGGATCGGGAAACGCATGGCAACGTTGGGTGGGTGCGTGCGTGCGTGCGTCCGGCCAGTTGTTGTTGCTGTGCTCACCGTCACATGACGCGACGCGAGATGCACAAGCGACAAGCAGTTGTTAGCTGCTTATGACAAATGACGTGACGATGCTTGAATGAACTCATTTTTACTTTTAGAATCCTCCAAACAAACAAACAAACAAACAAATATATGATCGAGGAGTACGAAGACGATAGACTAACGTGTTCCTCAGACCCAAAAATCCTGTTATTGGACCAGCACACGTGGAATTGCTCCAACTCCAGCCCAGTTGTCTGGCCGGGCCGAAAGTTTGTCTCGGGCTACTACTAAAACCAGGCGGAATTCCAAACCAGGCCTCACCATCTTAATGGGCCGATCATGTCCTGCAAATAAGGAAAAAACAACAACTACGGAGCTCTTGTACGTAGATACACGTCCACACGCATAAATCATTCTAGCTTTATCAAAGACTACAAGACTATACAAATTTGTGAACCATTATAACGAGAAATCGTTAATTACTTAACCGAGCAAGTCCTTAGAACAGTTGGAACGTTGTTCCGCCTGTTTCTCGTTTAAAAACAAAAGTGTTCGGTGCCAGGATGAGGAATGAGTTCATGTTCCAAGTTGTCGCTAAGGTACGTTCACTGTATTCCTTGAGGTAGGTTTTCTTCAGTCCGCGAAACCGAGCCGGGAAAACGACCGGTGATATACATACATACGGTGTTTCTGCACACACTCACCGCCACTTTAAAGCGGTCATGCATGCACATGCACTGTTACTGTTGGGAGATGCTTTACCTTCTTTCCGAGCCATCCATCGCCTTGCTTTATTTTTTCCTTACTTATAGGTCGGGTTGAGCCGTTGAGGTCGGTCTCGTACGTATCCAATGGGTATATGGGCAGCAGCTAGCTCTAGTAGCCGGTCGGGAAAAGAATGGACGAGGCCAAACAGCTGAGACAGGCAAAGGCAGTGAAGAAGGATCGGATTGGTCAAGTGCGTGCCGGCTCAATTTGGGATCGTTGCCCTGTACGGCCGCGCTGAGATTTTGTGTTGCAACTTGCAACTGCAAAGCCTCTCCGTCCGTCTCAAGTCGGCAATGGGCTTTACCAATGGTGGTGAATTGGTGACACTGTCGCTGAATGAAACTGAATTTGATCTGTACTGCAGATTGTTACTACAGTACTCTGCAAAGTTTGTACGCAGAGGAGATGCGGTCTGATCTTCCCATGTGTGATGACTATTCCCTTCCCTGTTATATTGATCTCATCTCACAAATGGTGGACTACTATGAATGAATGAACAAGTCATCCAACACTTTTTCGCTTGTTTTCTCTCTTTCTTTCTTTCTTTCTTTCTTTTCTTTTTTTCTTCTTTCTTTCTTTCTTTCTCCAACTAGAGAACAATCTCAACACAATCATTGGTCCGTTTCTTTGCAGAGGTTGTCGAATAACCGGCGGAAGAAAAGAACATATACTAAAGGCAAACCTTGTCAATTTCCATCTGAATTCTGAAACCAGAATCTTAGCAAACGGCCACACAAGAGAGAAGACACACGACGCTCTCGCAAGCAAAGCAGCAGCAGCAGCGACTGTACGGCCGCGATCACCACCCCCCCGCCCTACCAACGGCGGACACGACGCCTCCCGCAAAGGGTGTGCAAACACACCAGTCACCAGCAGCAGGGATGGGAGCGTTGCTAAAGCTGCCATTTCGGCGAGCACGCACATGCACGCTTTATATGTCAGCTGCCGTTCCTTCCCAAAGATGCCAAGCCCTCTTGCCGCTGGTTGCTGCTCGCGCTCGCGCTCCCGCTCCACTCCACTCCAATGGCGGCGCTCCATCTCATGCTCGCCGCCGCATTCGCCGTCCTGGCACCGACAGCGGCGGCGAGTAGCGGCCCCACCCCGGCAGCGCTGGGGATCAACTACGGCAGGTCGCGGACAACCTTCCACCACCACAAGCAGCCCTAGTCCTCCTCCGCGCGCTAAACGCGACACGAGTAAAACTCTACGACGCGGACGCGCGGGTGCTCCGCGCCTTCGCAGGTTCCGGTGTGGACTTCACGGTCGGCGTCCCAGACCGCCTCGTCCCACGCCTAGCCACCGACCCATCGACAGCCGCCGCGTGGGTACGGGCCAACATCCTCCCGCACATCCCATCCACATCAATCACCGCCGTCACCGTCGGAAACGAGGTGCTATCGGGGACAGACGTCGCCATGCACCGGTCGCTACTCCCGGCAATGGAGTCTCTCCACGCCGCGCTGGACGCGTGCAACCTCACCTCACGCGTGTCCGTCACCACGGCGCACTCCCTCGCCGTTCTCTCCTCCTCGTTCCCTCCCTCATCCGCCTCGTTCCGACGCGATGTGGCTACATACATGGTCCCTCTCCTCGCGTTTCCTCACCCGCACCGGCGCGCCGTTCCTCGTCAACGCCTACCCTTACTTCGCCTACAAGGCGGATCCGGCACGTGTCGACCTCGGCTACGCGCTGTTCGAGCCCACCAGCTCCTCCGGCGGCGGCGGTGTCGTTGACGCTGCCACCGGGCTAAGATACGATAACATGCTGCACGCGATGGTGGACGCCGCGCGTGCCGCGATTTGTAGGGCGACGAACTACGGTGGGAAGCAGCAGGCGGCGTTGGAGATACGGGTGTCGGAGACTGGGTGGCCGTCGATGGGTGACGACGACGAGGCTGGTGCATCGCCGGAGAACGCTGCGAGGTATAATGGTAACCTCATGCGCCTCGTCAAGCAGGGGAAGGGAACGCCTGCGGCGCCCGGTGAGCCGTTGCAGGTCTACGTGTTCGCGCTCTTCAATGAGGACCAGAAGCCTGGTCCGGCGTCTGAGCGTCATTACGGGCTGTTCAAGCCTGATGGCTCCCCGGCTTACGACGTCGGAGTCAGGGCTCCCACCATCACCACCGTGCCTAAGGGGATGACAGGGACCGGGAGTAATGGCACCGGTGGCGGCTTGGTGGTGGCGCAAGGACCCGGCGGCGCTGATGGCGTTGGGCCTGGCACCGGATACTACACCGTGTCTGCCGCAGCAGTGAACAAGGTACGTCATCATGCACCACATTTACTTTAGCTAGCTGCTCGTTTTTTTTTCAAATTTAAATAATTTATATAATCTGCATGGTAGTTGGAGTTTCGCCAGTATATATGTCAAGTTTGCAGTTTGCACTATGCACTAGGCAGTCTGGACAGAGTTTTTGCATAGGAAAATTGTAACAGATGCCGTGCTCTAAGGTCATGCTGCTCTCTTTATTCCCAAACAAAAAAAAATGTTGTTAAAAATGGGAGATTTGGTAATCGAGTGAGTAATCATGCATGGCACTAGCAAAGCAGGCAGGCTGCTGAGTGCACTGTGGCTGCTTATTCTAGCCCTCCTTTGCAAGCAATGCTTTTGTCGGCACTACACTCCATACAGCTTTGGATTGTTATCTATTGTTGCTCACTAGCAGCTGTCTCTGTGTTCACGATCACAGGTGAAGAAGAGCAGGCGGTGGTGGTGGGTGGAAAGCTTGGTGGTGGCGGCTGCCATGGCTGTGGTGTCCGGACTCTGCTAGTTTCATTGGAGAGAACAGGGGAGAGAGACATTGCAGTTACAGAGATTGGAAACTGAACTCAGCTGAGGCGTATCATATGCCATCATCGAATTCGATTGATTCATCATTGTTTTTGGGAACGATTCGTTTGTATGCCTTGTAGCTGTGCAGACAAAGACAGTAGACATGCCTGTATGTAATTTATTGATACACACACTTGATACTCTGCTCTGCTCTGTCCTGGTTGGTTCAGCGTTCTTCTCTTTGTTTTTTGCATCGAGTGGGCTTTGACCGGTTCCTGGCCATCTGTCGGAATGGCCTTCCTAGGCCCATCATCCGTGCAGGCCCGCAGGCCTCAGGACAGCTAGGGAAGCGGTCACCATTCCATTCCGTGACAGATCTGAGTCCATGGGCTGGAATCCCAAGCCCCAAATTCTGTCGCGAACTGAAGGGAGGCCAGCAGTGCGTGGGCTATTTTCCTTTGTGGACTACGGCAGAATAACAAGAGTTTCCGCATCCTTAAATACGGAAGTACAAGTGAATTTATTCATTTCTTTTCGGTAAAATGCGTCGGCGGCTGAGAAAGTCAACAACGCCCTTGACTTCCAAAATGTTGTTGAAAAATGCATACCGGACAAAAAATTAAATAAAACTGGAACTTACATTATGGTCAGTCTATGTTTTGCAAAGTACATGTCATTTGTTCAATATTTTTTTTTAAAAAAAATGTTCTTAATTCCGGGTAATAACAATATTTTGGGGCAAGCAAAATATGTGTTGTTTAAAGAAAATAGGAATTGTTCTAAGCATAAAGGAAAAATATCCAAAAAGAGACCTAAGTAGTGTGCTTACTTTCAAGGGAAATATTCCAAGCAAGGACAAAAAAAAGGGTATATTTTTATAACAATTTGATGGACTAAAGTGATACCAAAAAAAATATCATGACCTAATAAAAAATTTAGAAATACTAGAAAATAATAGGAAAAGATAGAAAGAATATTAGTATCAAGAGCATAACAACTATAACATTAAATAATACATATGTGACATAGGATCTCCTTGCATGAGAACTATTTGTTTGGAAGTAGTGTCCAATTTCATTGTTAATCTTTTGCGTATACCATGTCCCTTGACTACATATTTTGATCTTATGACACCACTGTTAGCTTAACCCCTTCATATGAAGTGTTCAAACAAGAAAAGACAAATTTAGTTTTTTTCATAGGCCCTTTTAAAGTCAATATTTAGTATCATCCCACTTAGTTGTTTGTTGTGTAACTCATGGATGTTTTTTTAGTAATATCACAACCTACAACCTGTTCCATAATATTTCAACCTAGCATTAAAACTATTTGGGACGGTCTTACCACCTTGCTATAGCCACTCCCATGAGTTCACTAGTAGATTTTGGTGAAAATATTAAAATATCAAATTGAGCAGAGAGATGAATTTCTATTATTGTATATTATTTGTCTCCTTTATTTTTGGGAGAAGGGTAACTACTCCAAAATTGAAGCTATGCAAGAAACATGATGCAATACTCATAGAAGCCAACCAGAGTTAAAGAAGACTTTTACAGTGTCACATGAAACTTGATAAAACTCTGCTTGTAATTTATCATGTCTTTTGTGATTTATTATTTTCCATCTAGCACTAGACCACTGGCTATTTTCTCTATTTTCCTCTTGTGTAACTTGATCTATTTTTTCTTTTGTTTGTTTAGGTAACCTTGGTTTTGGTTTTTCACTATGCATACCAAAATTATTACGGAGTATTATTTATGTTAGTCCTAAAAGCCCCTTGTAATAGGTTGTGAGAGATGCCTTTAATTCAGCATCACCTAAGCACGTACTATTAGTCCATCTTCTTGTTCTAATTTAAAATATGTCGTTTCATGTGTTTTCTATGCTTTCCATTGGGTACCATATTTAAATTTGTGTGTTCATCATCACCTCTCATAATAATGTCTTTTGTTTTTCCCTTTCTTCTTCCCCTCCGATCCCAACGCAACGGATGGGAGCGCATGTCCCAAACAGCTTCTAGCTTGCAGAGTCAGATCGAGACGGGATTGCCAGTGCAAAGAGGAAGCAGCAGGGTCGTCGTCTGGATTCTGATCACGAGCTGAGACACACGGTCGACGGTAGAAAAGGACAGGGCAGCCGCCGGCGATCGTCCGTCGACAAGCCCCGTCGTTGGCTCGTTGGTTGGTTTCGTTATCTTTTGCGGTCCCTCGCGCAGTCGCGCGTCGTTTTCCTTCCTTCCTTCTCGCTCCACCGTGTCCGTGACGCCTGCCGGCCGGAGTCGGACGGACGACTGACGAGCTGAAAGCGGACCTCCCAGCTCCGTCCGTCGCATCCCATCGTTGACGGGCCGCCGGCTTCCCTCCCAACGCGAAAGGAGCCCCACTTGATTGCATCGCAGATCGATCCGGTCTCTGTGCGCCTCTCATATTATAGACTTCAGTTAGGTTGGTGCAGAGATCGACAAGACTGGCCACCATCGTTGGCGTTACTACCTACGTACTCCATCCCCCTGCACATGCAACCATCCTGCTACGATCGAACAAACCCGATCCATGCAACTATGCAAAGCAGTTGTTCTTGTTTAATTGCAAGGGTACCCCGTCAGAAAAAAAAAATCTGGTGGTATTCGTATTTTTCTGTGTCACTATGTGTTTGCTTGGCACTAGCTCCTTCACCGGTAAGGAAGTCGATCTAGATCTGAGATTTACCATAGAGTAGCTCTGCTAGTGAATTTGAGATCTAGCGGCGAACCGTTTAGGTAACATGGTATGGTTTGGAAAGGGAGTCAGAAGTGTATCTGTTGTAATATAAATGAGACTATCCAACATTTATTCATCAATTGCCCTTTCGCCAAAATAATTTGTAGGATTATTTTATTTGCTACTAATTTAACTCAACCAAGATCTATCAGCCACATATTCGGTACATGACTTCGGAATCAGCATAAGAGGCTTAGAGGCATGATCTGGGTTGGGGTGGCTGCTATGTGCTGGGCCATTTGGCGATGCCGGAATGACGCTATTTTTAACAAACTCAAAACTAACTCTATTATGCAGGTTATTTTCAGGGGAGCGTATTGGCTCTGCTTCTGGGCCCCGCTTCAGCGTGATGAGCAAACCAAGGACATTCTCTCGTCGATAAGCAAGAGATTAGAGACAATTGCTTTAGAGATTTCTAATAAAGGATGGAAACATTTGTACTGTTTACTCTAGTGTCCTGGTCATTGTTTAAGACCATGGCTTGCTCTTTCTTTTTGTTCCGAGACGTTATAATAATTGATTGTGTACATTCCTGGATGTAGATGCCGAATATTTATATATACATTATCTAAAAAAATGTAAGACATTTTAACTGGAGTGATATATACTTTGACAGGTGAAGATGTCCCAAGTAGACCCTATATCAAGACTAGACAGAGGAGACACCTTGATCAATTAGTATGCATTGTCGTACTGGGATCGGATGAGCTGAATGGCTGAATGAGAAGGACGACAAACAACTGAACAAAGGGCATTCGTTGAGCCGTCAAAATCCAAGCCCAATGCATGGAACAAATATCCCTCTGCTTTGACGTACTTGAGATAGATGGGCCGGGATGAGGGAAATCGGTGTCGCATACAGTGTACATATATGCATGTAGTAGCCCAACCCAGGATTAGGTGGGCAAGACAGTGGCCTACAATAATAGTACTAGGTAGTAGCTAGGGCCTAGGAGGAGAAAGATGTGGGTGTACAGTACATATAACTCTTAGTCAGTGTAGTACAATGTGATTGCTCCATGTAATGATGGAATTCTTCCTAGCGTGTGAAGAAAACAGACCTACTAGCTAGCTAGCTTGCTCAACCGATGGATGTTGGAGATCGTCGGCATCATCAGAGTGTGGTGCTAGCTTGTTTAACATGCATTTTCAGTGTCCTTATTGACTGCAGCAGCAGCAGCAGCAGCAGCAGCAGCCAGCAGGATTGATCGGAGAAAATTAGATAGATGAAGAAGAAGCAAGCAAATTGTCGTCGTCCTGTCACCAAATAATCATTAGGCTTCTCTGGCGAGTGGCTACAGTACAGGGTGTGTAATCGTCAAGAACACACATGCATGATGCCGGGCCGGTGAACTGGCTACGCGGCTCTCCCGGCCTCATCTTTTCATTTGAATTCCGCCAGCAACAATAATGCCAAGTACAGTACGTACGTTTTTCACGTGAGATGGGTCAGTTTTGCAACATAATTCCTTGTCACTTTTGGTAGGGGAACAACGACAGGAATCGATCCATCGGTCGCCGCCCGGGCCTGCTACCTGCTGCTGCACTCGTCGCTTTCGAATCTATAAGGTGCTACGTTTATATTTGCAACAAACAGGCAGTCAAGCCGCATACATGTTATTATATATGTACACTACTGTGTGTGTATCTTTAGTACTCTTGGCAGATTAAGGGCATGTTTGGTTTGGATCCTCCTAAAGTTTATTTCACAGGTTTAGGTGAAGACTAAAGTTTATTTCCTAATTTTTATGATTAAAATTTAAGACGGGCAAACCAATTTAGGTGAAGACTAAAGTTTATTTCATAATCTTTGGAACAATACCCGGCCTCTTGCTTTCAGGATCTCCTCTCTAGTCTTTTTTTTCCCATCTATTTCTCCTCACACTAACTTGGAAACTATTGTCATCACAGAAGGCTGAATTGTTCTCTTCCATAGAGCTCGTCAGTCTTGTCCTTCTCTTGTAAGCTATAGCCAACAGAAGAAGTGACAAATGTCCCAGCGGTTGGTCCACAGCTTAGGCTACACTCTCTTCATGTGGCCCGGACCTATATACCTATATATTCTTCTTCTATCCACAGTACGCAAATGTGCACATCAGTTCGTCCTCTTCATATGTACTAACACGAAACTAGCTACTAAAGCCCTTACGAAATGTCATGTCTGAAGTTCTGTCACAACAAACATGCATGCGAAACGGCCATTTGTTTCTCCTTGAATCGCACTGCACAATACAAACAACATCATTGCGTGTTTTTGCACAACATCAATTCTGAGTCTCAAGCAAGTCAATGCATTCAACCTATATACATGTAATGTGAATTAAGATGCAGAAGTAGCAAGATAAACTGAGAATTACAGTATAATAATTGTTGCTCACCATATTATTGGTAGGGGTCTGCAGATCAGCAAGTGCCCACATGCACAGCACACAACAGCAACTTTTGAAGTGCTGCATTAATTGCGCGCCTGCTTAATTTCTTCATGGAAATCATCATCTTAGCTTTTTTAAGCTGGAGTACGTATATAAGGACCACACATGTTTGGACCATAATAAATCAGGGAGAGCCGACAGTTAGTTGCAGCAAGCAAATCCAAGTTGAACCATGAGTTTGACACCGTTATCATAGGGCAAAAGCAAGTTGTTTCTCACAAATGTTGACGTATACAGCCTCTCTGTAACCTACCATTAATTTGCTTTGTTCCTTGACCTGGTCTCAGAGCAGCCTTGAGTTGTTGCGTTGTTGTTCCTTGACCTATGAGTCCATGTATATAGGGGCGCTAACCCCATCGTGTGATAAAACTCGTCTACTTGCTCCCTTCGTTTCCGAATAAATTAATTCATAGAATTCTTGCCAATCAAGTTTTTTTTTTATGTTTGACTAACTTTATGGAAAAAAAAGTATTAACATATAAAATGAGCACCTGACTCCCCTATTTTCATGAAGGCAAAAGTGTCTGGTTTTTTTTGCTCCGAGGGGACACGGGGGATCCCGCCGCCGCCGCCCCTCGGGGCCTCTCCGAGGGCCACCCCGGCTGCCGTCGTCGTTCCTCCCTGGCTTGCGGCGGCGGCGACCCGCTTCCCTTCCTCAGCCCCATTCTTTCTCCCTTCTCGTCCTCCCTCGGCTCTCCAATAGTCGTTCCCTCCTCTCACCCATCTCCATTGGCGGCTGCGGCGGTCGACCATGTGGGTGGATCTGGTTCTCCGGCGGGCGGTTCAGGTGTCTCCGGACCTGGGGCAGCCGTGTGGGCAGCGCCTGTGGCAGGGCTTCTTGGGTGACGGCAGCTGGATCTGGATCTGGTCGCCAGCACCGTCCTCCTCTGCGGCGGATGATCTAGACGGCGACCTGTTCCAACGTCCGGCGGGCGGATCACGGGGCGACAGTTTGGGTGAAAACCCTGTCTGGCATCTTACGCCGGGCCGGCGGCGGTGGCACTCACTGTGCCTCGCATCTTGTTGAAGGCGTCGCTGAAGTTGTTGCGCCCGTGGGCGTTCAATAACTGGGTGAAAACCTAGTCTGGTTTCTCCGGGCCGGCGACGGTGGCGCAATTGGCGCGTCGTCGAAGTTGTTGTTCGTCAGGGTCAGGATTTCCTACCGCGTGTTACCTTGCTGCGCAGCTCAAGACGGAGGTGATGCTCGATGGCGTAACAGCTCGCTTTTGGTGGGCAGACTTGCATTTGCACCAAGTGCTTTGTGCTGTTGTCTTAGAAAAAACATTCATTCTTCAATGGTGGTCGGTGTCCAACGTTTTTAGTATTTTTTAATTTTTTTGTTGTAATATTTTGGTCTGATTCTACCTACGGGTAGATAAAGCCGGATAGTTTCTATCCTTTATCTAAAAAATATATAAAATGAACACCTTGTAAAAAATATATTCTATAGTAAATCTAATTATACTAATATGATATCATAAAATCTTAATATATTTTTTTTCTAGAAATTTGGTCAAAATTTAAAATTTTAAACTTACGATAACTCTACAAATCTATTTATTTAAGGACAGAGGGAGTAAGTCGTTTTTGTTTTTCTAGACATAGTATATACACATAATATGCCTAGATATATATAGTAAAAGTTATGAATAGAAAAACAAAACGGCCTACACAGTTTGAAACCAAGGAAGAACCTCTTATAATACACAAAGAAGCGCAAACCCTCCAGAATTTTAGATAATTTTAAAACCATTTTGCTTTGTTTTCCAACATATATAGCCCATTTTCTTACCATGTTCCAAAAATCGAACCTTAAGTAATTAGGTGTGTAGCTCTGTCACTGAAATGATCGTGGATATATAGAAGTCATTCTCAGTTCTCGAAAAGTCAATTGTTTTAACTTTGACCAATTATATAAAAAAATATAAATATTTATAATATATAATTAGAACCATTAGATAGATCGTTGAATATTCTTTTATAATAAATTTATTTAGAGATATAAACGTTACACATTTTTTTTATAAATTTAGTCAAAGTTGAGAAAGTTTGACCAACATGTATCTTTATAACGACTTCTTTTTTGGAACAGAGGAAGTATATATATGTGGTACATGTATGTTTCAAACCACCACCAGCAGCAGTAACCATATCAGCAGAGTCTGTAGAGGTTCTTGGTAGTAGTAGGTACATGTCACTCTTCTACCTACACTTTGAACACACTGGTAGTAGTAGTCTGGTACACATGTCACTCTTTTTACCACATGCATGGTGCACTTTCAAGACTCTATCTCTACACACGCTTAGCTTGGTGAATTTTTCGTCACTGTCCAATAGCATCCATCTACCGCCACCATTATATATATATGCATGGTCGCCGCTTTCACCAAATTCCCCCATGCATCCATGCATGCCGTGCGCGGTAATAACTTACATTAAACTTCTAGGTTTCTTACTGCAGCTGCACGCAACTTTTCTCTGAAAACTTTTCGATGCATAATATGTTTTAAATATACACACACATTATTCCATACGTGCATGCATGGGTGCGTGACACACGTGACAGCCCCTGGCACAATTCTTCTTGTTCACCTGCTATCATGGAGCAGTATTAAGATAGTAACAAAAGCTAGCGAGGGGGGTAAAGGTATGGAGAAGAAACAAAACCCAGATCTTGCAAGATTTTAACACCACGGATTGACCGCGACAAGGCGATAAAAGTATTCGTCCATATGGCACGAGCGAGCTAACTAGCCGCAAGGGCAGCTGACACGAGCGTACGTATCGAAACATCCACAACAATATTTTCAACGCCATGAGAGCAATGCAAATGCAATGCTCGCTCGAAAAAGGTAGCTAGCTAGCAAGCAAAACTTGGTGGCCTGCCTTCACATCTCCTTTTTGGCCACCCTCTGTCCATATATCTCTATAAAAACAGCTGGAGGGGCCAAAGGGACATGCCTTTTTCCCAACTATTTTCCTCTTGTCACGACACGAGAGACAACGATTTCCATACAAATTATTAACAGCTCAGCGAAAAGCTAATAATAAGGATTCTTTAGATCCTGTTTGGATCTACTGGTGCTAATAATAGCTAAAACAATATTAACTACTCCCTTCATCCCAAATTATAAGACATCCCATGAATCTTGAAGAATTAAAATATCTCAAGTTTGATCAAACTTATATGACAATATAATAACATTTATGATATCAACTATAAGTATAATTAGATCCTATTTGATGTCATAAATATTTATAATTTTCTCTATAACTATTAATCAAACTTGAGATGCTTTAATCTCGCTCTAAGATTCTTGGGATGGAGAGAATTTTAGCTAGCTAATCATTAGTAGAGGCTATGTCTAAATCCACTAGTGCTAATAGTTAAGTAGAGTTAACTAGTTAATAGCTAAAAAGGCTACTGACTATTAGTTCTATTTAATAAGTAATTAGAGTCTAGCCGTTTGAATTTAACTGCTAATAGCTACGTGGTTGCAATGTTTGTTCGATGTATCTACGTATGTTAGCACCATTTCATCAACTAATGAACTAATTGCTAGCATCTCCATTTGCTAATAGTTAGTATGGTCTAGTTGGAGGCCTGTTTTGGATTTCTGCATGCTAACTATTAGTACTCCCTTCAGGCAGTGGCAGATGCAGAACACGATAAATTGAGGGAGAGTAATCTCTCTATTTTTCTTATTTTCTCTCTTTTTCTTCCCTCTCAGTCTTCCTATATTTTCATTGATGCACCGGTTGTAAAAGAGGAGCCCCTTTGATCCACCCATGCCTTCAGGTACGTTTCTAACTAAAAAAGTTATTTTAAACAAAACTTAGATCAAACATTTAGAATATAATTAAATCATGAATAATTTTAAGTTGTTGAGTTTGGAAATATGAAAACCATATGAATAGATTTGTCTTAAAATAACACATTCATAAAAATATACACCTATCATTTATTAACAAATATTTTTATAAAAAAAATAAGAAGTCTGCTTTAGAGACCGCACATGTCGCTGTACCGTGCATTAATTGTTAACTACCGATGATATCACACCTCACTGCACTAGAAAAACCAAAAGGGGGTTTGAATAATATAGCAAGCTATATATATAGCTTAGGTACAATGGTAGATGCATGGACATATAATATAATAATGTATATATATATATGTTCTAACTACCACGCTGTCCTTTAATTTGCAATGTTTCTTTTTTTTTCCTCCGTTTTCTATTTGTGCTTACACACATATGGACCACACTGCACTGCACACCTCGATCGAGCTAGCTAGCTCAAGCTCAAGCTCAAGCTCAGCTGAGTTTGGACGGACATTTAGCATCAGCAACTGATCCTGCCCGTCCATTGCATGTATCATGTATGTATGTGTCCCTAGGGTTTATTCACGCACGCACGTACATACGTGTGTACATACACGTGTGCGTGCGTGCAATACGTACGTACGTACGTACGTACGTGCCGCAGTCTATCGTACGTACGTGGGGCCCGCACGCATGCAAGCACACACATGCATGCATGTTGCTGGTCGAGTAGTTAGTGGTGCGGCATGCATGCATGCATACGCCATGGATGTCATGCATCTAGATAGGCTGGCATAGACTAGACGTTGTTCATGGTCAAGTCCGCGTGCAACGCCGACACGGACCTCGCGAGGCTCCAAAGATCGCCGTCGACGGCGTGCGCGGCCGAGGAGGAGGAGGAGGAGAAAGCGGCAACGGCGGCGCTGGAGGACTCGTCGAAGAAGCAGGCGGCCATGTTCTTGGACGCGTCGGAGAGGCCGTTGAGCTCGTACGCGGCGAGCCGGTCCAGCGCGTCCCAGTCGGCGATCCCCGAGGCGTCGGTGGCGCCGCCGTACTCGCACGCCCCCGTGCTCTGCAGCAGCCCGCCGCCGGCGTGCTCGAGGGGCGGGAGCTTCATGAACTTCCCGTAGAGGCCAACGCCGGCGGCGGCGGCAGGACAAGCGGCGGCCGTCGTCGTAGTAGTAGCTGCAGCAAGGTAGTGGTGATGGTCCAGCAGCGCCGGTTTCGTGTCCGGCTGCTTGCCGCCGCCGCCCATGTACTGCAGGATGTGGTCGAGCGCGTCGTCGTCGCTGGCGGAGTGCTGCAGCATCGCATGCGCCTGCGCCTGATGCTGCTTGGTGGCGTGGTGGTGGTCGCTGATGACGGTCACCGACGAGCAGTGGCTCGGGCTGCTCTCCATGGGCGCCGCTACCGCCGCCGCCATCTTTGACGCTGCTGCCACGGCGGCGCCGCTGCTCTGGCCGTGGTGCACGAGGTTCTTCTTCTTGAACACCCTGCAGATCACCCACCCCTCCTGCTGCTCCTGCGCCGCCGCTTGCTCTCCCGCCGCCGCGCCACGGAGGATCTGCACGAACGAACGAACGTTCACGGCCAGTTCATGATCAGCAAACATGCATGCATGTCACTACTAGCAGTGAGCTAGTTCTACTGATGGAGAAGGGGAAATTGCCAGTCAGTAATAATCTAGACATGCATGCATGCTAAGAAACAACACTTCACTTTCTCCTAGCATATACGTATATGTTAATTAGTAGGTGCCCGAATTTGTGCTGTTGTAATATTTTTCCTTGTATATACGGAGTATATATATGGTTGTTAGTAGCTAGTTACATGAAAGGTGAATTTCCGATCGAAGCATGTGCATGCATGCATGCATCCAAATATATAAAGGTGCAAGGTCCATCTGTGCAAAAAGGAGTTTGCTAGCTAGCTGCATATGCTGCTGCGCCCAATATGCATGAATTCCAGTGGTACTGGTACGTTGGTACCACTAGCACACCACACCACCTAAAAATGAGGAGGCAGCACAGCAAGAAGGTAGCCTATATGCCTCGCTAGCCGGCCAGTAGCTCTAGAACCACATGCAAGATATGGGCATGCATGCATATGATCATTCATTCAGGCCTTCAGGGAGCCAGCTCAAAAGCTGCCCGGCCCTGATGCCGTCGGTCCTAGTCCTAGCTAGCCCATATACTACTCCGTATATCGATCAGGGAGCTGAGGGTTGACCTCCAGAAAAGGTACTAGCTAGTAGACGGAATATACAGTAATACAGAGACTTGTGTGTCGTATGCGCGTTGTCCACGAGTGCAGGTACGCATCGTCATCCTTGTGTTGTGAGTTGTGTGCTGGAGATAATGGAGTCGTAGCTGGACCTGGAGGTCCACCAAGCTACCTAGACTCCTAGAGCAGGCCATGCATATCTCGTCGTCGTCGTCGTCACCAATCATATGCACGTCGTACGTACGCACGTATCGTGGCCGTTCGTTAGAGATAGAGCTAGCAGGTACTACTCCTACACTGGAGCAGATCGAGCAGTGGCCGTACGTAGCAGGCAGGTGCAGGTGCAGGTCGTACAGCAGCGTTCCGTTTTCTGGGTGTCCCGGTCGGCCCCTACAATCCTGATGCCGGCGTGCGGTGCGGTGCGGTGGTGGTACTGGTACAGGAATTTCTGCGGTACGGCCATGTGTGGTTGGCTAGCTCTCGCCGGCCGCGTGCGTGCGTGCTGTGCATACATGGGGCAGGCGTGTCGTCGTCTGATCGATGATCTTGCTGGTGGCGCGCGGATCGGCCGGCCGGGTTGTGTGTACGTACTGCGTGGCCACTGGAGGCCAGGCCAAGGGGCCGCGCGCCTGCATGCAGCCCCCAATCCAACCACCCCGACGTGGCCAGGGCCAGGCTGCAGCGGGCCGCGGCCGGCCAGGCTACCTAAGCTAATGGCAGCGCTGGTCGTACTACTACTACTGCAGGACGAACCCGGTGCCCAACCTGCAACTGCAACCAAGGTCGTCCGTCCCGGCCCCGGCAACCAAAACCAAGGTTGCCTTTTCCTGCTTTTCCTTTGCTGTGGTGTGGTGACGACGACGACAGCGAGAGTGAAAGCAACACACACTCTCCCACTCGCGGGATATAGCTAGGGCCGGACGGACATGCCTGCCCCATTTCCAACAACCAACCAATGAGCGAGGATTATATTGGCAGAGGCAGCTAGCGCCATGGATCGATCGCGACCGTCCTCTCAGCTACACAAGTCACGGCACGCACACTATAGTCGTCGCCGTCGTCTTCATCTCGAGCTACTACGCGTACGATCGAGAAGAAGAAGCCTACCTAGCTGCTTCGTCGTCGTCACTTGAACAGTTGCATGCAAGTACGTAACTACCTACGTACGTACACTCGTACGTACAGGGACTAGCTAGCTACCACTACAACTACAACATATATACCTGCAGCTATATAAAGAGAGACAGAGAGAGAGTAGTACGTACTGCGGTAGGAAGAGCAGGCGGCGGCGGCGGCGGCGGCGACGAGGTGTAGTAGGAGGAATGATGATCGGCGTCGAGCGCCGCCTCCCCCTCGAGGCGGTACTCGTGCATGATCCAGTCGGACTTCTGCCCGTGCGGGGCGCGGCCCTTGTAGAAGACGAGCGTCTTGCGCATGCCGATGCGGCCGCGGGGGGCAGACGCGTAGATGGCCTTGTCGCGGCCGGTGGCCTTCCAGAACCCGGCGGCGGTGGCGCGGTTGGTGCGTGTCCCCGTCGGGTACTTCTTGTCCTTGTGGCTGAAGAAGTACCAGTCGCTCTGGGGGCCAGAACCGATGCGGCACTTGTCTGCATGCAGGCATATCATATATTATTCATTCAATCATCGATCGGTTGGGGAAGAAGGACGACGACACTAGCTAGCTAGGCGTGCATTGCACAGCAAGCCTTGAATTGAATGGATGGCCGGATGATGTATGTACACACGTACGTACGTACCTTGGATGTCCCATGGCTCCAGCTTGTTGAGGTCCACGTCGCGGATGACGTCCAGGTCGATGCGCTCCGACGCCACCTTCTTCTTCAGGTAGTAGGTCAGAAGCTCCTCCTCCGTCGGGTGGAACCGGAACCCCGGTGGCACCACCGACTGCCCGTTCACCGAGATGCTCATGATGGATTGATTGATCGATCGATTGGCCGCCAAGCAAGCAAGCAGAGGAACTAATAAAGACAAGAAGAAGAAGAAGAAGAAGAAGAAGAAGAAGAAGAAGAAGAAGAAGAAGAAGAAGAAGAAGAAGAAGGGTCTGTGTCTGCTCTCTGCTGTCTGTCTGTAGTATCAGAGCTAGTAGGATTCAGACGTCGACTACCGCCATTATTTGATACATCGAAGGAGGAGGAGCTAGCAGCAGCAGCAGCAGTAGGCAAAGGGAATGAATGATCGGTGATAGATGTGATTATATTCAGCCGCGTCTGAGACAAGGAAACAAGCTACAATGGAGGTGGTTATATATAGCTAGCTCCCCCTGACATCGCCTAGTGGGATTAGTTTCGCCAGGCTAGCTAGGGAAGTGCCACCAACCATGAGAGAGAGAGAGAGAGAGAGAGAGAGAGAGAGAGAGAGAGAGAGAGAGAGAGCAGAGCAGAGCCAAGGGGGAGGAGCATGAAAGAAACGGAACAGATCGAGGCCCGGCTGGCAGCGAGCGCGGAAGAGGAGCGGCGAAAGGCGAGCGGCCGCCATCGGCAGCCGTGACGCACGACCTTAAAAATCTCTGGGAAAAGCACAGCACCACAGTGGGTGAAAATCCTAGCGCCATGTCGTCGGGCGCACAAAACCACCGCGGCATCGGCATCGGCAGCGGCAACGGCAACCACCACACACTTCTGCTGCTGCTGCTGCAGTAACACAGGAGCATCCATGCCATTTTGTGCCACCGGCAACAGCAACGGAAAGGGATATGCTGTGTGCTACCTCTTCCTTCCAGCTGGCCTATCTATATAACTATGGTCTAGCTGTAGTTCCGGCTAGCTGTTTCAACTTTCAAGGTCTTTCAGAAAAAAAAGAGAACTTTCAACTTCATTTCAGGGTACGGTAATGATTTTGTAATAAGCCAAAGGGTGCCTAGCCTAGTGGTTAGGTACATTCCGGCGGCACCCCAGGTCCCAGGTTCGAACCCTCCGGTGAGGCGAATTTCGGGAAACCTGGATAAAAAAAATCCCCTCGCTCGTCCTCATGCCAAAGCACTGGGCCCCCCGACCCAATTCTCACTTGGGCGACGGAACGGCACCGTGTATGGGTAAGGGCGGGGGTTCGGAGGTTTTTCTCGCCGGGTGAGAAGGCGCTTTCTTCTTATTCGAAAGCTGCGGCGGCAGTCTTGACCGCCGCGGTCGAGTTTTTTTATTTTGTAATAAGCTAGTAATAAATAAAGCAGGAAGAAGAGTGTGTGAATGTGAATTTAAAAACCAGATTTGGTTGCACTTGCTGCTATAGCTGCTCGTTGCTGTAGATACAGATGAAGAAAAGAAATTATTTACTATCACAATATATATATATATATATCTTTATTTAAACTAGTTTTGGTTGCATTGCACTTTGATGGACAAAAAGATATACAGTACTGGTACGTACTAGTAGCAACAAGCTATCAGAGAATCAAGCAAGCCAACGATATATAGCTTTGACTTATTGCATATATATGTTCAGGGAAATTAAACGATGAAACAAATTGCTCTCACGACGCGCATATATGCATGCTTTTGTTGGCCGCGGTTAGTTCAGTTGTAGTGTTCATTACTTAGTCTTTTTGTGCAAATTTGTCTCCCCCATATCTCTCTTTTCCCCCCATGATGTGTGTGCAAAAGAGCGCAAGGAAATCGATGGGCCGCCGGGTATACTAGCTCACTCCATCTATCAATCAATAAAAGAAAAATAAATTATGCTTGACAGTAATGATCGCCCTCAGACAGATTAGTCATCACACGTGAGAACAACAGGTGCTGACTTTTACTTCCAATTATTATCTAGTTATATAATTCGACAATTAAATTGTGATGATAAAACATAGCAGGGGGACGTGTCATCTTTGTTGCAGCAGTCACCTTTTTCGTACGTGATGCACGGTTTTTGTTGTTAATTTGCAAGTTGTCGTTGTGGTTACGTTTATTGCTCTTTGGAAAATGGGAATGATCCAACTACTTAAATAATTGGAACACTTGCTCATTTTTTTTAATTAGGCTCTATTTAGATCAGTTTCGGATTCTTAACAACCAGTTTTTGCTTGCCTCTAGCAAAAACTGGAGTGATTCAAACAAGGCATTGGCCACGAAGTCTAGCATTTTTCTAAAATAGTTTTATAAGCAACTTTCTAAGTGAAGCTGAACTAGTTTAGAAAAAGTGTTATATACATGGATATGAGAGAGAAATGAGGGAGAAAACTGAGTTTCTACTTTTCAGTTTTATCTCATTTCACGTTTCTAGGAGAGAAAGAAAAACAGTTTTACCCATAAAGTTATTTTAAAAATAAATGTTTGTTAAAAAAAACTCACAATAACTCAGTTCATGAAACTGTTGTGAGTTGTATCAAATAATAAGACCTTAAGACCTAATTAATTACATGATCGAATCCCCATCACTGACATGCTTCCATGCACACTATCCTATATATTATATATGCGCGTCAAGATTATATATATATATATAATATAATAGTATCTCAAAGCTAGCAAACACCAATAGTCATACATAAACAGGTGGCTGCAGCAATTCTTTTGACAAATTGGCCTGCTCGTTGTACGTGTGCATTTATGCTTCTTAGAGCAAGACTAATAATATAGCCTACTGCTGGCCGTATGAATTCTTACAAACAATTTCTCAGCTCACTCATATAATAGTTTCACCTTCACATTCAATGCATGGTCCACTTGTCTATCTCATATCATTTCTTGATTCTTGTGTCCAAATTGATTGTAAGCTTACAATCCATTTCTCTCTTTCCTCCCCTCTCCTCCACCTTAGCATTTAGCCTGCTTACAGCACATTAGTATACTTGCTCTTAGATACCGTACGTACCCTGCCAGTACTTCAGATTGTCTTAATTAAATGTTATACATGCACCGTTGAAGGTGTTTTATGTGTCACAGATTAATAGACATCACGAAATGATAGTAGTGTACTCATTTCTTCTATTATCGGAAATGGACACTTGCTGGTATTTCACTGAATTTAATTTATAAATAAAGCTAGTGGCTTGTTGTTATATCCTACTGATACGTACTATTTTAATTGTTGTCTCTCGTGCGCCATAGGATTGAGTACTCATAGTCATAGGATCTAGCACCGTAGCTTGCACACATTGCTTGAGGACACTAAATTATTGTTGAGATTTGGAACTTTCCAAATCATCAACTGAGTGAATTATAATTGACAGCTGTGAGTTCTTTTTTTTCTACGAAATTAATTGGAAAAAGCATGGGAAAGCATGCTAAGTAGGTTTAGAGTGTGTCTGGTTTCGAGATATGGAGGGATGAAATAGACCTAACCTAGTTTGTAGGGATGTCACGATTCCTTTTATGTTTGATTAAGAAGATAGAATGGTCCTAGTTTTCTATTTGATAGGAGGAATAAAGGGTATTTGTAGTGGGAACCACATGTCAATCTCTATACATTTTTCTCTTATATATATAAAAAGATGTCTTCCATGACCCAGGTCGCATTGCCATCGCTCCCCTACGTGGCACACACGACTAGCACGCTTCACCGCCATGTGTAGGAGCTCAATAATAGGGAGGAGGGTGCTTCAACTACAAGCTCGAGGATGCAGACCTCAAGTATGGGAAGATGAGGTCGCGCTCCAAGCTCCGCTGCTACATGGGATATCGCTAGCAAGCGTGATGCCTACTCAGTGAGATCCAGTCTCGTGAACTTTGGTCGTCGCGTCTACCTCTAAACTACAGGGAATGGCCACAACTATGCCCACCACCAACCTCATTTGCCCTACCCAACCCTATCGCCTCTTCACCTTGGTCTTAGCCGCTTGCCCGAACGAGACATACAATAAATGACATAGATAGGGGATGAGGTTGTCCCCTCAATTTGAGTGATCAAATGACCCTAGATCTTGAGTAATATTTCCTCTGAAGACGATTCTATTCCCTATCGTCTCCAAACCAAGCACCACAAAAATAGGCTCACCTTAATTTGTCCTTCGCGTCATCCACCCAAAGAAAATACTTGTAGTGTTTGAGTATGGTTGGAAATTATAAGGTGAAATTTGGAAAAGATAAATCTCTATATGGTGAAATATTCTTAATAAGTTGGGTTTGGAAACCTTTTTGCTACTTCGGACAAAGTGAGGATTTATCATGAGAAGGCCAAGGTGGAGCTAGGAGTGGAAGTGATGGACAATATGGCGAGTTTTCTAGAATTATAATTTCAAATAGTTTTTTTTGCTTGAAAACCTTGTATGCTGGGTTCAAAATTGCTAGATTGGATTGAAAATATTTCATGAGAAGGCTAGGGTGGATCGATCTAGGATTAGAGGTAGATGGGGATGCGCTTTTTTCAAAAATATAATGCAATATCTGAAAAAAGGGGGCTTGGAACCTTGAAAAGTTATGTTGAAAACTTGAACAAATTATTGTTTGAGTAGCCTTGGAAAATGCAATGTGAAACTTGGAAAATTTTATGTTGGCTTTATTTGGAAACCTTTGTGCTATTTTGGTGCGTCTAAGGCCAAGGCGGTGGAGGTGGCTGGCAGATAGCTAGGTATGGGTGTTTTCTTTGAAATAGTAGGTTGAGAATGATTTTTTTCTCAAAACCTTTTAAGTTGCGTTGAAAACCTTTTTTCTCTAGTTTGGATTGAAAATATCTCATGAGAAGGCCAAGGTAGAGTCGTGGAGCAAGGTGGAGACACACAAGCAAAGCTTATTAATGTGTTGTGACATTGTAATGCGATATTAAATTGCTTTGAAACCTTGAAAAGGTAGGATGGAAACTTATTAACGCTAGTTCAGATTGGAAATTTCTCGTGAGAGGGCCAATTCAGGTAGAGAGATATAGTAGTGGAGGTGGATGGATAATTATTAGGAAATTCTTGGCTTGAAAATTTTCTGCTAGTTGGAATCGAAAGTTTCTTACTTTCTTGTGATGGGAAAGACGAAGGTGGAGCTTAGTTGAGGTAGATGGACAAGGAAGAATTTCTTGAAAAAAAATGAGCATATAAGCTGCGGGGCCTTTTTTTTTGCCAAATTAATCCTCCTTAATTAGTTATACATTTTGGTTGTGAACTAATTAAAATCCTTTTGAGGAAACGTTGCAAATAAAATCGAACATAATTTTGCTATATACTCCCTCTATACCAAATTATAAGTCATTCCAAGAATTTTGGAGAGTCAAAGTTTTTCAAATTTGACCAAACTTATATAACAGTATAATAATATTTATGATGTCAAATAAGTATCATTAGATTCGTTATCAATTATATTTTAATAGTATACCTATTTGATGTTATAATTCTTTATAGTTTTGTCTATAATTCTTGGTCAAACTTGAGATGTTTTGACTCTCCAAAATTCTTGAAATAACTTACAATTTGATTTGAGATGGAGGGAGTACTAGATAGCTGGTTCATGTTGAAAAATCCTCATGATTCATCATCTCATATCATAAAAAGATCAGATGCGGAAAAAAGGGAACTATAGTTAGTTATTGTTCCCACCTTGGAAACTTGCCTTAGCTTGTCGATGCCGATCGAGGATACCGACCGACCTCGACCTCGACCTCGACCTCGACCTCTGCCGCGAGCGCGCTAGCTAGCTGTACTGTAGTCATCATCAGACCAGTGCACCACGCGCGCGCACACGGCGCGGACGGGCGCACCCATGCATATGCCATACCATGCATGTTGCGGCGGCTTGCCCATCGTCATCATCTACATGGTGACAAGCGACTGGATCACTATACTGGAACGAACGAACGATCGGCGATCCGGCGCGAGGCTAGCTAGCTATAGCTGCCTGCTGGCACCACCCGACCGCGCGGGCGGGTCGCCGTCCCGCGGCGTCCGTGCACGTACACGCGCGCCCGGCCCCTAGCTTGCATTGGCTCCGGTCGACCCCGCGGGGGAGTGGCCGGGGCGTCGCTTTCGGCTGCTGCTTTGCGGGGCCGGCGTCGCCCTCAGCCGGGATCGCGCGGATCAAACAGTTGCCCGCGCGCGCTCGCAAGTCGCCCGTCGCCGCAACCCGGCCAGCTGGACACCGGATCGGACGTCCGTCGGCATGGCGGCACGGTGCGTACAGTGCCAGTGGATCCCAGAGAGAACGAACTCATAACCAACAACCGGACGCGCGCGGACACGGACGACGACGAGGCTGTTGCTAGCTAGCTGCTGGTGGTAGCTATCTCCAACGGCAGGCTTGTGGGAGAAGCCGTCCTAGGTACTATGTGTAGCTCGATCCCCCATCGACGTATTACGTGTTTATTTGGAGGCACGTCAATTTCCCGCGTCGCGCGCGTGCGTACGTACGTGTTCTCTCGGTGATCGGTGGCTCATCCGGCGCGCGATCGGCGAGCTCGATCGATCGCCGCTGGCCGGCCGGCCGCCTGTCCGAATCGGACCTGACGCCGGCCACCGCACCGCCGATAACCAAACTAATTAACCGCATTATCATGCTGCTGCGCGCCGACCATCCAGGCATTCACTCACTGATCATCTCGACGATCGATCATATATCTATGCATACTCCATAGCGAGCCGCTACCTGCAGCCGCCAGTAGCCAGCTCCATCTAGTTAGCTAGGCGTCAGCAGGTCGGTAGCTAGCTGCTAGCTAGCTATAGTAGTAGTAGGCACGGCACTGTACGCGCGCACGATTTAACAGTGGGATTGATGCGTGATTAGACGCGGATTAATTAGTTTGACGGGGTGTGTGAACTGTACATGCGCTACTGTACCGGGCTGTACGAGCGATGGGGAACGCCGAGTTGTGTCGCCCAGGCAGTGGCCGGAGCTCGCTAGCGGTGGTCGGGCCGGGCGGACGGGCGTGATGTGGCCGCCGGCGGGCCTCACCCTCACGTAGCGTTCGGTTCGACGGACGATGGACGCACGACGGGACGGGTTTTATTTATTTCATTCACTTTCACCACCTCTCCGGCCTTGTCCGACCAATCTAATTATAATTTATTTAATTAACACACGCGCACGGCGCACCTAGCTTGACTGACTAGTAGCTAAAATAATAGCTCCGTCGATTGATTTAACTGCCATATTGGGCCTAAATAGTAAGCTTAAAAAAACATTCAGTCCTGCGATCTGAACGCCGATGGCGACGGGAAGCCAACGACGATTCCTCCCCGTTTACTTCCCTTCCATCCAGCTTAATTATTGGTTAGCTACGCCGGAGTAATAATCTTTTGTCTAACATTATATATGATACCAAATAGTTATAATTACATTTATTCTTAATTTTTTTTATGATATGGCTATTTGGATCATAAATATCAATAATGTTTTCCATTAGCTTAGTTAGACTTGAGGAAGTTTGATTTCTTCCGAATCCAGAATTACATCCTTTTAATTTGGTGCGGAGATAGTATAAGTTCATTTCACATGAAAAAAAAAACTTATACTACCTCCGTATGACCAACCAATTACCAACAAACACTTCCTGCATCCTCTGCATGTCGGCATGCCCTCGAGTCAGGGCACCACATCTTTGTTGGATGTCATTATTCGAGGCACACATCTAGAGTTGCATCGTCATCTGAATATCCTACCTCAGCTTGAGGTGACATATAAGGATCTTCGTCCCTCGTGCTTCTAGTTATTTGGGAGATTATGGACTTATGGTAGAGAGGCATCCATGAACATTTTAGCCACAATAGTCATCGGCGCTAGACCTCACCCAAAAGATCAAAGAAAATATTTTTACCGCCTTGATTGTGGGTGCCTAGTTTCCTTTTCTATGGTTTCTTGTCTTGTGTGTCTCAGTTTTATCCCTACAGTTGCCCTCCCAGGGCTACCTATAGAAATTCAGAGGCGCAGATGGGGATGAACACCGAGTCCCAAACTCAGGACTTCAGGTGTTTGCGTGTTGATTGAATAGATGAAACAACCTCACCCGTGGCTACATATAGAGTACAGATGTACCTGAATAGCTATAAGTTAGGAGAGACAAACAACCTTGTGGTGCATATCTATCTAATAACAACTGCTCCTAACTTATAGCTAGCTTAACCGATGACTCATCGGTTTGTTACATATGCATGTGCACATTGCCTATCTAACACTCCCCCTCAATCATAACTTGGTCATGTTAAGATTGTGCTTGAAATTCTCGAGTAACCTGACTGACAAGGGTTTAGTGAACCCGTCAGCAATCTGATCTCCAGATGAAACAAAATCAATTTCTAACAGTCTTCGTGTAACTCTCTCTCTGACAAAGTGATAATCCACTTCTATGTGCTTGGTTCTAGAATGGAATACTGGGTTTTGAGACAAGTATGTAGCACCAATATTATCACACCACAGTTTGGCAGCCGCTGGGGTTCTCACACTCAATTCTCGAAGTAGAGTTTGTATCCACATAACTTCAGCAGTTGCATCAGCTATTGCTTTATACTTTGATTCGGTGCTTGAGTGTGATACTGTACTCTGTTTGCGAGCACTCCATGAGACAAGATTGGAGCCAAAGAAGATTGCAAAACCCCCGGTTGATCTTCTGTCATCACCGCTGCCAGCCCAGTCGGCATCAGAAAATGCGCTGATCAAAGTAGAGGATGACTTGAGGAGTTTAATGCCAAGTGAAGTACATTGCTTGATGTATCTCAGTATCCTCTTGACTGCAGCCCAATGTACAGTGGTTGGTGCATGGAGAAATTGACAAACCTTGTTAATCGAGTATGAAATATCTGGCCTGGTAAGTGTCAAGTACTGTAACGCACCGACTACACTTCTGTAATGTGTCGCATCTTTAGGTCCCAGCAAAGATCCCTCATGCAATGACAACTTCTCACTAGTACTGAGTGGAGCAGCCACTGCCTTGCAGTCAGACATTCCAACTCGCTTCAGCAGATCAGATGCATACTTGTCTTGTGTCAATAATATTCCATTTGATACTTTAGAAACTTCAATACCAAGAAAATAATGAAGATCACCTAAATCTTTCAAGGCAAACTCACTTTGTAGCTCCTTGAGAAGTGCATATGTGGCATTCTCTGTAGAACTTACCACAATAATATCATCTACATATACAAGCACAAACATGTTCAAATTATCCTTATTGAGGAAAAACAAGGATGTGTCAGCCTTTGATACTTTAAATCCGAGACTTGTCAACTTGTTACTAAGTCGAGCATGCTAGGCTCTAGGAGCCTGTTTTAATCCATAGAGAGCTCTATCAAGTTTGCACACATAATTAGGCTTTGCAGGGTCCTCATAACCTGGAGGCTGCTGCATATATACATCCTCGTCCAAATATCCATGCAAGAATGCGTTTTGCACATCAAGCTGTCGTAAGCTCCAACTTCTAGAGATAGCAAGTGACAAAATAATGCGGATAGTAGAGTGCTTGATGATAGGACTAAAGGTATCTTCATAATCAATTCCATACCTTTGCTTGAATCCTTTTGCTACAAGCCTTGCTTTGTATCTATCTAGGCTTCCATCCTTCTTTCTTTTGATCTTATAGACCCACTTGCATCCTATTACATTCCTACCATTTTGTGGTGGAATCAAGTGCCATGTCTTGTTGTTCATCAAGGCACTATATTCTGAATCCATTGCCATTTTCCAGTTTGTATTGGACAAAGCTTCTTCTAGATTCCAGGGCTCACCTGAAGTTGTGAGAAAAGAGTATCTGATGATACCATCAGTGAATACTTTTTGCTTATGTATGCCACTTTGAAGACGTGGTTCTGCATGTACACCAGTGCCTGTGGAGGAGAGGGGTATAGCCGATGCATCACTATTAGTAGTAACAACCGGCACAGAAGGTCCCCCAGCACCATCAGGTGCAGTAGGTGTTGTCTCCCCCTGGTGACGAGCAGTGGCATCAGAAGATCCTGTGGAGACGGCAGATGGTGAGCGCTCATGGGCCAGCTGCTGACCAGACGTGGATCCCGGTGCAGAATCCTGTCCAGGCGTACCTGCCGTCTGCCCAGGGTGCTGCACCGCATCATCCTCGGTACCAGCGTCGATGGATGGTTGTGGCACACTTGTTGTGTGCAGCAGATCAGCAGTTGTATTTTCTGCACTTTCAACAGCACTTGGAGAAAAAATATTAGTGGCATTAGGTACAACATTAGTCACCGGATCAGCTATAGTCGTACCCCCTGGATTAAACAAAGTGGGATGAAGGAGATCTATTTCTGAGCGAAGCCGAGCAACGGCATTGGAATGGAGCTTAGAAAGGGGAAAAATATTTTCATCAAAAATAACATCATGTGAAATATAGATGCGTCCAGTGGAGATGTCTAGGCACTTGTACCCTTTGTGGAGTTGACTATAGCCAAGAAAAGCACAACGTTTAGATCTATATTCAAGTTTGTTGGCATTGTAGGGCCTAAGATTAGGCCAGCACACGCACCCAAACACTCGGAGAAAGGCATAGTCCGGATCATGATGCAATAGGCGTTTTAGAGGAGTGGAATTGTTGATGACACGGCTAGGGGTGCGGTTTATAAGATAAGTAGCAATTAAAAATGCCTCATCCCAGAATTTCAAAGGGATTGAGGCATGTGCCAATAGAGCAAGGCCAACTTCCACTATGTGACGGTGCTTGCGTTCTATGGCACCATTTTTTTGATGTGTATGAGGGCATGACACAAGGTGAGTAATACCAATCTTAGCAAAAAATGAGTTCAGTGTTTGGTACTCGCCACCCCAATCAGTTTGCATAGCGAGAATTTTGCGATTAATCAGTCTTCCTACTAGAGCTTGAAATTCACAAAATTTTTGAAAGACTTCAAACTTGTATTTGAGAAGATAAATCCAGGTAAACTTGCTATAATCATCGATAAAACTGACATAGTATTTCTTCCTACCAACTGATTCAATAGCAGGACCCCAGACATCAGAAAACACAAGTTCTAAAGGTGCTAATGATGTACTAGATGACTTAACGTAAGGTAACTGATGACTCTTTGCCTGTTGGCAGGCATCACACACTGACTCACTAGATGAATCTTCTAAAACATG
Source organism: Microstegium vimineum (assembly GCA_022036555.1). Classification (NCBI taxonomy): domain Eukaryota; kingdom Viridiplantae; phylum Streptophyta; class Magnoliopsida; order Poales; family Poaceae; genus Microstegium; species Microstegium vimineum. The sequence continues at coordinate 48,297,162 of CM039125.1, forward strand.
AATATTATTGGTACTAATGACTTGCTTCACGACGCTTGTAGCGGAGTGACCTAGACGATCATGTCATCTGGTCACGGAAACTCGGGCAACTCCATGGGCTTGCTTTATTGGAAGGGACGGAATGGGGTAAAGGCCCTTGTGACACTTTCCTTTAAGGATGGTTTGCTTCGTGTCCTGATCCTTAATAGCAAAAAAATCAGGGTGAAATTCTAGAAACGCAGAATTATCAGAGGCTAGTTTGTGTACAGAAACAAGATTTTTGGTGGCTTGTGGAACATGAAAAACATTTTTAAGATGAATATTACGATAAGGGGTATGAAGAGTAGTATGACCAATGTGACTAATGTCCTACCTGATCCACTGGCAGTGTGGATTTGATCACAACCATGATACTTGTTCCTGAAGGATAGCTTCTCAAGATCACTAGTAATGTGATCGGTGGCCCCTGTGTCTGTGTACCAGTTTGTATCAACTGAGTACGTGTTCATGGCAGCTGCAACTAACTTTGGATCTGGCACGTAGTCTTCATCAAACCTGTGCCAGCACTTTTCAGCAGAGTGCCCCTTTTTGTAGCATACCTGGCACAAAGGGCGATCATCATCTTCGGCAGGTGGTGCACGATGAGAGTTGTTGATGTTGGGAATATGCCCTAGAGGTAATCATAGAGATGGTGTATTCCTTGTATCCATGACATGTTATGAATATCCATTAAAGACAACTTGTATCGATTAGCAATTATGTGAATTGCTTGTGAAACTCTTTTACTTGTATGGTTATTATAAAAGTTGTCCCTGATCGGAGTTCGTGCAAGAATGCACATGAATATTAGATCAACACATTATTAGTTGATGACTATGTTTCACAAGTCATGGACATGAGATGTCAAACTAATAATGTGGGCACATGTAGGACATGGTGCTGGACAGACCCAACATGAGATTGTCTCTATACACATCGTGTACGTTATGTCCTTAGACCTGAGATTGTCGTATGTACTCAAGATGTGAAACGACCTACCCTAGGACTACCAAACGCTACTCCGTGACTGGGTAGTTATAAATGTGGCTTTTGGGTTTGTCGGGAAACATGTTGTGAGACATAGTCAATCAAGATGAAATTTGACACTCTCCTTATGAGAGAGATATCACTGGATCACTCAAATGATTAGATCATCAAATGCATGGCCATGCTTGGGTTAAGTGTTAACCCACGAGTTGAACCAAATATCATGAGGCAAAGGAATAACATGTATATTGTATTGTGGTGGTTTGTCTGATATGATCATAGCGTATGCATAGGAGTTGACACGCCTTGCTAGAGGCCGCTATCAACTATTGGTCGAGTAAGAGTACTTGGGCCATGTCTATGTGTGCGTGAGCCCATAGGGTCGCACGCTTAAGGGGCTTGAAGCCTAATTCGGGTTGGACCCGAATTAGACTAGGTTTAGGGTTACTAATAGGCCTCCAACGTGGGAGCTCATTAGGACACCTATATAAGCAAGGGGAGGCGCGGGGCGAGTTAGACTTACGTCCTTTTGGCAGCCACTGTCGCCCTCCGCACGCTCGCGCCTAGTACTCCTCGCGGACCTAGCAGTCCGGAGGCATGACGCTTCTTCCCTGCACGTGTGGGATTCCTCGAAGGTGCTGCATCTGGAGCACAAGGACGAACCGCGAGTAGGAGACGTTGAGACGGACGATCTCGCAACTGCACGGCACTGCTGCGACGCGCACAACTACACCAAGTCGCTTCCGCTGCACCTGCGCGTCTAGTGGTAACCCCGTGATCTATAACTAGCACTAGTTCCTGGTTTATGGGGTAGAAAAATTTTGTTTTCCGGCCAGCGTAGCAACCTCATAACCCTACAGTTGAAGCCCCCGCGTCCACCTCTGTTGGAGTTGTCGCGGCCGTGTGATGGAGATCCCCACGGCCACAGTTGCGCTGACCACGACCGCCTTGGGTGCGGCCTCCTCCACCTCTGGGAAATCCTCCGCGGCCACGACTCGCGGAGTTCACCGAACTGGATCCGCCTTCACCGTAGGTAAGATCCATACGGGTCTCATAGTTAAGGAGTTGTGCATAGAGCTCCTCAACCGAGACTGGTTCCACCCTGATTGTTAGAGCAGTGACAAATGATGCATAGTCTTCTCCAAGACCGGTGAGAATATACTCGACCAGTTCTTCATCCTCGAGCCGGCGTCCGGCTGCTATCATTTCATCACCAATGGCCTTCATCTTCGCAAAGTATTCAACAGCAGTAGATGTACCTTTCTTGGTGTTGGCGAGGGCGATACGTAGATTGACGATGCAGGCACGCGTTTGCGACGCGTACATTTGCTCGATGGCGTTCCACACCGCTTCTGTAGTCTCACATGTGGAGACCTGATTTGCCACCTCCTTGGAGAGTGACGAGAGGAGGAAGCTCAGCATGGTTTGATCCCTGGCTTCCCATTCCTCGAATGCTGGGTTCGGAGTCTTCTGCTCCTTCCTGTCGACGGTGGCGACCAGATCCTTTTCTGGCGACTTGCGATCACCATTGATGTAGCCATGGAGTCGAGCACCGCGTATAGCGGATCGGACCTGGGCTTTCCACAGCGAGTGGTTCCCCTTTCCAAGCTTCTCCGTTACGGCATGGCTGTGGAAGGGATTGGAGTTGTTGTTGTTGGAGCTGGAAGAGGACATGGCGCTGGAGTTTAGTAGATGATGGCTTTGATACCATATAGAAATTCAGAGGCGCAGATGGGGAGGTGCAGATGGGGATGAACACCGAGTCCCAAACTCAGGACTTCAGGTGTTTGCGTGTTGATTGAATAGATGAAACAACCTCACCCGTGGCTACATATAGAGTACAGATGTGCCTGAATAGCTATAAGTTAGGAGAGACAAACAACCTTGTGGTGCATATCTATCTAATAACAATTGCTCCTAACTTATAGCTAGCTTAACCGATGACTCATCGGTTTGTTACATATGCATGTGCACATTGCCTATCTAACACTACCTACTTATATTTTCCTGCTATATTGATAGAAATGGTGCACAGTCATGTGCTTGTTTGTTCGAAAAAGGATAAGTTTATGTGTACTACATTTGGATGGGTTTAAATACCGTGGGTTTCTAAACTTTTATCGCATTTCCATCTAGGTCCATAAACTCTTAAAGTGAATATCAGGGTCATTCAACTTTCATCAAGTTGTTCATTTGAAAATGTGAATTCAGAAATATAATAATTAATTAATTGGCCTATAGTGATCTTAGAATTGAATGGACTACTTGAAAGTAAGTATCCTCAAATTATAAAAATTATAAAGTAAGAGATGTACCTTAGCATTGTCCTACTTACTTACTTACTTTGAGAGTGAGTTAGAGAACGCTGGAAAAAGTTGAAAGAACCCTTTCACTCTCTCTAGAAAATTACTAGCTAGTACGATCAAAGGATGCACTGACTATCTGGACGTGTTGATGGACTGATTGTACGTGGCTACTACTGCAGCAGCATCAGCAGTAGTTAATTACTACAATAAGAGGAATTAATAAATATACTTTTTTCTCAACAGATGGGTGGATCGATCAGTCGACGATATAGTATGGGTGCAGTAGTACAACTCGAGTCAAGGTAGGAAAAACAGATGGATGTAAACGGGCTAATATAATTACGCGGTAGCTGGATAGGTTTAATTAATTTTAAGTAGCCTAGCTAGTAGTAGCAGTAGTAGTAGTATAATATTTTGAGCCATAAATGTCTTGCGTGGATGACATGACGGAGCTTTCTTTTATTTCCCCATTCCAGAAAGGTGAGGATTCGATGATTCGACGGATGATCGTCTCGACTACCGGCCGGTGCGTGGTGGATTCGACCCCGATCGATTGACACGGAAAGTTACGCCTTTAATTTTGTCGACAAGTATTTTACTGATCGGTTACTATCCGCCCATTAACTCACCGACGACGACTGTAGTCGGCACGTAGCGCTACGTGCGTAGATTCTGACATTCTGTCGTCATCGACCGACTAATAATTGTTTATGTAACTTGACTGATGCTATGCTATTTTATTGTGTGAAAAACCAGTATACCATAGTTATAATAAACTAAGCTGATAAGTTTAAACGAACATGTCAGATATAATCCATCGTCACTACTCACGATGGACTTCCCTGTTCCTCGATCCAATGCTGCCATGCATGTTTTCTCTCACACCACGTACTTGACCTATCGTTTCGATGCAATGTGTTTTCCAAACTGGGTTTTATCGTCCCTGACTCATTAACGCTGCTAGCTAGTAGTGCTCAACTCACAGCCCTGATTGTTTTGCCTGCAGGGTTTCAGTCTCAGCAACGATCCATGAAAGGCTCCTGTGAATTGAAGATCATAACCGGCCGGCAAGCCATATACACACACGTCTATCAAAGGTAAGTGAACAAAACACGTCGGACGCTCACGGCCAACGTACGCATTTGGGGGACTAATTTGCCGAACAAAGTAAAGATTTTTTGCCTGGCTTTATTTAAAGACAGATTGAGCACACGGTTCAACTTCCACGCAAAGCGTGTCCTGGATGATGACAGTTGACAAATGCCAACGGTGTACTGATGTTGTGGAAGATATATATATATATAGGTACCACAGCGATCTCCTTTTCCTCTCCGGCCAGCAAACACATACATGCATGTCTGGGAAAGGCTTGGAATGAGCAGCATTTCCATCTTTAATTTTTCCGACAATGAGATTTGGAATGATAACACACCTGTTGGATTGGACACGAAGCTCTGACGATTCAGCCTTACTGACCATATTTGTTGTGTTGTTAAGAATACTCTGGCGAGACTATGAGATGCATGCTAGAAATGGCCAAGTTTGTAATCTGGCGTACGTAAACGCTTAAAGCAAGTACGTGACGAAGTAAATAAACAGTCACTCTGAATAAATAACTGGCGTGTAGCTACCTCCTCCTCCTGTAACTAACTCCATCACTCGATCCAGTTGACTGGCCGGTTCGTTCAAGCACTTTTATTAATACACAATTTGGTGGGGAAGCTCTCCCTAGCTCCGTTTCCATTCAAAAAAAGCGGTGAATTAAATGGATGTTGTCTAGCTAATCCGTCTAATCGTATCTGCCTCCGTTCCGTTCAGAACTTATCTTCCCGTTTTGTGTTTAGACGGTCATGTGGCCATTTAACAGGTTGTTCAGAACGTAAACGACATGGTTGACTTTGGTTTACTATTGTACTGTATATACTGTTTAAACAGCCTAACACAATTAAGCAGCAGCCCGCACGCAGCTGGGAGTAAAGAGCTCAGGGAGAAGATGGAATAAACATGCATGAGCTCGTTGAATCGAGTTGGGTACAAAATAATTTTAGGTGGTTTTGGGAATCAAGTAGGAGTATTATATAGAGAGATATCAGAGTAAAATTCACCTACCCAATATATATGCAAAAGAAGTCTCTTGGGCTCAAAAATTGAAGGGAAAGGCAGCTGGTCCTAGCTACTTGCAATAGAGGAATTGTTTTCGCCAAATCCTACCATGCACAAAGTGATGATCGATCAGTAATAGTATACTACTACTCCCCCCTCCCTATTTGCAGGATCCCTGATCAATAACAAGTTGCTCAATTAATTAGCAGGAAACTGTGTGTGCCCTGTCCCGTCGAAAAAGGAAAGAAAGAAAGAAAGAAGAGAAAGAAAGAAAGAAAGAAAGAAAGGAACCAAAACAAAAGCGTTTGGTGTGAATCGTTTGCGAATTGGCTAGAGATTACTGCAGCCCGTCCGGCGAAACAGTCGGTAGAGTTAGCGATGGATGGAGAGTGGAGGAGGCTTCCTTCCGGACGGCCGGCCGGTTACCGACGGTAGTAGCTAGGGGCATGCAGTGTCCAGTAGGCCCGGGCAGGCGCTAGCTGGATCCCAGACACCAACGCGGCATCTGAAAGCAGCGATCGAGCACGTCACGGCGGCTCGTCGTCGACGCTCCTCGATCGGCCTGCTTGCTGGTGCTGCTGGGTCCGGCAGATTCGCCACGCACCGGGACTGCTAGCGACCAAACGTGAGCTTTTTCGCCGTCACGGGTAATGTCTGTCCGGGCCCGACGCATCCAAGGAATATTTTTATTTATTTCGCCGTCGTCGCCGTGTGACCGTGACCGTACGTGTCTCGTCCACGTACGTACCCGGCCCGCGCCGCGCCGTACGTGCGTGCATGCCATGCCAGCCAGCCACCGCGCGGCAAGTTTAAGGGTGGTTGCTAGCTTAGCTGCCGGTCGTCGTCGTGCGCCAGCCGTGAGCCCGTGACGACGACGGCTTTTCGGCTTATGCATGCGGTGGCCCGGCCGGCCGGCCGGCCATGCATGGAGCTGAGCTTAATTTGGCTGTTGTTTTTGGCATGGTAAACTCCGATCCGGCCCATCATGGAGCTTTGGCTGTTGTGTAGTAATGCGCGCACCGTTAAAACTTATTTGTCACAGCACCTCTGCGCGTGGCCGTCGCGATTCTGCGTTCCCCGCTTTTTTGAATTAGTGGCGGCGATCTAGCTAGCTTATTCGCTGCTGATTCCATTATTCTAGAGCGTCGCTAATTGCCCATCCGGTCCGGTCCGGTCCAGCTTCCACTAATTTCTCCGGCCCAATCATAATGCCTCGACGTCGCTGCACGGCAGATTGCGCTGATCGATCGCCGGTCGACCGAACTGGACGTAGCAACGATCGACGACGGCCTACGTACGTGCCGGCCGCGGGCAAACCACGACGAACAAATCAAAATGGCATGATTATCAAAGTTTTTTATTGTACACCATAATTACCAATGTCTTCTAATATACATTTGAATAAATTTTTAAAATGTTTTTGACGCCTAAAAAGAAAAATGATCGTGTACATTTGGATAAATTTAGAAAATGTTTGACTTTGACACCTAAAAAGAAAATGGCATTTCCATGTCAAGATTAGCTCGGCACGCATGCTTTCCGACGGGCCGGCGCCACGTAGGCGAATTCCGTTGCTCCACGAGACACGCCCAGACACAGTAACGTGACACCAGTCGGTCCCTCCCCTAGCTAGCTGCAGCTCTTGCACTACACGACGACTGGTGAACGCGCGAGAGGCGAGATCACCGATCGTGCAGGTGGTAGTGGTGGTGTCCGATCGATCCTATCCCTCGTGACAGCCTGACTGGTGATGACAGGGCAAAAGATCAGCGCTCGCGGTCGCGGGGCAAGAAGAAGAAGAAGAAGAAAAAAAAAAGGCAGAGGGGCGGCGAGGTGCTTGGCTACATCTGGCGGCCGTGCCGCGCCACCTGTCCGACCCTTTTCCCCGTCGGCGAATTCCATTTCCATCTCTCGGTGGGATTAACGCACCAACGTTAGTGACCTGGAGGGCCGCCCGTCGTCACTGCACTGACTGATGCATCCATCCATCTCTGGAGTCTGAACGCCGCGCGCCAGGCCGGGGAGTACGTACGTGTTGAAAGGCGTACGCCACAAGTCGGCAAACCAGCAACGGCAACGTCGCTGCTACAGCAGCACCTGCTGCCTATGCTTTTTTTTTTCTTTTTCTTTCTTTCGGGAGCTGAAAGCAATACCAGTACTATATGTGCGTGTGTGTGGTTGGTTGATTGGTTCCTTTTTGTTCACCGGAGGGAGGGAAGGAGGGAGAGAGCGAGCGAGCGAGCGAGAGAGCAAAGCTTCTGGATAACCGAATAATCCACGAGTGCAGTGCAGTGGTGGAGCTCTCTGATGATCTTGACTTTGCACGAGCTGACACTAGCTAAGCGTATAATGGCTCCAGAAAGAGACGTATTCTTAGTGATCGAGTGTCGTGTTATGGTTACAGGCGCTTTGCTTTGCTTTGCTTCGTTCGCAATTAATTAACTGATGCGCTATCGATCACCCTGCATGCATGGAGAGAATATCATCAGAGATTGGAGCAGGGCCGGCCTCCCTCCCTCTCCCCTTTTCTCTACGATGAGACCTTTTGTTTTGTTTGTAGGCTCACCTAGTAGCTTTAGATTAGATGCATGATGATGGTCAGTACTCTGCTGTAGTGGTTAGTTTACTACGGAGCAGATCGTGAAGGAAAGGGGCAAGGGCGGTTTGCCTTTTTCGTTTTCAGAAATAAAGCTCTACTGTCCACACTGATGTACTTACATCTCCGGTCTTCAGGGGCATCATAGATTACCAAGGGGCATGGGGTCACCCCTGATGCACTCTGTCTCTTCAAAGCCGTGGAAATTTGCTTTTTACATGGGCATGGAAGATCTCATCTCCTACTCCATCCATCAGAGATCACACACGACAATGAGTCTTACACTACTTGATTTCCATTGGACGATTTTCTGCATCGAAGTAATTAAAACTAGGTACCAGCTGAAAAGTGACGTACTGCTCAAGTGGGTATTCCAGAACTGTGCCAGATTTCATCAGTACCCGCACGAGCTCTCATTCATAATTGGTTTCCCTTTACAAATTAGCAGCTCACTTGAGGCCTCTGCTCGTTCTGTGGGGCACTTCATTTGAGTAGCCGCATAGTTTAGTTTCAGATCAATAGTACCTTCTTTTCTTTGATTGATTATCAGATCAATAGTACTTTCAGCAATGAACACCTGGTTTGGTTCCCAAGTCAAGATGGATCGATCCAGTGTCCCCTCAGAACAGTTCCATCTTCCATGGCCACGATGATTACCCTGCCATTCCCCCTGCTGTTGGACGTGGTCATGCCATTTTGACTAGCATTTTAATAACTAATAATTCTTGGCTTCTTGCTAATAAAACACAAAAAGGTGTTCCCAAATCCCCCAAAGCGCACGAGCAACAACAATCCACCCGTGGGAGTTTATTTAATTAGAGTAAATCTAATCTTTCCCCGAGTTATGACAAAGCTTTGGCATCAGGATGGCATCATGCGAGCGGGTGCGTGGCCTACCTGGTCGACCATGCGCGCTAACGGCCCGCCCAACTCGTGCATGGCCATGGCCGAGCGCGAGTGCGCGCCGTGGCCGGCCGAAAAGGAGGTTGGGCTGGGATTCTCGACATGCAATCATCACGGCGGCGAGCACCCGGCGCCATGCGTCGACGCCGCGCTGCCGTTGCCTCCATGGCAGTTGCCCGGGAGCTCGGGCGTCTCCTTTCTTCTTCTTTTTTTTTCCCTTGCGCCCATGCCATGCACCAGCGGCGTCGCACGCGCCAGCGTACTAGTACTGCTGCTAGGTAGTAGGTCGTGGACGAGAGCATTAGCGGACGAGATCTCGCATTATATTCCTGGAATGATTGCTGATCCATGCTTGGGGTGGGTCGCTAGTGTGATTGGGTCTCTTTTTTCAGTTTTTATGCTGCACAAAGTGACGGGAAAAAAAGCAGGTGCAAGAAAGGACCTGATTCCCAGCCCTGCTTCTCTGCTGCTGCTGCTTCAGCCCAGCATTTGACACCCACACTGCAGATCTGCAACTGTACAGTTTACAGGGGAAGTTCACAGGAAATAAGTTAGTTCCTGCAAGGTTGGGGGAAAAGAAAACTGTGCTCACGATGGGGCTCAGCTGCAGTAACAAGTAACACCACTAAGACAAGTTTCGGTACCTTTTGTCTGAATATACGAAGAGGCAAAGATCACCAGCCTCAACCTTCGTTCCTTTGTCCTGCCTGACCATATCCAAGAGCCTTTTCCTTTCCAACCCCATCTCAACAAACGGCCACCATACCAAATAGTTCATGCAACACGATCATGGCCTCATGGGCCATCACAACGGTGTCCATCCATTCATCGGTAGTGGTCGCCCCAGATCCAGGCAATGCCTGAACCTGAAGGTTCAGGTGCAGCCTGGGTATATCTCCTGAACACGTGTAGCCTGCTGTTACCTGTTACAGTTCATGGCGTAGAAATTCAACTGCCGTGTTTCCATCAAAAGCCTGCGCTCAACGGATTAAGCGCCTTCGTTAACTACAATATACTGTGCAAGCTTGAGTCCTGGAGCTCTACAGCCATTTGGCTTGGCAGAGCAGCAAAGCCAAAGGCACGCCACACAGGAAGACTGATCTGCAGCAATTTCTCACACGCCACCTTGATAACAAACTTGGCTTAGCTTTTCTGAATGCTGAAGTGACTCGAACACTGGCATGCTAATCTACAGGAGCTGCAGCTGACAGCGCCCAAGGATTCAGAATTTCAGATATCAGATTCTGGGGGCACTGTAGCTCACTTGACAAGCATGTAGCTACAGGGACATAACATGCGCGTCATCTTTTCCTTTCTTCCCATGAAGCGGACAGCTCCCACTGCATGGCTTCTCCAGTTCTCCTTTGGCATGTGTAGTCGCTCACTACCGAACGTGAGACCCAGAGCAGGCGAAGTGGCCGCTCCCATCAGCAGTAGCCTACGTGCAGACTATCAAGATCATCCAACTTGCAGCCCAGGGCTCAGACCAACTCCCACTCCCAGTGCAGACGCACTATGCATAGGATGGGGAAACAAGCAGGCATGCCCGGCCAACAAGTGCAGTTCAAGACAGCACAATCTGGGAATCGGATTACGACCCGTCACCAGAGCCATTCATGAACCAAGATGCATGCGATCCTGTCCTGTCCAAGCAGTAGGCAGTAGCACAACAGGGAAGAAGAAAAGGTAAAGGAGTAACCCATACAAGGATTAACAATTGTCCCTGTTACACATATATGGCCAAGCCAACATGTAGGGGCTAGAAGAGCACCCACAAAACCAACCGCACAGCAAAAGCAGCCTAGATTTATTTTAGCAGCATGGCTCTCCACGATAAGGAAGCATGCAAATTTTCAACACCAAATAAGCTCAAGGCACTAACCTGGATGGGAGTGAGTGCATCCCTTGTGATTTGATGTCAACACAATGGAAGGAAATCATTTACTAGGCAAACTGTGACAGAGGCTGTCCTTTTAGCATGCATGGCTCCATCCACTTGCAAAGTTGCTCCACAATGCTAGTGATCAAAACTCAGTGCTTCCACCGTTATGACCTGTTTACACGCCATAACGAACTTTTATTATAATCAAGATTCAGTAAGGTTTGTGCCAACAGGCACAATAGAGACACGCTTGCTTTTACAAATTACAGGGCAGAAATCGATTAAATACTTCATTACCATAGTGGTCGACTGGTCGCTGTAACCAAGCACTAAGTTTCATTATAAAGTAACCACAGTGCTTTACCCAATGAATTTACCACGAAAGTGATCAAACTTGACTGCAAGCACAGATGGATAGGCAAGCAGCATAGCATCTCGATAGTCATCGACATGGCTCAAAATCAGAACCCTTTCAGGCCATAATTACACTGTTTCTCCCTAGCCTGAGGAATTAATACAATATTTGTCTGTTGGCCATTTGAAATGAAAATTCTGCCTTCCAATTTGCATGATAGAATATGAATTGAAGAACGGTTTAGTTGACTTCTATGACTCTGACTTCACTTGTTTCTATGACTCCTTTTGTAGATCCAAAGCAATACAGCTAGCATTAAGACGCAAACAAATAAATATTCTAACGTTAGCACTCACAGCTGCCGATGTCTATTATGGTCATTATGCTCACAAACAACAACTAACTAAGCAACATAGAACTGGAACACATTAAAAAAAAGTGAACTACAAGCTTCCTTGTTCAGTCAGTGTAACTAAACGCAGGAACTTAATAGCTTATCAATCAGGCTTCAGTACAGGTTTAATATCAGATCTGATATTAAGCTGCCAAGAGCCCATGCAAGACTGGGCCAGGCCAATAGCCGTGCCAATGGACAAGCCCATTGAATCTGTGCAGAGAGAGGAATGACTTACTGGCCATCCAACTCAAGTTAAATACTAAATCCAGTGTCACGAATGGGAGATGACAAGCTCATAAATCCAAATAGTAACTACCAAGTTTTGTTTCCTTTAATCATGAAAATGGATATTTGAGGACAAAACTTCTAAAATGGTCTTGCAGATATACATAAAAACAAGGTAACAGAATTAAGTGTTGCTGATAAAAAACTGAAATGGCCCATCAATGAAATCCAATCCAAAAGAAAGGACCAAACTAGGAAGATGTTCAATGTTTCTCTGTCCTCATTCCAAAATTCTGAAGCTGGAAGCTAGCAGCTGACGAAACTTAATGGCATATTTGACGATAAAAAGAGCAACCTTGTATAATTATATAGACCAAGATAAACTAGTTGAAACAATACAGAAGTCAGAACATTGTTCTAGTTATCTAGTAAGTGGTAACAATCTATCATTGTCGAGTATGCACCTTCTTTTCTCTCGCCCCTGGAGAAGTACAACAGTTCTAACTCAAATTTGAAAACACATCCTAGTTCAAACACTAATGCAACAGGATCTTTCTTCTAATATGCAGTACTTCAATGGAATCTTCAAACTACAAAGTGAGTAGAGTAGTGACTTCCAGTCTCAGACAATATAGAAGAGGCACCCAGTCAAATGATCAGGTATTAAAGAGATATGAGGCCACTAATGGAAGGATGAAGTAGAATTACAGGGTCACAGGGTCAAGAAGAGAAGGATTTTGAACATTCAACTCCTATCAGATGTACAATATGATATACTTTTATACAAAGCCTAGATCAACTTCGAGTCAGCAATAAATGCAAAAGGAATAAAAAAATACTGGTACCAACTAATTTCAAAATTACCATAAGTGTTTATTACAATGCTAAAGAGAAAACTGAGACTATTGGACCTGTTTCTAAACAATTGGGATGTCCTAATATCTCAGCACAAGTCAAAACTCTGAACTTCTGATGTGCCCACATCGCAGTCCTAGATATGTTAAATTATATAAACTGACAAAAGTGGGCAAGTTTCTTGAGGACAGTAGCATAGTCGCATACTCTGCGTAAATTATGCACTGTTACAATTCACAACACCAAAGTACACAAGTCGGCTTCTTATCTGAAACATTCATCATAACATTCCAAACATAAGCAACAAGAAGGGGACACAACAAGGCAATATACACATGAGACGTGTGACTGGGTGACGTGACACTAAGGGTCTGTTTGGACTTTGGAATTGGGATTCAAATTCCAAATCCTTTTGAAATCTAAAAGTCTGTAGAGCAATCCCCATTGTTCCAAACAGGTCCTAATGCAAATTACACAACTAAACAGCATCTGCGACTCCCTGTAGGTAATTTTGTGGCAACAGAATCTTTGTTTTCCGAGTGAAGTAGCAAACATAGGAAACATCACACTTGAATATTAGGTCAACACTTTTTCTGCCTCATAAAAAGTAGGGGTTCCTATAGCATAAGAGCAAAATGAAAGTATTCATTTAATCCTGAGCAAGTCAGAACTCAGAAGTACATTCAGTATCGTAACGTCAGTTTTAACTATAAAAATAAAGTGAACCTCTAGAATGAAAACAGCTCATCTCAATGATTGTGTATAGAATTTAAGGCAAAGCCAAGCTGCATTGCTTAACACACACAGGGTTGTTGTCAACACCCAATTACAGTAAGACAAAATGTAGCCAACTCAAAAGGAGAAACAAAAGGATATTAACCAGATACCAGTCTATGCCACTTGTCCTGTTGTGGGACATACAACACCAATATCACCACCGGCACGGAGGAGATGCCAATTCCTAACCCCTCATAGCTCGAATTCATCATCCAACTTTAGCGCCTCAGCTGCAGCCTCCTCTTCCTCATCATCAATGGCGAAGTATGGGTTATGCACCTCAGGCCGGAACCTGTACCCAGTAAAGACATAGAACGCGAGTGTCGCAAGCTCCCCGGCCACGACGCTAGTCCACAGGTACCGGTACGAGGTGATGGTCTGAAGCGCATACACCACGACACGCGTGAAGTAAATGTAGCAGATGACGACCACATAGTACTGGCGGAAGAGGGTGAGCTTCATGAGGTTCACGGCGGCCTTCCCGTCCGAGCGAGCAGCCTCCCGGAGGTTCTTAATGGACCACACAATCGGGAAGAGCACGGCACAGCAGCAGATCACATCGACCAGCAAGAAAATCTGCTTCCAGGTGACCCAGTCCCGAGCATAGGGTCCAGATTCGTCAATCACCACCTGCGCAATGTTAGCTACGACCTGCAGGGGGATGACCGTCATAAGCACCTTCTTCTCTCTGTCTGCCAGGTAGGGCTTGAGGAAGGACCAGCCGGTGCCGATGAGCACTATAAGCGTGAAGAGCGAGATCCCCTTGAGGAAACTGAAGATGTAGAAGAGCACGTCCCATCCGTGGGCGGTGCCGGTGCGCTCGATGCACGACTTGTCCTCGGCCTCGGCGAGGAGGTTGAGCGCCTTGAGCACGAGCACGGCGAGCATGAAGTAGTGGATCCGGAAGACGGCGGCCCGCTTGCGGAGGAGGATGGCGACCCAGGCGGCGGCGAGGCCAGCGTAGGCGAGGCAGAAGAGGAAGTAGAAGGAGGGCAGCGCGGAGGCCCCCGCGGAGAGGTACTGGCGCTCCCCGGTGGCCTGGTCGACGTTGTACATGGCGGAGCGGACGTCCATGTCGACCTTGAGGCCACTGCCGAGGCAGTTGGCGAAGACGAGCGTGTACTGGCCGGGCTCTTTGACGGTGAAGGCGGTGGAGAAGGAAGAGGAGCGGGCGACCTCGACGCCGGCGGGGTTGGAGGGCGGGCGGAGGTGGTCGAAGGAGAAGGCGAGCTTGACGAGCTCGGACTGGAGCGCGCAGGTGACGTCGAGGTCCTGGAGCTGGCGGAGGACGTGGACCCAGGCGTCGAGCGTGGAGAGGAAGAAGCCGAGCTGGGTGAGGTCCAGCTCCGCGGAGCCCTGCGGGTCGAAGGCGATGCCGGAGACGTTGAGCTCCAGCACGCCCGAGTGGGAGAAGCCGAACTCGTCCAGCGGGATTATGCTACGCGGGTCGGCCCGGATCGTGGTCTCCCGGATCTCGGCCGCCACGGGGGGAACCGACACCATCGCGGCGACGAGGAAGAAGAGGGCGGTCAGGGAGGTGCCCGGAGCGCCGCGGCGCGCGGCGACGGTGAGGCGGACATTATGGGTGCCGCCGCGATCTGTGCGGGGGGGGGGGGGGGGGGGGGGGGGGGGGGGGACCAGGGGGCTGAAGGCGGCGGTTGTGCGGTGGCGGTGGTGGGATTTGGGATTTGGAGGGAGGGGCGAGCGAGCGGCGCGTGGGGAGGGGGATGCTGCCGGGATGGCGTGGTGGGGGTCGGTAAGGCGACCGACGCGTAGGTTGAATCCGGGTCCGGTTCGCTCGCTCGCGTCGCGCGATCGCCAGCACTTCGCGAGCCCCTGCCTCGTGCAGTCGTGCCTTGTGCGTACAGTAACCCTTTACATTTCGTGGGAATATACTTTGAAAAAAAAAAAGAAAATAATTATGCTTAGCTTAGCTTGCTCATAAAATGAACACGAGCACACGACAAGCCGTAGAAAATATACCGCTGCGAATTGCGTGACAAATTGTTCTCACGGTTTGATTTAACCTCGGCACGTGGCTACGTTGGACTATCGAGTTTCTTCCAATTTGTTTCCAAGTATTATCTATGCCTTTCAATGACACTCTTTTAAATAACTTATGGCTTTCAATAACACTCTTTAAAAAAATTACTTTTACACACCGAACACACACTGACACACATAAGTCTGTTGTGTCGGTATCTTAATGCACGCAACTCGCTCTTTTTGTCTTGGCTTGTTTTTTTCACCTTCGTCTCACTTGCGAGATTGAGAAGACTCAGTGAAATCTGACAAACCCGAGCAATACTAGTGGTTAGGGTTTCAAGTTGATGAACTAGCAATGGTGGCAATCAAGACATCCATGGACGCGGGCTTTATCGCAACGTCGTGTGTTGGGCGATAAGAGAGATCGATTGGGCGATGACAACAAGGATCAAGGGTTGGGAGAGGCCAGTTGGGCGGTGCCAACGATGAAGGCGTTGCCTTGAGAGGAGGTAAGCCTGGGCAAAAAAAACCGAAAACCGAGAACCGAACCGAAATAATCGGAACCGAAATCGAAAATTTCGGTTAGTTGTTCGGTTCTCAATTCTCAGGAACCGAACTAACCGATCTTATTTCGGTTCCTAGGCTCGGTAACCGAAATAATCGAAATTCACAAACAATCTCAATAAACTTTACAATTTATGCCTAATACCATCTTAACCATAGATATAAAAGACGTATTACACCCTCTCACAACTTCACACATTCGTATTTCTTTAAATCTCGGCATCATGCTTTTTTAAAATATTTTTTCTCTATTTTTTTCTAATTATTTTTTGTTGATTCTGTAATTTCGGTTAGTTCGGTCGGAACCGAACCGAACTAACCGAAATCGAATTTGCTCGGTTCCAGATTTTAGAAAGAACCGATCGGTTTCTGTTTTTGCGGAACCGAATTTGTGTCAATAACCAAGGAACTGAACCGATCGGTTTCGGTTAACCGAACGCCCACCCTGAAGAGGAGGAGACGGATGCTATGACTATAGTTGACAACGGACGAGGTGACATTTTTTGTTTATGAAGATAAGAGATATGGGACACTAATGACATGGTTGAAGAAGATAGTTGGGGCTACAACTAGCAACGGTGGGGGTGTAGTGGAAGCGACACTCACCGTCGAAGCTGGACGTGAAATAACAATGCCCGATGAAAAAAGAAGTGTGCGCGTGGTGTATAAATAGCACCAACCATGCATCCGTTAGAGCTTGATTGGATTCTCGAGTCTAAACTCTAGTGAACTAAGATTAAGGACTAAAATTTTAGACCACTTTAGTCCACTTGTGTGATTTAGAATTTTTGTGAGGCTAGCTAAACTTAGTGCTTTATAGTACCTTAAAAATTAAAATGGTCTAAATTTAGTAATTAAACTTTAGACCATATTTATCCATGTAGGTCCTTCCTAGGTTCTTGTAGTTTTCTTTTTTCCTTCTACGCCGGTTATGGTAGGATAAAATTAGTATAGCCACAAAGACAATTCCCTCCATATATTATATATATGTACTCATAAAAGAAACCGATCAACTAGTACAAATAATTTTGTCTCGATTCTCTTTTTAAAAATGGAAAATGCTGGTGACGTTTCATTGTTGGTGTTGACACGGCGTGCTTTGAGATCGATGATCAACATCATCTAGAAAAATATATGAAGACGACTCTTGAAAGTGGTGCCTCAGTCTTCTTCTCGAAGCAAACCCATTAGTTTACATGCTACTAGTTAGCAAGTTGATTAAACAACTTCATTATCTGTTTCTATCCTCCTCGTTCCTAGGTCTATTCTGGCAACTCCTTTTAGGTCATCTCTATTGGTTACAAGTAACTTAAGAGTTATTTTAATATCCTTTTGTATTGACGAAATAGAGGTTATGGTGGAAAAAATCACTCCAATAGCTTCAAGCTTCCATTGTATCCCTAACTATTGTCATCAGATATTTCTATTTATTTGCTAGCCAAATGTGTACAAGATATAATAACACATTGGAATATAGAAAAAAAAAATCAAATGGCTAGCCAAATACTGGGCATCAAAACATCTCCAACAATTTTTCTTTCTAGAATTTATTTTTCCCCTCAGCTATATCCCTTGAAATCGGTCGATATATTTTCCAAGCAAACATTGCTCACCAACTTTGGATCCATGGGTGTTCATATGAGTGGGCAATTCCCCTCCCGCACAAGGGCATCACATTCCTTGAGGTTTGAGACATAGCCGCCATGTTGTACAAATCGTAGCTCCGGCTCCGGCGCAACTTCTGACTATTGTGGCTATACCGTAGATGCTCGTTGTGCCACAATATTGTGTTTGCTCTGCCATTGTTACCACTAACTTATGTCCGTAGACGGCTTGTCGAGCAACCCAACCACGTGCATCAACTCGAAGAGAAGAAAAGCGCATATGCAAATATACTTCATCCTTATTCTTTTTTTCTTTCAATGTTTATTGATTTATAGCAATCCTGTTAATAATATGAAGGACTGATGTGGATAATACATATTTTGTGAATCTAAGAGCAACTCCAAAAGATTCTTTCTATTATTTCTCGTTTATTATTATTTCTCGTTTATAAAAATAAAGATCTTGATGAAAAAAAATATCATTTTTAATTGAATCTCCAAATATAGATATATTCTGTATAGGATTTCTCATTAATCAAAGATGAATAACGAGAATAGCTCAAGTGTATATAAGAAAATATGTTAGAGTGTATAAAAATGTAGATTTTTTTTACTAAAATAACTTTTCAAACCGAGAGAGTAAACTTAAAAAAAATCTTGAAGATATTCTAAATATTAGCTATAGAGAGCCAGCTTTATCAAGGTCAAGTGTAGATGACTCTAATTTAAATCTGGTATATCCATGTCACTTCGAAACAAAAGAAAGACAAAATTTGGACGAAAAATACTTCAGCTAGCTCGGAGATTTGCTCCCGCTCGCGGCGCCGACAACACCACTGAAACTCACAGCTCATAAGAAAAAAACGGCGGCGCGATAAGAAGGGCGCCGCTGTTGGCGCCGGGCCGGCTCCCGAGCGGTGGCCGTCCTCAGATCCGCTCCCCGGCCCCCGCACCCCCGTCGCGCCGCGTCGGATTGCGGACCCTTCGACTTCAGACGGTGCTGCGGCGGCGGGGGTCGGGGCCTGTGCTCGGGCGACGCGGGATCTGAGCCGCCATTGGTGGATTTTTCTTCGACTGATTGCGGACATTTTCTTCTGGTAGGTAAGCTCTGTGTCTCCTCCTGCTCGTCCTTGTCCTCCTCGTCCTATCCGTCGTCGTCGTGCCTTTGACCTTAAATGCTAGATTGCATCCTTTCTGGGACGGAGGGAGTATTGTGTATATGTCCACATCCCCTAAACCCAAACCCTAGATCGATTCGAGGCTGTGCACGGACCATTCTCCCGATCGGCTGTTGCTTCACATAGCCACCACTACGATACTGCCTCGCTGCCGGTCCATTGCCTGGCAACTGGCATTGGTGGCGGCAGGAGCTGGAATCGTGCGGTGACGCCTGACGCGGCTTCCGAGTCGGGTTTGGCCGGTTGCGGCGCTCTGCTGCTCCACTCCTGATGGATGAATGGATCGTGGATACTACCCCTGCGGTGCCCTGATGCGCAGCAGTGGTGATCTCCTTGCCTGTGGGATATGCTGGGCCTGTTTGGAAGACAGGAATTTCACAAGAATCAGTTCATTTTTACAGGACTTAACTTTTTGCCACATCTTCTCTACTTCTCCCCTGCCTTCTCTTCTCTCCACCCCACCCACTGTCTACTGTGGCCTCCCACCCACGGTACATAGCGAGTGCTACTAGTTCAGTGTCTCGGATCCTGTGCCTTGCGCATTGAAAAGAATCATTTTTACCGTGAGACCTTTGTCGATGAAAAGATCGATACCGCGAGAAGTTTGTCGAGATGTTCTTTATTCTCGTGATGGGGCGACCTAGAATCTGATTTTAATCGGGTCTCAGAGAGCCGCTGCCGCCGGGGGTGGATCCAGTTAAGAACATGGTTGTACACACTTATGCCTGATAATCTTTGCTTTGCAAAAGGATTAACACTTGTAATTGGATCAGATCTGATCTGAATACAAATGGCTTAAGTTTGAGTGCTCGGTTTCGCATGGCAGGAAGGAAAGAGGGTGAACATACCTGGTGGGTGTTCGTTGCCCCCTGGTCCACTTATTGGGATGAGTAAGTTGTGCTACAAGAGAAATGAGAAGCTGGCTTGCATGATTGAGCAAAGGCGATGCTGAGCCCTTCTTTATATGGTTTATGTTATGATTCTTTATGACTTTCGTTTTTGTTTTGTTCTACTCTTTAGTGGCTATGATGGTTCAAATTTCTATTAGAGAGCTTCTGCACTCTACCGTCTTCTGAGCTGGTACTGTCCGTTTACTGCCTATCTTGGATGGCTAATACCATACTAGTTACCACCTCCGTCAAAAAAAGAATGTGACCCTGTCTCTGTTTGTTGCTTAACTAGGATGGCTTGTAACTTTCTACCTCTGTCCCAAAAATAATGCAATTCAGTCTATGCATTTGGACAAAAATGAAATGATTGTCTCTGTGTTGCTTAACTTGGATGACTTGTACACTACTACTTCCGTACCAAAAAGAACACAATTTTGTCTATGCATCTGGACAAGCATTCCATTTGGGGCAGTGGTAGCAACAAGTAACCAGTTCTGTGGTCATAAGAGAGGGAGAGAGAGCAAGAGAGAGAGATTACATTGTGCTTCCACTATATATTGCAGTTGGTATGTTGATAATGGTTAAATCTGAGCCACTCAGCTGAACTCCTTTTTCTTCTGTACCACTGTATGAATATCCTCAGTGCACCACCACGGCACTACTCCCACTGCAGTTTAATCTGATCGTTGAGTTGGTTCATACTTTTATTCTGTTTTGTATTTATATTTTTTGTGTTCTTATCTGCTTGTTCTTTTGTGCCCTTTTGTATGTCCTGTTGATGCGCCTCTACCACTCTACCCTGATATAAGGCTGTTATTCACTTGCCTACCTGCTGGGTTTGAACCTGCGACTTGGGTAATATTATTGGAACTGATAGGGCAAGTCATTTTCATCTCATAGGCACTTAACCTAAGTGCCCCTCAAGAACAAAGAAATAAATTTCAAGTGTGGGGCAATGATCAACAACCATGGCTGACAAAAGCGCCTTTGAGCAATCAAGGCTGCTATGGGTACCAAACTGGAATCCTCGCTTTCCTCTCTTGGAAACCTTTTCAATTATGCTCTAATGATAGTGGCTTTGCCCTTGGATGGTCATGCCCTCTTGATGTGTGAAAACCAGGGCAGCTCCACTTATCATATCAGGACATGTTGATGTGGTGATAAGAGATGATGTGGATATGGTTAAATGATTGAGCAAAGGCGAAGCTGAGCCCCTTTCCCCCTCAACACGTACACAAAGATAAGGGATTAAGAAAACACGATTTTATGTTGTCTCTTAATTTTTTTTGTTGAATATGTTGTTGCTTCGTGTTTTCTTGTCTAACCTACATATTTTCTATTTTCATTCCTTTTGTTGCATTTGTCTAACACCATGCCTTTAAATTTGGATTCCGCTTGTCAGTAGGTTGGGATGTTTCCTTGTTTCAGACGTTGATTCTGCTATGATTGTTTGCAATAGCCTTGTTTTGCATGATGGATACTTTCTGATAACTTTGTTCATCCCAGAATTTATTGCAATAATTTCATGAGTTATGTCTCACTACTCCTGTTGGAACTGGTTGGGTTTGGACCTAGGAGGGCATTGTGTTTACTCAATTACTTCCTTTGGACCATCATAACTATTATACCTTGTAGGGTGTAGCATTGATCCATTTTGGTAGTTCCTATGCATTCCTTTGTTTTTTCAGATATTTTGCTATTCTTTCTTGTTTGGATCTGTTCTTAAGTGGCTGTGATGTCAAATGCCCCAGTCCCATCGATCTATTACCTTTTAGCATCCTGAATTGTTACTTTTGGTATTTTGCTCAATATGCCGCTAAACTAGGATGGCTTGTACCATATTCAAGCAACCAGTTTGCAACAGCTGTTGTCAACTTGCCATTGGTATGGTGGTGGTGTGGTATATATCCAAATGAACAATCCTACTCAAAAGTTCATTTAGAGAGGGATGGAGGGAGTATATGTTTCTTCTGCAAGTATTGTGTTGACACCAGGGCAAATCTGAGCCACTCAACGTGACATTAATCTTTCTGTTTCGTCATATACTTTTGTTTATGATTCTATTTCATTCATGTTTCCTACCTTTTCGAGTGATTTCAACTTGGGACCAGGAGTTTGGTACAAAAGGGACCAATATGTCAACTTCGATTTGATGTCATGTAAGATTCTTGACTTGGGTAGACTTGGTGCATATATTCCTTGTGGTTTTGGTTAGGATGCCCGACGTAATTGGATGAATTGCTCATTTTGTTCTAAAGAATGTTTTTTTTCCAGTCTCTCATTTAACTACTTTAATTCTTCCACCACTACTTATAAGTGGTTCCCTAATGTGTCTCTACTTCTGTGGCATGAGGCATTGACTTGGAAATCCCTTTGGGCTGCCAGCATTGGCATTAGTGGTCCTAATAGTGTGCCATGGCCTTGATGAATGTTGATTGATCATTCAAAAGGATAGACATGCTAAATCATTGCCATGAGCATGGCTGTACTTTTTTTGGTCATGTGTGTGACTGGCTCTATGCGTCTGCTATTTACATTTGACCAAGCTATTTCTTT
The DNA here is from genome assembly GCA_022036555.1 of Microstegium vimineum. Lineage (NCBI taxonomy): Eukaryota > Viridiplantae > Streptophyta > Magnoliopsida > Poales > Poaceae > Microstegium > Microstegium vimineum. The sequence continues at coordinate 48,319,344 of CM039125.1, forward strand.
CTCTGTGTGTTCATTTGTGTATCGATCGATTTTCCCAATTGCAGAAACATTGGGAGTTGCGATGATGAATTGTTGGAGAGGGCTTTCTTTCAATCCTGCCAAAAAACAAGATTGGGAGTGGGTTTTGGGAACTATTGGAGATGCTCTGGTTGGGAGTAGCAGTTGTCTGTATATCTTGGCCACTGATGGATGGATGGATGGATGGATGGATGGATGGAACATGAATACTTCTCCTGATGCGTTGCAGTGGTGATCTCCTTCCCCTGCAGTTGCTTCTGGGACATTTAACTTTTTGCCATCTTCTCTTCTTCACCGCTGCCTTTTCTTGTTCCCTTCCTCTTCTCCCCACTTGCGCTATATCTCGTGGCAATGACTGTGCGGCCGCTGCCGCCCTATGACAGGTGCTAAGGTCTCGCTGGTCCCTTTGCCAGGTCTTAACTGGGTACTTTTCTGGTGACATAATCACTTGCTGCAAAAGCTGAATCCTTGGAGCTTTTCAATGTTGAGAGACAACTGATTAGTTCCCACAGTATGGAGGTTAATCTCCAGCTAGGTAACGACTCGTTGGTAGCTTTGAAGGAAAGGTCTTACGACTTACAGAACCTTGTTAAGCAAGGAATTAGCAACACAACTGGCAATGCCTGTGCCATTTTCACTTCCAGATCCTGTTGTAATCAAGTCAATTGCATCTTCCACGATCACAAAGAAGTGCAAGGCGCGTTACCAGCTAAGTTGACCTGCCATGGGGACACGTACTTGGTTAGGGACAGCACCATCATAAAGCTGAATATTGACAAAGAATCTGTTCAGGACTTGTTCGTGGATTTGGTGTTCTCCATCCTTCGTGAGAAAGATCTAAGAGAGGCTCTGCAATTTCTGAATGTGTTGGAGCCATTATTGATATAATTTTTTTACTTCTCGATGGTTTGAGTGTAGGACTGGGATTTTGATGTTCCCAAGGCTCTCAGATGACTCGCAGCAGCACATTCAGGAACAGTCTCTTATTCTTGAGCAGTCAAGGTATTCTAAAAAGTCAATTCGTACAATTACGAGTTGAAAACAATTGGATGAGTAAGTGGTGCTACAAGAGAAATGAGAAGAGGTGGTTTTTTTGGCTTGGGTGAAAGTACCCAGTGGCCATAGCAACTGAAATTTACTTAGGGTGACCGTGGTGGACTTGGCCCGAACCTGTGAATAAAGTACTAACGAAGGGCAATAATGTTCCACCTTTTCTGAATTGCATGCCAGTGAGCGATGGAGGCAGCTGTGAGTATCTAATTAGAGGTGATCCTCTCCCGTCTTGAAGCATATTTAGTCATCCCTTTTTTGTTTGTGGCTCTGCCTAGGAGGGTCATTTGGATATGTGACAACCAGTGCAGTTCCACTTACATTGGATGAGTAAGTGGTGCTACAAGAGAAATGAGAAGTTGGTTTGCATGATTGAGCAAAGATGATGATGCTGAGCCTTTTTTTGTTGGTTTATGTTATGATGCATTAACTTTCCTTTTTGTTTTGTACTACTTGAGTGGCTATGATGATTCAAATTTCCATTAGAGAGCTTCTGCGCTCTGAAGGAGCTGTGCTTGTTTTTTTTCTATATTTCAATGATAAACCTCCTGAGCTGGTATACCATTCAAAAAACAACGATCGTGTCTCTGTTTGTTGCTTAACTAGGATGGCTTGTACCTTATTACCTCCATCCCAACAAGAATGCAATAAGGTATACCATTCAAAAAACAACGATCGTGTCTCTGTTTGTACCTTAACTAGGATGAAGAATGCAATTGGCTCACGTCAGGATTGAGGCCTTAGACCATATAAATACTTCTCCTAACTCTTGTCTCCCATCTAATCTACTAAGCCTACGGCGGAGGAGCAAACCTCGCTGGAGAAGACAGATCGTGACTACGAGCTATGCAGTCGCGGACGAGCTACCCAACGGCTTTGACACCCTTGACAACTTCTATTCCAGCTGCTTGGACCTCGTCGAACATGGCTTTGAGCGTAGCACTCTTGTCACCAGAAACTGAGTCACCCAAGTTGTTATCAAAAGATGTACCAAGGACTTCGTTAACAGCCTCTGGATTGACTAGTACATACTTTTCAGGGCTAATCCTTATGAAAAATGAATACTCATTAGTCAAGGTCATCTCATCATCAGGCAAGCTCCCCTCATCATATCGATCCATTAACCACATGATGAGCTCCTTGGTTCGAAGTGTTTCCAACTTGTATTCCAACATTGCATCAAATCCTACTCGCCTAACATGTGACTCAGCATCCTCTGACAATGTTTTAGCAATATCACTAACAATCGTAAGAGAGGACCGCGAAAATGCACTTTTATACTTTGCATCATCCTCATCCTACAGTAAATTCAATTTCGTTATCATTTTGGAGTCATGACAAGCACAAAGTATAAAATAAAACTGAGGTTAACGACTGTGATTGATTGCCACGTTCACATTGGTGATATTTAGTCACAAACTAACATTTGGGTTCATATTAGATTTTGAGACACCTTCTCTTCTGTTATATACAACCTGGATTCATCTACTACAGAATTCAAATCCAAATCAAGTTCGTTGTTATTGCTTATAACGATTTGCATCTAATATTGGGGAAGAATCAATATATACTTCTAATGTCGAATTAGGATCAACTAAGAAAGAAATCAAGTTAAGACTCTTCTCCATTCGTGATACCCATTAAGGGCATCCCTCACTGAAAAGAGAATCAATAAGCTCGTTCAGTATCCGCGTATAAAGAAGCAACTCAAATCCTGACTGACAAGGTTTGAGGGATAGACAAAATATACTTCTAACAAGACATGGTATTCACTAATTCCTTGGGTAGTGAACAGATTGAATTTGATTTGGATGTGAATCGTTATAAGCAATAACAACGAACCTGATTTTGATTTGGATTCTGTAGATGAATCCTGGCTGTATATAGCAAGAGAGAAGGTGTCTCAAAATCTAAAATGAACCCAAATGTTAGTTTGTGACTAAATATCAGCAATGTGAACGTGACAATCAATCACAGTCGTTAACCTCAGTTTTATTTTATACTTTATTTATGCTTGCCATGACTCCAAAATAATAACGAAATTGAATTTTCTGTAGGATGTTGAGGATGGTGCAAAGTATAAAAGTGCACTTTCACGGTCCTCTCTTAAGATTGTCACTGATATTGCTAAAACATTGTCAGGGGATGCTGAGTCACATGTTAGGCGAGTAGGGTTTGATGCAATGTTGGAATCCAAGTTGGAAACACTTCAAACCAGGGAGCTCATCATGTGGTTAATTGATCGATATGATGAGGGGAGCTTGCCTGAAGATGAGATGACCTTGACTCATGAATATTCATTTTTCATAAGGATTAGCCCTGAAAAGTATGTACTGGTCTGTTTGGACAGAAAAAATCCAAAATGGCAGAGTGGAGGATCTCTCTGCGTATAAGAAAATAATGCGGGCGTGCCAGTATACTGAAGTACACAAAAGAAAATAAGGGAACACAATTTATTCATATTTAAAGAAAATACAAATATGAGTTCTCTGGTACAAGTGCGCGCTCTATAGCCTGCTACGACGATCTGACTTTGGCGATCATGATCTTCATGGTTCCTGGGGCCTCGAAAAGCTCCCAGTTAATTACCCCTGTGAAGTAGCTCACAAAATACCTCCGATTAAGTTGTTGTGGTCGTCGTCTTCAATCTTCGCTTCACGTCTCCATGCTTGTGTGTTGGTGTATATGTAGGTGGCGTCGGCGTGATGGCCTCGTCGGTCCATGTGTCAGTCAGCGGAGCTGGGGAAAGCAGTTGCGTCCGCCTGTGTCGTTCGCCTCGTCAGTGTCGAACGACACGTGGTGTTGTTGTAGTGGTTGCACTTGCATGGTTGGTGTAGATCGGATTGCTTCGGACTTCCCGACAGCATCGTCGTCGAGGTACGCTGATCGACTTGATCGGCGGAGTTGTAGTCATAGTTGAAGAAGGCCTCGTCTACCTGGAACATATTAAAATAAATAATTTAAATCAAATTAGGGGTCAAACGCTCCAAGCCAGGCTCCCTTCAGTTGCGCCCGCCAATAGGTGTGTCGTTCGGCGTGACGTGCAGGAAGGCAGGGCATCGTCGGCTAGCGAGCTCCTTGTGTCGATGTGTGGCGTGACGCGCAGCCAAGGCGTCCCGCCAGCATCGGGCGTACGACGTCCTTGCCGATGGCACCTCTGTGCTTTGTGCCGACTGCCTGGATCGTGTCGCCTCCCTGGCACGACGCATCTTTGGTGTAGGTGTGGAGCCGTTGTCGATGGCGTCCGGACTCGCCCCTTGTGGTGCGGCGATGTTGATGGTGTAGACAGGGGCGATGAAGTGGATGTACGCGACGTCAATGCAGCGCTCCCGTGTCGTCATCGGCGGAGTGCAAACATGGAGCATCCTTGGTGGCGCTCCGGTCCGCCTCCTCGGTGCATGACTCTGTGTCCGGCTACCTGGTACGCTTCCAGCATCGACTGTGCGTGCTTCGGTGATGTAGCATCTCCCTCCGGCATCGTGCTTGTCCTATGTTAGGGGCATCACGACACCTTCTCCGATACGGCGTGGTCGTCTGGCGCCTTGAGTGTCTCCTCTCGCTTGGCACAGTTGTTGGGCGTCGTCGCTTCAGGGCTTGGAACTTAGGTTGCAGCAGAGCATTCCGACGTCTCGTGCCATATGCATTACATGGCCACATCTTGTCTCCGTCTACGACCATAGCCATCATGCACGCAGCTGTTCTGAAAGCCGTTGGGCGTCGACGTTGTACACGCGCAGAGTGCTGGCTTGCACGTGTCGAAGATCTTCGGCGCCGGTGCGGACGTTGCAGCCGAAGTCTCCTGCGGGGCTGCCGTGCCCTCATTCCATTGCTTGCTTGGAGCTTCACGACGTCATCTCCGGCCGACTGCCAGCTTGCTCGTGGGTGTCCTCGAATGGTGGCGTGGTGGTTTGGCGCAGCTGGGGCTCGCGTAGCTGCGCTCCGTCCGTGCGGCCTGAGTTGACCCAATCTCCTTGCTCGATAGTTGACGCCGCAGCGCAGCGGCCTCGTGTAGATGCATATGCAAGTCACCTCGTGTGGCGACGAGTGGCCGCCAAGTCAACGTGTAGTCGTTGTACCAACGCCGTCGTGCTGATGCAAAGGCGCGCTCGTCCTTCGCGCGCGTCCTAGCTTGATGCGCTCGTCCAGCCACCATCTTGATACGCTGTCCTCCGTTGGACGCGTGTACTTGCTGAAGTAGAGTCGCGGCCTTCTTCCCGGCGCTGCACGGCTCCATGATCCATCGGCCGGGCGTCCTCCACGTGTAGGCTGCTTGGATGTTCATGCGCGCAGCTCCTGGTGCTGCGCGTAGCTGCGGCGTGTGGAGTTCTCTCACTGCCGTCTCTACACGCATGCACGTACGCTCCTGTCAAGAAGAGCAGCCTGGCGGCGGTGTGTCAACGACGCCGTGACCACGGCTGCCTTCTCGCCTCATCCAATCAGCCGGGGCTCCTCCCGACGATCCGTTTGGCACAGGGGTAGCAGGTGTGCCATCCTCCCGACGTGACGCAGTCAGCCAGACGCACACGCGCCGTCAAAAGTTTGTTAGCTCTGAGAGATATCCGGTGTCTGTTTTTTCCTTCGCATGCAAGGCAGAGCACGTACTCATCTCGTACTTATCTCCATACAATGCATATCCAATGAAAACACGTACATGACTTATCAATTGTGCAGAATATTTTTTCTTCCTATGTACACGTGATGAGAATTCCATCTATTACAAAACGCAACTAGCACTCGCTCCTGCTAGCTCCTGCTGTCCCTGACATGTGGACCTAGCAAGGTAGAGATCCATTGCGTAACCTGAAACAACTCAAATATGTACGTAGATTTGTTTCATAGCTTGTGGCTCTCGTGATCAATGTACACGTCTTCGTATTCATACGTGGGTGCACAGGCGATGCTGGCTACCTGGTGGGCTCTTGTCCTTAGACGAGATCCCATCGTATGAAGGCAACTACTATTTGCACACGAGCCGTATGCATGGTCATACATACAAGTGTACGTAGTCTTGTTCCTCTTTTTCTTGATATAAATAGCACACGTATACATGCACGTATGCTAATATATATATGATGCGAACTAGCAAAATTTTGTACAAAATCTCGTCAAACATGGTCAACCCAAAGGCTGTTAACGAAGTTCTCCGTACATCTTTTGATAACAACTTGGCTGATTCAGTTTCTGGTGACAAGAGTGGTGCGCTCAAAGCCATGTTTGATGAGGTCGAAGCTTCTGGAATAGAAGTTGTCAAGGGCGTCAAACCCTTGGTAGATGGTCCGCTACTGTGTAGTTTATAGTCGCGATCTATCTTCTCCGGCGAGGTTTGCTCCTCCATCGTATGCTTAGTAGATTAGATGGGAGACAAGAGTTGGGAGATAATATCTCTATTGCTTGATTCCATTTGAAGGTCTCGATACAATATTTATATGGCCTAAGGCCTCAATCGTGACGTGAGCCAATTGCTCCTAATTTTATGGAAATAAAACTAACCAATCCTATTTTCCTAATATCCTCTGGCCCATCTTGATCCGGCTCGGCCTAGGCAGCTCCGCTTCCTCCCGCGACGCGACTGCGTGCTCGTTGCCGCCGTTCGTAGCCGTGGGACGCCCCTTGTGGGTGGACTGTGCTCGAGGAGTCCGCGCCCGACGCGACTCCTTCGCGCTCGCGCTCGTCGGCAGCATGTTCCGCGGCCTGCTCTGCGCGCTCAGCCGCCCAACGTACGTCGCGGGCGCGCGTGCGCCTGGAATAGGCTTGGTCCCACATGACAATTCTCATAAGTTCCTACCTGAGTGCCCCTCAATAATGAAGAAATAAAATTCCAATGCGAGGCAATGATCAACAACCATGGCTGACATAAGCGCCTTTGAGCAATCAAGGCTGCTATGGTAACAAACTGGAATCCTCGCTTCCCTCTCTTGGAAACCTTTTTATTTATGTTCTAATGATAGTGGTGAAAGAGACTATAATTGGTGGAATATTAAATATATTGCATTAGGTCTCATGGGTTGATTATATAGGGTACATAGGACTAACATCTCATGTGGCTAGGCAATGTGGTATTATTCCTATTTACTCTAACATCCCTCACAGTCGTAGCGGTAGCAACACGAACGAATATACTGGAGAACAATAGAGACATCCCCCACAGTCTGAACGTCGGTGAGAATGCTTCGATTGGAGCAGCTCATGCAGATGATAGCCCATTAGTGCCGAAATAGCTTAGTGCCGAAATAGCCGAGGTCGAGGTGGACGTAGTCGAAGCCGTGGAGGACGTGCGGATCCGAGGCGTCAATGGAGGCACACAAGTGCACAAAATCAGCAGCTTCTTGCTGTCATGTTCAGCAGGACGATGAGCCGACTAGATGGCGAAGGTAGATGGTGCAGCTTGGATGTGTCAACAAACGCATAGTCATCTTCCTTCAGCAACACCAGGGGCGTTGTCTGCGAGCTTGCGACAGTGGACGTAGACTTGGATCGAGAGCCAGCGTGACAAGGACCAACAACATGGGTGGCGCCACCGCCTGAAAAGGGCGGCGACATCAGCGGTGATGGCGTGACCACGAGGCGCCACCGCCTGAAAAGGGCGGTGACACCAGCGGTGATGGCGTGACCACGAGCGTCAACACTGCAACCTGGGAGGGCGCAGCGACAACCTCATCCTAAGGAGTGTTGACGACGATGCAGCAATGAACGACATGGCGACGCAACCCGATCTCTGATCGGAAAAAAAAATCCATGCGACGAAGATCGGGAAGGTGTCGACGACGACAACCTGACGACGAACCTGGGGACGAGGCGGCGACGACACAACGACGAGGGAAGATCCCGATCTGCTACACGACGATGACGATGGCAGCCGGATCGATAGGATCGAGCACGTAAACAAGGACGCTGCCCCCGACGGAGATCGATCCCTCCCGGGGGCGTGTGGCGGAAGCGGCGACGGGTAGGGTTAGGATCTAAACCTAGGCGAAAGATACCATGAAAGAGAATATAATTGGTGGAATATTCGATATATTACATTGGGCCCCATAAGCTGATTATATAGGGTACATAGGACTAACACCTCATGTGGCTAGGTAATGTGGTACTATTCCTATTTACTCTAACAAGTGGCTTTGACCTTGACGGTTATGCCATTCTTCATGGGTGATAACTAGGGCAGCTCCACTTGTCAGAACAAGTTTATCTGGTGATAAGATATGATGGGGATACAGTAAGATGATTGACCAAAGGTGATGCTGAGCCTCCCCTACCCACCCACCCACCCACCCATACACACCCCAAAAGAAAAGGAAGATAACACTGACTTTATGTTATTTCCTTCATGTTTTAGTTGAATTTATATTGTTCCTTGTTTTCTTATCTAAACTACACATTTTCTAACTTAATTGCTCTGTTGCATTTGTCTGACTCCATGCAGTTACCATTGAATTTCATTTATTTAGGACTGCTAACGGGACGGGTCAAAGTGGGTTTTATGGGTTGGGTCCAAATGTGAGCTAGCTAACACCATCGCCTTCGCTGCTGCTGCACACGACCTCGCCACTGGGTCTCCGCATGATCCCATCGACGTTCACTTCCCCTTCTCATTCCCCTTCCGGCATTTTCCATCTTGATTCATGCTAGGGTTTGAGTGTCTGCTGCGGCCTGGCTTCCAGAGGTGTCGGGGTGCTTCTCACTGTGTGGCCTTGGACAGAAGTATCTAGGAGTGTGGGACCTTTTCTTCACCTGATCTACATGTATCTTGAGGTGAGCCTGCCTCTCTCGTCTTCCTATTCCTCTCCTAATGTTGCTGTGCTTTTGATCTCTTCCATGCACTTTGCTGCCCATAATTTCTTGAACTAGGTCTAGTGCTTCAATTCATAATTATATTTAGTCAATCTGCTTTGAGCACTGTTTTTGTCAGTGGATTTAATATCGGTTACTAAACAAAGTGCCATGTAAAGCCTCATGTGCAGATTCAAAGAACATACCGTCAGTTTGATAAAAGCAAGCCTACACTAAGTCTTTTGGTTGGATAACTTTTTTTTTCTGTGTTCTAGATTTACATACAAGCCTGAACACAACGTCAGTTGATTTCATTACATCTTGTTCCATCAGTTACTGCTGTAGACAAAGGAGGAGGTCCAGAAGTTAAGTTCAGAATCACCTGCCCAAGAAAGGAGGAACATCTAGCGGCTGCTGAAAGGAGAAACTACTTCAGTCTTCTTTTACTGCTGAGTACGTTAGAAACTGGTTCAGTCTTCTACTGAGAATACTAGCCTGAGAAATGGAACCAAGTGACTAAGTGAGTAGTGTAGCTGGTTCAATCTTCTCCTTGCACCATTTTCCTCTCTTATTATCCAATCCTTTTTGGAATGAGTATAAGGCTGCTCACAATTTAGAAGGACAACAACATGTATGTATGAGTAGTTTATCTGTCAACAGTCATTGCAGATGGTGCGTAATGCCCATCTTCTAATAATAAATGTTCTAAACAGTATTATTCTTGGAAGTACCTGATTCCTTAGCTGTTCAGGTGGTGTATGTTCCTGTTTTTTTTTCGAATTAGGGAGATTCCCCATTTCCATTACATTAGAACGGAGATACATCAGAGTTTAAAGATAATCTAGAAAGGAGAGCATAAGTGGTGTATGTTCCTGATTGTGATTGGTAACCCAATTAAGCTCAATTTTGTTCCATTCCTCACCCAACTTGGCAGTCATTTTGTGATTGCTTCAGGTCTAGCTGGGGTTAAGGTTGCTCACTTCTACCAAAATTGGCCCCAAAATAATATATCTGATTAGCTCTCAAGGAACCACTGAAGGTAAACAGTACCACCAGTATTGTCACCTACTCACGTGTGACAAACTATTAGAAAATGTGACAATGTGTCTGCTCGAGAGCGTGGAAACGCCTAGCTGATTACAGATGCTAATCGAGTGATTGCAAGTGTGTAACTGGTACCATGTGGGCAGTAGAATTGCATAGATGAGAAAGCATAGCAGCCCCTGCACGCTGCTCACTTGCTATCTTATTTCCTTGCACTGTTGGTGGTACTTGTCGGTGAGCTGCGGCGCCTTGAGCACGTAGCACGTCCAACTCCCCTCCTTCCAGTTCCAGCGCAGGCCGTCCAATGAATGATGTGTCTAATTTGATTGCCCACGGATGTTTTATTTTCTTTTTTCTTTTACTTTAAATCTTGTGTATAAACTCACGTGTAGTGAACCTGTGATCTTTGATTGAATATCACCATTTTGTTTGGTCAGTAAAGAAATCCCTATCAGTGATGATGACACAAACTCGTGATCACATTTGTACAAATTTTGTGTTCGTTTGGCTTATCAGCCATCAAAACAATATTTTTTTTTAAAAACAACGTGAACCGGAGCCATCAAAACGATCAGGTAAATAGGGTGATGAACATAACAACCCCAACATTTGCAAAGAAACCGATCACGCAGATTTAGAGAACAAAATAAAACACAAAGTATCATATAAGGTTCTTGTGTTTCTACACTTAAATGTTTTATTGACGGCTAAGGTTTTAAAAGCCTAACTGAATAAAGTTATAAAGTTAATAATAAATTTAGAAATTTCACGTATTTATGAAAAAATTGAGTAGTTATCTGTATCACAAAAATAAATCAATAATGAATAACTTCTTAAATAGTTGTATGGAAATGGAATTTAATAAAACCCTGAGTTCCTTTTGTTCCGAGGATTCCTCAGTTTCTTATGGCCCATTGAACCAGGAAGAGACAAGGCGCTAAAAACCGTGCTGGGCCTCATTGCGGAGCACGCCTTCACGTCACGGGCGTTCAGCCTGGGCATTTTTTAACCGCAAACCGAACCGAACCGCACCGAACCGAGCCGAATTGTCAGTTTTTTTTTGGTTTTTGGTTTCCAGTTCGGTTTCTATTTGTGCACTATTCGGTGTTCGGCTTCGGCTTCGGTTTTCCACCCAAACCAAACCGATTAACCGAACACCCGAAATGCACATTCTCCTGTTGCCTCCCAACGCCCCAGTCCCCAGCCCACCACAGGCCGCAGCCCACAAGCCCATCAGCCGACCTAGACCTAGCGAGTGGACGAGTTGGCGAGTGGCCGTCTCCCCTCTCCCCTCTCCCCGCCGTCTCCCGAAGTCCCGAGTCGTTGAGTCGCCGAGTCCCCAACCGACGGTGAGTTGTAACACCCCGGGTGTTAATCTCTTAATTAAAATTTGATCATGTCATCATATGCATTAAGCATCATTCATTTGTTTGAAAACCTGAATATGCATTGAACTAAAATGAGTTTACTTGCTTGTGTTTGATCAATTGTTTGAATGCAGGTCATCTTTTCAAATTCTCGAATTAAAAATTTGGAATCCAAACCCTTTTCTCCGAAGGGGGTGGATTAAACCCTAAACATGGTTTTCAAAATATATAAAGTTTTTGCCTATGGTTGTTTTAGCAAAGTTGTAGATCTTAAAGTTTTGAGCATCTTTCGTGTTCAAAGTTTTTCCTGAAAACCCCTGAAAGCTTGAGCATTTTGCAAAATAGCCACAGGGTCAGTTCAGTCTTTTCTCCGAGCAGCTGCATGGCGGGGTCGATCTCGACGCCGTTCTGTCCGACACCTGTCCTTGGACTCCCGTCTTGTCGAGTGTACGTGGAGAAATCGCGGAACCCGTTGCCGTCTTTAAAAGCGGGACGTCGTTCTCTCTGTTTTCCATTCCTCGCCACTGCTCCACTCTACTTCGCTCTGCTCTGCCTTGCTCCGCCGAGCGCTCCACCTTCATTGACGAACTCGTCCGAGCTCGTTAGCTGCTGCCAATCACTCAATCTTTCATCATTGTCTTCGCTTGGACCTTGCGCATCCTCGGAGTGAGTTTGTTGAAGCCTTCGAGCCTGCATTCATTCAGCGCAGATCCGTCTTCTTCAGCTCCGACGCGACCGCCGCTGCTCTGGTCAGTCCTCGACCAGGCTACGCGGGAGCCGCATTGACTTTGTATCTTGTGTTTCTTGCTCCTTGCTCATCTCGGAATCTTGTTGGGTTCTCCGTTTTGCAAATGGTGGACCATAGCTCCGGGAACATCTTCGTGCCGCGTAGTTCTTCGTCTCCGCCGGCACGATCTCCATCGACGGTCGTCTCTGCTTCATCTCCGGTCACACTTGCTAGTGCTTCGTGACCAGGGTGAGCTCCTCGACCTCTCCGCTCTACTCGGTTACCTTTGAATCGAGCCTTCGAGCTCTGTCCTCGAGCGCCGCCGCTGTTCTTATTCGGCGCGGCGGTGTGTTCGTCGTCTAGTCGTTGTAGTTGATCTTTTCGAGATCCAAGTCTTGCTCTAGCTTCGTCTAGTTGTCCTGAGTTTGTTTCGAGGGGTAGTTGCCCTCGAGCGCGTGCGTGTTTTCTTCGGCGCGTCGCGCAGATCCCCGCCGACCGCCAGTGCCGTCGTCGAGGGGTTGCGTTTAGCTCTGTGTTCGTTTGGCTCGCGTTTCGCGTTGTTTGGGGGCCGCTTAGCTTGCTGGAGTTGTTGGTTGTTTCGATCGAGGGTCGATCAAGGCCTAGCGTCTTTGATCGAGGGTCGATCGAGGCCTGTGTCCGTCGGTATGTGTGCGGTCGAGCTCGGGTCACCGCCTTTGCCGTCGACAAGGTCAGCTGAGTAGGTTGTAGTCTTGTTCTCTATGAGCGTTTTGCTCGTGGTTGTTCCCTAAGGGTCGATCGAGGTCTGTCTTCGTCGATCGAGGCCTAGCTTCTTCAGTCGAGGCCTAGCTTCATCGATCGAGGTCTGTCTTCGTCGATTGAGGCCTAGTTTCTCCGGTCGAGGTCTCTCTTCTTCGATCGAGGTCTGTTCTCGACGGTGCGCGATCGGTCGAGCTCCGGCAGATCGCCAGCACCCTCGATGAGGTGTTTCTGAAAGTTTGTCTGGGTCGCAGCGCACCTCGTTGGGTTCGGCTCGGCGAGCCGAAGCAAGTTCGAGGGGTAGCCGTTCGGTTTGGTCACCGACGGCGACTCGCCGACGTGTTCGTGGTCTTCGGCGCCACCGCTCGAGCGTCTGTGCCGCTAGCAGGCAGGTCTTAGCTGTCAGTGGGTTTTGTGCAGGGTTTTTCCTGTTTCCTGTTTAGTCAGTATGTTTTTAGTTCTGTAATAATGCCCTGTTTAATTATAAAATGTTTAAAAACCCTAATGACTTTAGGCTTTGAGTGATTTTGGATTATTTGATACATATGGTCATTGTCCAGTGACAAACACAAGTTGGACATGCTCGATGTAATGTTGCTTGCTTAGTTCTTTTGGATGTAAGTGTTAACTTAGATAATCAAGATAAATAGGGTCTAATTAGTTTGCTTTCTAACCTAGGGTTGCTTTCCTTCATGAAGGGAAGTTGTACTCAAGGTGTAATATGTTTTAGTCTTCTCTTATAAGCTTGTTTGTTTCAGTTAAGCATCATGTTTACTGTTCGAGCATCATCTAAGACATGTCATTATATCTTGTAGATTGTTCGTTGGTTGGGTTGGATACCTCCAGTGCAGAGGTTTTCTCTCTTGAATCTGAGCCCGAGTTCGTTTATCCCTCCAACCAAGGCAAGTCCCGGTGCATTCAAACATTTCCTTGTATTTAAAATGATTTCTTTAAATACACTTATGTTATACTATTGCATTACGGTATTCAATCAAATTCCTACTTGATGCATAGCCTTACCTTGAATTATTTATTCCTATACCTTGATATTGTTTTAAAAATACGATTGTTGCTTTATGCTGCTTAGCAATGCTTAGACCGATAGAGTCAGATGATTTCCTGTCATCTGCGAGAATAGGTAGTAACCTGATTGCTGCGGCAATGGCTCTGTTTTTGAGAAGAATAGCGGATTGCTGCGGCAAATGGCTAGGTCTTCTTGATGGAAGTAATAATCTGAGACCGGGCGGACACGGTGTTGGAGAGCCACCAGATGTGGATATCTGGTGAGCGGGTTCTTTCCGCCTGTGTCGATTAGGAACCGTCCGTTGATGCATGACTAGGGTTGTGACTTTGGAGTACTTATCACATACTCCGGGAAGCTGGACTCTGGCTATTCTCGCTTGAAGAACGGTTAACCCGCACTGGGAGTGGAGAGATGGCGAGAGTAGTGTGTACCCTCCAAGTTAGCGAACTGGATGGAGGTGTACTGTGCTCTCGGGTGGCGGAACCCCGGTCTTGGCGAGAGGATCCAGGGAAAGGTAGTCATATGCGTGCTTTAAGCGACTGTATATGTCGTGTGATAGGGAAGCCCCAGCTGGGATAAACCGGTTCGAATCGTCGTGTTCCTCGGATATGGAAACATGACCCTGTTTTCTTCTTCGTAGTAATACACTTAAACTGGATACTTGTTGGATCCCTTCGTGGATGTTTATTACCCTGTTATCGATCATACATCTAGGTCGATACTTGAGTAATCTTATGGATAACATAAATGATTTCAATTCTTTTTATAAATGCTCATTTATGCAAAATACTTGATTCTTGTAAACCACACCTTGAATCCTATGACTTGCATACTGCTTTGTCCACCAAATACTTTTCTTTGTCGGATAAGTCTTGTGGAGTACTCCCGTACTCAAGGTTTGTTAACCCCTGTTGCAGATGAGGATCGCAACCCGGTTTGTGTGGCTCCTTGCTGCATGATCGTGGTCAGTGTAGATGAAGATGAGGAATAACCTGTCTTTGCTTGACTCTTGGGCAAGAGTAACTCGGTTATCTGTTCTTTCGCTATCAGCAGCTTGATGTAACCTTATCGTATGACACTAAGTTATGTTTCAAAACTTATGGTTTGTAATATGACTTTAAATTTCCGCTACTTTGATGTAATATAAAAATTTCGTATTACTTCTGTCATGATTGTAATAAGGTGATCCTGTTCGGAAAGAGGTGGATGACCCGCTGCAAAGTGGCGACACCTGATGGGCTAATTAAGATTTGGATCATCTGTTGGGATTAAGTTGGTTAATCCTGACAAGTGAGCCCTATCTTAAGAGGTTCTGTCACATGAGTGGCCAACCCTTCCCTTGTTCCCCACATCCGGCGGCGCGACGGAGGCGCTGGCGGACCGCCCCAGCAGACCTGCAGATTGCGGCGGGCCGGTGGCGCGCGGGCGACTGGAGAACTTCCCCAACCCCATCCCTTCCCCACATCCGGCGGAACGAGCGCTGATAGCGGACGGTCCAAGCGGGCCCCACCGCCACAGTTCGTCACCTCCCGTCCTCCATCCTCCTCCCAGGTCCCAACCCCGCATAAAACCTCGTCGTCTCCGACCAGATTACCACTATCTCGTTAGTTTAAGTGTGAGGCCACCGCGTGTGGGCAGCGGCGGCGGTGGCGCATGCGAGGCGAGCGCTCTAAGGGCACTCACAGTGCAGACTCTAAATCTGCCATTCCTGCCGCTTGTTCCCACTCGCGGTGGCCGGTGACCACAGCAGTGCCACAACCCTTGGAACAACAGCGGCGATGAGGAAGGGCGCCGCGGTTGGCGCCGGCCCGGCTCCTGACCGGTAGCCGTCCTCGGATCTGCGCCTCCCCGGGGCGACTTCGCTTCCCGCCCCGCCGCGCCGCGTCCAATGGCGGACACTTGGGCATGCGACGGTGTTGCGACAGCGGGGGCTGGGGGCGGGGGTCCGGCGGTGGTTATGGTCTGGGCCGTGGTCGGCCCGACGCGGGATCTGAGCCGCCATTGATGGACTTTTTTCGAGCGATCTAATGAGTTTCGAGTTTTTCGTCCCGCTTTAGTTGCGAGAATGTTTTGTTTTGGTACGTTCTGTGTCTCCTCGCCTCGTCCTCGCCGTTGTCGTTCCTCTGTATGCTAGATTGCATTCTTTTGTTTCGAGGTTCCTGGGTTTCTTATTCTTATGGGCCCATTGAACCAGGAGGAGACAAGGTCCACAGCTGCTGGGCCATGACCCGTGCTGGGCCTCATTACGGAGCACGCCTTCACGTCACGGGTGCTGGCAGCGGACGCGTCTAAGTGGGCCCCGCTGCCGCAGTTAGTCACCTCCCCTCCTCCCAAGTCCCAACCCCGCATAAAACCTCGCCGTCTCTGACCAGATTATCACTCACTGGTTAGTTTAAGTGTGAGGGCACACGCGGTGGCGCATGCGAAGCGAGCGCTCTAAATCTGCCATTCCTGCCGCTTGTTCCCACTCGCGGTGGCCGGTGATCACAGCAGTGAATCCACAGCCCTTGGAACAAAAGCGGCGATGAAGAAGGGCGCCGCGGTTGGCGCTGGCCCGGCTCCGGACCGGCAGCCGTCCTCGGATCCACGCCTCCTCGGGGCCACCCCGCTCCTCGCCCCACCGCGCCGCGTCAGATTGCGGACCCTTGGGCAGGCGACGGTGCTGCGGCGGCGGGGGCTGGGGTTGGGGACCGTGGGGGCGGGGTCCGCGGTGGTTCTGGTCTGGGCCGTGGTCGGCCCGGCGCGGGATCTGAGCCGCCATTGATGGACTTTTTTCGAGCGAGCTAACGAGTTTCGAGTTTTTCGTCCAGCCTTAGTTGCGAAAATGTTTTGTTTTGGTACGTTCTCTGTCTCCTCGCCTCGTCCTCGCCGCCGTCGTCGTTGTTCCTTTGAATGCTTGATTGCATTCTCTCCGAGACGGAGGTAGTACTGTACTGTATGTACTCCCTAAACCCAAACCCTAGATCGAATTGAGGGCGGTGCGCGTTCCATTCTCCGGAGCGGCCGTCGCTTCAGGTGCCGATCCCTACGGTGCCGTCTCGCCGCCGTTCCAATGTCTGGCATCGGTGGCGGCAGAGACTGGGAACCGTGCGGAGCCGCCTGACGCGGCTTCCGAGTCGGGGTTTGGCCGCACTGCGCTGATATGCTACTCCCCAGAGGATGCATATATGCGCTGCAGTGATGATCCCCAAATCCACTGCTGTTGCCACTGTGCTGCGATCTGATCTGATAATCCTGTTCACCCCTGCCTTCTCCTTCTCCCTCTCCCTCCCTCTCATGGGTGTACACATGTATGCCTGATAATTTTTTGCAAAATGATCAAAGTTAGTGGGCATAACACATGTATACCGTTGTAATTGGATCAGATCTGAATACAGATATCTTAAGTTTGGGTGCTCGGTTTTGCACAGCCGTAAGGGAAGGGCATACCTGGTGGGCGCTCGTTGCTGGCAAAGGGCCAGGTGAAGGGCCCGACAAAACATGGGGTTTGCTGTAGGGTTGGCATTGTGTTCTGTGATATGCTTTGCTCCGAATGTTCCTAGCACTTCTCCTCATCCTCACCACCTCTTGTAATTGGATCAGATCTGAATACAGATAGCTTAAGTTTGGGTGCTCAATTTTGCACAGCAGGAAGGGAAGAGAAGGGATGGGGCATACCTGGTGGGTGCTCATTGTTGGCAAAAGGGCCAGGTGAAGGGCCCGGCAAATACATGGGTACCTGCTGTAAGTTTGGCATTGTGTGCTGTGATATGCTTTGCTCCTAATGTTCCTAGCCCTTCTGCTCCTCATCCTCACCATCTCGGTGCAAGGGATTAGGATATGTGATGAGATGTGATATAAAGACTGGTCTAAACTTGGGCAATGCACCAAGTGAAAATTTATTTAGGCCAGGTGCTGATGAGGGGTGATGATGTTCAACCTTTTCTGAATTGCACGCCATTGAGTAATTGAGGCAGCTGCGAGTATCTTAAAAGCTAACCCTCTCCCCTCTTGAAGCCCATTTTAGTCATCCTATTTTGTTGTGGTTCTGCCGAGGATGGTCATTTTTATATGTGACAACCAGCACAGTTCCACTTACATTGAGATGAGTAAGTTGTGCTGCAAGAGAAATGAGAAGTCAGTTTGCATGGTTGAGCAAAGGTGATGCTGAGTTCCCTTTTTATGGTTTATGTCATGATCCTTATGGCTTCCCCTTTTGTTTTATATACTACTCTTGAGTGGCAATGATGGTTCAAATTTCCATTAGAAAGCTGCTGCGCTCTACCATCTTCTGAGCTAGTATCTGGGATATTTTATTCCATTTGCTGCTTAACTAGGATGGTTAATACCATACTATTTACTACATCCGTCCAAAAAAGAATGTGATTAAGTCTCTGTGTTGCTTAACTTGGATGACTTGTACACTACTACTTCCGTACCAAAAAGAATGCAATTCTGTCTATGCATCTGGACAAGCATTCCTTTTGGGGCAGTGGTAGCAACAAGTAACCAGTTCTGTGGCCATAAGAGAGAGAGAGAGAAAGAGCGAGAGAGCTTACATTGTGCTTCCATTATATATTGCAGTTGGTATGTTGATAATGGTTAAATCTGAGCCACTCAAGTTGCCTCCTTTTTATTCTAGTTCCACCCTATGAAAAAACCCCTCCCCACCCCTGCACCACCACCACACTATTACCATGGCAGTTTAATCTGCTCTTTGAATTGGTTCAAACTTTTATTCTGTTTTGTATTGGTACTCTTGCGCGCTCTTATCTGGTTGTTCTTTTGTGCTCTTTTGCACGTCCTGCCTGGATTTCTCTACCCTGATCTAAGGCTGTTCTTCACTTGCCTTCCTGCCTGGATTTGAACCTGGGACCTGGGTCACTATTACTGGGACTACTATGCCAAGTCAGTTCCATCTCATAAGTTCCTATCTCCATGCATCTCCAATGTTTCCCAAAAAAAAATTGGTAAGTGGCTAAAAAAAGTTGGGAGCACATTATGTTGGGTTCCTCCAATAGTTTCCAAAACCTCGCTCCTATGCATTCCTTTGTCTTTCATATATTTTGTTGTCGCTTGTCTGTTGATTTTCCTTTCTTGTTTGGAACATTTCTTCAGCGGCTGTGATGTCGAATGCCCCAGCTCCATAGAGCTTTTACTTTTTAGCATCCTGAATAGTTACCTTTGGTATTTTGCTCAATATGCTGCTAAACTTGGATGGCTTGTACCATATACAAGCAACCAGTTTGCAACTTATTGTTGTCATTGCTGTGGCAGTGTTACTGTAGTAGTAGTAGACTCAAAAGTTCACTTAGAGAGGGATGGAGGAGGGGGTACATGTTTTTTCTGCGAGTATTGTGTTGATACTGGGGCAAATCTGAGCCATTCAACGTGACATTGCTCATTCTGTTCTGTCATATACTTTCATTTATGATTCTATTTCATTCATGTATCCTACCTTTTTCAGTGATTTCAACTTGGGACCAGGATCATGGTACTGATGGGAAGAGTTTGTCAGCTTTGATTTGATGTCATATAAGATTCTTGACTTGGGTAGATTTGATGCATAGATTCTTCTGTTTTTGGTCGGGATGTCCAATCTTAACTGGATGAATTGCTCATTTTATTCTAAAGAATGATTTGATTTCTTTTCCACACACTCTTATTTAACTACCATTCTTTTACCAATACTTGTAAGTGCTTCCGTAATGTGTCCTTACTTCTGTGGCATGAAGCATTGGCTTGAATTGGAAATCTCTTTGGGCAACCATCATTGGCATTAGTAGTCATAATCGTGTGACATGGCCTTGATGAATCTTGATTGATCAATCAAAAGGATAGACATGCTAAGTTATTGTCATGGCATGGCTGTACTTTTTTGGTCATGTGTGTAAAAGCTTCTCTACGCATGTGCTGTTCACATGTGAGCAGGCCATTCTTTCTGTGCTGGTCATGTGAGTATGGATTATTTTCCCAAGTCCGGAAACATTGGGAGTTGGGATCAAGAGTTGCTGGTGAGCTTTCTTTCCATCCTGTCAAAAAAAAAAAAAGATCAGGAGTGGGTTTTGGGAACTATTGGAGATGCTCTGATAGGGAGTAGTGGTCATCCACGTATTTTCTACTCCTGACGGATGGATGGAACATGGATACTTCTCCTGATGCACTGCAGTGCTGATCTCCTTCCCTTGCAGTTGCTTCCGAGACATTTAACTTTTTTGCCATCTTCTCCTTCACCCCTGCCTTTTCTTCTCCTTTTCCTCTTCTCTCTGCGTGCCCTATCTCTCCTGGTGACAACTGGCGGCCGCCACCGCCTTTTGCCAGATAGCTTAAGTTAGGGTTTGGGTGCTCAGTTTCACACAGCAGGATGGGAAGAGAAGGGGTTGGCTATTTGGATTCGGATCTGATTTGATTACATGTGTATTCATGTATTATGCCTACTAACTTTGATCCCTTTCAAAGATTATCAGTCATACATGTGCACACCCATGTCCTTAACTGGATCTGTGCCTGTGGTTCTGTGTGCTTTGATCTGTTTTGTTCTGAATGTTCCTAGCCCTTCTGCTCCTCATCTTCCACGCTTCGGTGACATTTGGGTAGGCAGTGCGAATGAGATCAGGATATGTGATGATGAAATATAAAGAGGTGGTTTTCTGGCTTGGGTGAAAGTACTCAGTGACCATTGCAAGTGAAATTTGCTTAGGGTCGTGCTGGCATGCAAATGGGCTCGAACCTGTGAATGGATTGCTGATGAAGGGCGATGATGTCTACCTTTCCTGAACTGCATGATGTTGAGCAATCGAGGCAGCTGTGTATCTAACTAGAGCTGACCCTCTACCCTCCTGAAGCATATTTAATGATCCCTTTTTGTTTGTGGCTCTGCCTAGGAAGGTCATTGGATATGTGACAACTAGCACAGTTCTGCTTAGAGCATCTCCAACAGTACCTTAAAAAAAAACTAGTTTAAGTCGTCCACGTATCTTGCTCCCCAGTCCCCATGATGAGTATCGGTTATCTGCGCATCTTTGTGCGTGGATACCTCTGTTTTTCCAAGCAGGGTTAAATTGGGACTGGTTTTACCAAACTGTTGGAGATGCTCTTACATCAGGGTGGATAAAATGTGCAGCAAGAGAGGGTAGGGCTTGGTTTGTATGATTGAGCAAAGGTGATGCTGAGCCCTATTTTTTTTTCTCTTTCTGTCTTTGCAACTATTCTCTGCTTCGAAATTCTCCAATCAAGAAAAAATGATTGCTGATGTCAGAACTTCGCATTAGGGGCATGCTGATGTTAAAATTGAACTTGCCTTACCATGTGGCAGCTGCCAGCAGCAGCATCAAAATAGGAGAAGAATGATTTCCTTGTTCTAAGATTTAATTTGGTTGCCAATCAAATCTAAATCTTTCTTCCACACATTTAGTTATTTGTCAATTAGAGTGTTATGTGGTGCCCTGCTTAAGGATCGCTCCCGCAGGAATTTGACATGAATCATACAGGAATTTGCAGGGACCAGTTCTTTTTCACAGTAAAAACGTAGGATTTTCAGGAAAATAATCCTCATTCCAAACGGGGCCTGAAATTCCTGTAAGATTCGTGTGAAACTCCTCGTTCCATAGAGGCCCTATTTCAGTCTGATAATGCAAGCAAGCTAGGATTACATCTCAATATAACACGAAAAAAAATCAATTTTCATCTGGATTGATCTCTGACTTCCAACTATGTCCCTCTTGGTTCTGTGCTTCTTGGTGCCATCCTTCCTGCTCCATGTTGGCTTTTATGAAGCAAGCAGCTGGGATGCTTGCAGCAGTAGAGGATTGGGAACCATGGATAAACATCCATCAAAGCTTCTATCTTGGTCGGCTCATGGGATAACACATATAAGTAGTGCTCACAAAATGATGCTAGCCTTGATCTTGTTTGCACACCACACCAACTATTCTCTTGCAACTTGAACCGACTGGACAACTTGAACTTGATCATTTGCACTTGGTTGATTCACTTGAGTTGAACTAGCCACTTGTTGATTTGCACTTGTTGGACTTGAGCTTGATCATGAGAGCCACATGTGCTTGGTTGATCATTGTTTTGCACACTTATGCTGTGGCTTCTGGTTGAGGTTTGATTAGGCAACATGGGATCTACCTTGTGATTGTTTGACTTTTTATTGTTTGATTTTAATTTTATATCCGTCTTTGCCTGCCTGATTGCCACCCTTGAGGATGCCATGTGTAAATGGGGTTGGGTCTACAGCCCTGTTTGGCAAAGCTCTAGTTCTATGAATATTTTTTGGGCCCTGTCATCTAGCTCCAGAACTACTTTAACTATGTATCTAGACATAGTGTATATCTAAGTGCCAGCAAAAGCTGTGTATGTAGAAAAGCCAAAACGTCTTACAATTTGGAATGGAGAGAGTATTACTACTATAGCTCATCAGCATACAACATCAATCTCAGCTGATACCTTACTGGTGCTGATGGTGGTGATGACAACAGTTCTGTTGGAACTGGTCCATCCAACTAGCCAGCAGCCACCTGGGACCTCAACTTCTCTAATGCCTCTATCTTTGCCGTGACACATTGGCATGGAAACTTTCTTGATCAGCTGCCAGTAGGTCAGTGGCAGCATCAAGGGGTGGGAACTGAGTTGGGGGTTCATCTGGGCTATGGTTGGTGGATTGGGCTGCAAGTGTGATGGTCTTGAGAACATATGGGTAAATCTTTGGTGTGAGTTTTGGGGCATTCATCCCCCCTTTTCTTTTTAGAGTAAAGTACACTAGCGGTCCTTAAACTTGCGCTCATGTGTCATCCCGGTCCCTAAACTCGCAAATCGACCGTTCAGGTCCTTAAACTTGTTCATGTGTGTCATCCTGGTTTCTAAATTTGTTCGGCTGTGTCATCCCGGTCCCTAAACTTGCAAATCGACCGTTGAGGTCCTCAAACTTGTTCAGGTGTGTTATCCCGGTCGCTAAACAGAAATGAGATGCTGGTTTGCATGATTGAGCGTAGGCAATGCTGAGCCCTATATTATATAATTTATGTTATGATTCTTTATGGCTTTCGTTTTTGTTTTGTACTACTCTTGAGGGGCTATGATGGTTCAAAATTCCATTACAGAGCTTCTGCACTCTACCATCTTCTGAGCTTGTACCTTACGTTTGCTGCTTAACTAGGATGGCTAATACCATACTAGTTACTACCTCCATCAAAAAAAGAATGCGACCCTGTCTCTGTTTGTTGCATAACTAGGATGGTACCTTACGTTTGCTGCTTAACTAGGATGGCTAATACCATACTAGTTACTACCTCCATCAAAAAAAGAATGCGACCCTGTCTCTGTTTGTTGCATAACTAGGATGGCTTGTAACTTTCTACCTCTGCCCCAAAAATAATGCAATTCAGTTTATGAATTTGGACAAACATTCCTTTTGGGGCAGTGGTAGCAACCAGTAACCAGTTATGTGGCTGAGGGAGGGAGGGAGTTGGTAAGATGATAATGGTTAAATCTGAGCCACTCAAGTGAACTCCGTGTACCGCCACTACACTATTCTCACGACCGTTTAATCTGCTTGTTGAGTTGGTTCATACTTTTATTCTGTTTTCTATTTATATATTTTTTTTGTTCTTATTTGCTTGTTCTTTTGTGCTCTTTTGCATGTCCTGTTGATGCTGTACACCTCTACCCTGATCTAAGGCTGTTCTTCACTTGCTTTCCTGCTGGGTTTGAACCTGCGACCTGAGCCAATATCATTGGGACTGATTTAAGAAATAAATTTCAAGTGTGGGGCAATGATCAACAACCATGGCTGACAAAAGCGCCTTTGAGCAATCAAGGCTGCTATGGGTACCAAACTGGAATCCTCGCTTCCCTCTCTTGGAAACCTTTTCAATTATGCTCTAATGATAGTGGCTTTGCCCTTGGATGGTCATGCCCTCTTGATGTGTGCTAACCAGGGCAGCTCCACTTATCATATCAGGACATGTTGATGTGGTGATAAGAGATGACGGGATATGGTTAAATGAATGAGCAAAGGCGAAGCTGAGCCCCCCCCCTCAACACGTACACAAAGAAAAGGGATTAAGAAAACACGATTTTATGTTGTCTCTTAATTTTTTTTGTTGAATATGTTGTTGTTTCGTGTTTTCTTGTCTAACCTACATATTTTCTATTTTCATTCCTTTTGTTGCATTTGTCTAACACCATGCCTTTAAATTTGGATTCCCCTTGTCAGTAGGTTGGGATGTTTCCTTGTTTCTGACGTTGATTCTGCTATAATTGTTTCCAATAGCCTTGTTTTGCATGATGGATACTTTCTGATAACTTCGTTCATCCAAGAATTTATTGCAGTCATTTCATGAGTCATGTCTCACTACTCCTGTTGGAACTGGATGAGTTTGGACCTAGGAGGGCATTATGTTTACTCAGTTACTTCCTTTGGACCATCATAACTATTATACCTTGTAGGGTGCAGCATTGATCGATTTTGGTAGTTCCTATGCATTCCTTTGTTTTTCAGATATTTTGTTGTCACTTGTCTGTTGATATTTCTTTCTTGTTTGGAACTGTTCTTCAGTGGCTGTGATGTCAAATGCCCCAGTCCCATAGAGCTATTACTTTTTAGCATCCTGAATTGTTACTTTTGGTATTTTGCTCAGTATGCTGCAAAACTAGGATGGCTTGTATCATATACAAGCAACCAGTTTGCAACATGTCATTGGTATGGTGGTGGTGGTGGTGGTATATATCCAAATGAACAATACTACTCAAAAGTTCATTTAGAGAGGGATGGAGTATATGTTTCTTCTGCAATGCAAGTATTGTGTTGATACCGGGGCAAATCTGAGCCACTCAACGTGACATTAATCTTTCTGTACCGTCATATACTTTTGTTTATGATTCTATTTCTTTCATTATTCTTCTCTATCTGTGTGCTATTCACATGTGACCAGGTCATTTCTTTCTATGTATTGTTCATTTGCATATCAGTCGATTTTCCCAGTGTGGAAACATTAGGAGTTGTGATGAGTTGTTGGAGAGGGCTTTCTTTGAATTCTGCCAAAAAACAAGATTCTGGGTGGGTTTTCGTCACTATTGGAGATGCTCTGATTGGTAGTAGCGGTTGTCTCCATATCTTTGCCACTGATGGATCGATGTGACATGAATACTTCTCTTGATGCACTGGGGCGGTGATCTCCTTCCCCTGCAGTTGCCTCTGGGACATCTTTTTTGCCATCTTCTCTCCTTTGCACCTGCCTTTTCTTCTCCCTTTCCTCTTCTCCCCGCTTGCTCAATCTCATGACGTGGGCGGCAGGTTCGTTGGGCCCTTCGCCAGGTCTTAACTGTACTTTGCAGGTGACGTAATCACTTGTTGCAAAAGCTGAAGCCTTGGAGCTTTTTAATGTTGAGAGACAACTGATTAGTTCCCACAGCAAGAAGGTTAATCTAACGAACGGCTCGTTGGTAGCTATGAAGGCTAGGTCTTACGACTCACAGAACCTTGTTAGGAAAGGAATTAGCAACACAGCTGGCAATGTTTGTGCCATTTTCACTTCCAGATCCTGCTGTAGTCAATTCAATTCCATCTTCGATGATTACACAGAAGTGCAAGGTGCGTTACCAGCTAAGTTGACTTGCCATGGGACACACACTTGGTTAGGGACACCACCATCATAAATCTTAATATTGACAAAGAATCTGTTCAGGACTTTTTCCTGGATATGGTGTTCTCCATCCATCATGAGAAAGGCCTAAGAGAAGCTAAGCAATTTGTGGATGTACTGGAGCCATTATGGATGGAGTTTTACTTCTCGATGGTTTGAGTGTAGGCCTGTGGAATTTTAATGTTCCCAAGGCTCTATTGGATGAAGCTCAGAAGAACATTCAGGAACAGTATCTTATTCTTGAGCTGTCAAGGTGTTCTAAAAATTCAATTCGTAGAAGATATATTTCTGAAACAATCTAGAATCATATCATATATGGTATAGTTCTAATTTATGTGTTCAGCGTGATAACATTAGGTTTATGGGTTTTCAAATGGTTCGCTCCATGTTCATTTGGTTAGATCTATCCGAGGAATTACAGAATTTAAAACATTGTATGGAAAAATTACTCTAAACTAATATGTAGGAAAAGCTAATCTAAAGTAAAATGGCAATTAGTGTATGTTTTCTATCTCAGACATTTCATTGGTAAATATGCATTATCGAAAGCAACGCCACGCCTAAATGCTAATTAATATGCAAGGAAATAGTCTAAACCAACAAATATAGTTCTCAGTGTGATGACATAGTGTAGCTTGGCATTTCAGATTGCATGAAAACGTGGTGTGGTGCTGCACAAATATGTTACCTTGGCGGTCACAATTTGCTGTTGGATCTTGGAATAGCTGCATCATATTGAAGACGGAAGATAGTTTTTTATTTTGCACTCCTGCTTGCAGTTTCACTAGTTTTAGATAGTTGTAATTTCATCTTAAATTTAAATGAATCTGAGTGGGTGAGGTTTGCCTGTGTTTTGAGGGATCTTTACTGCTCCAATGAAATGATCCATCAAATGGTATAAATGTTCTAAAGATTTTTTAATTTTTTTTTAATAAAAGTGAACATTTGTTTGTTTCTGTAGTTGAACAAGAAACATATCTGATGTAGCAGCTCTAATTTCTGTTCAGAGAGAATGTGGGGAGCAAGGGAAGTGAGTCATGTGTGACGTATTGGAGAGTCTACGAATGATTGGTAGCATTAGTATGTAAATTTCACTCTGAACAGCCTGCTTCGGCTGTTTCAAAGTACTTGTATTGCTATAGTGTACTGTTCTTTTATGAAACTAAAGGCTTGTAGCAGTGACAGTTTCCTATTATTGAAGTTCAGCATATTTATATACATATACATCTCTATTGAATTTAAAAAGACCTGTTACCAGTCCTTTTACTTAAAATGTAAACAAGGTTTAACTGCAAAAATCATAATCTTACAAGTTGTTACCAGCCAGCCATATAACCAATGCAATTCGTTTTGCAGCTGTTTAGCCCATCACGTTTTCTGTATAAAGTTTTCAGTTTCTCTTCCAGTTTCAGAAATGGAGTGCTAGTTGGCTAGATATCCGCGAGGTGGTCTCTTACCAATCAGAGATCTATATGTCTTTTATGATAATTTATCATTGCTAATTCTGTTATTGAAAATGATGAGATTTTGGTGATGATTCGACAAATCCGAGGAAATTCAGTAATTCATAATTCATAGTTTCATAAGCATTCTACACATTTTGTACAGGACAAAGGAAATCTTGTACGCTATGAATTTGATCAAAAATTGATGCCTCTAATTATGTTGACCCAAAAGCTCGTAATTATGTTGACCCCATATTGGGTCAAAACCCTTCCTGTGGGATGATACAGAACCCTCCAAACGTGCTGCCGCAGTCATTGATGGAATCAATCAAGCTACGGAATGGAACTTGCTGAAGGCAGATGAGGTGAGCGCGATACAAACAGAAACAGGCCACGCTGCCGCCGCCGCCGCAGCGCGCGGCCGTCTAGAGCTCTCTATCAACAGTCGCCTGAGGCAAACAAACACACAAGCACACGCCGGCTACGAGGCGACGGGCACGGCTTCGAAGAGCTTGGCGAAGTAGAACTGGGTGGAGATGAAGCCGCGGTTAGCAACGCGCCATCCAGCCTGACGGAGCGCGTCCTCAATATCAGCCTCAGCGTGGAGGTAAGCGCGGGTAGCCTTAGACGGGCCAGGGAACAGCTCGCCGACACGCTTAAGGAAGTCAAAGTAAAGCGTCCTGGGCGCGAAGCTAATGAGCAGCCGCTTATCAGCGAGCGACGCGAGGTGACGGATCATGGCGCCTGCCTCCTCCTTCGGATAATGTATAAGCACATCAAGGCAAACCACCACGTCATACCTCCCTTCCAAACTCTCCAAGTCACGGACCTCGAACCTCGGCATCCGAAACGACGACGTCCCCGACGCCGTCGCCTGCGCCAACGCCGCTTGCCTTTGCGCCTCGGCCACCATGGCAGCGGAGATATCGGATGCGAGGACATCAGCGCCGTCAACGGCGAGCGGGATGGCCAGCGACCCCGTCCCACACCCGGCGTCGCACACCGTCGCGCCGGACAGGTCTAACGAGGAGTCACGGAGCATTCCCAGCGCCGCCGCCACCGTCTGCGCGTGACCCTCGCGGATGTCGAGCTGCACGCGGTTCACGCCCTCCGTCGCTGACCCGTAGATCTTCCGCCATCGCTCGAACCCCGTCGAGTTGAAGTAGGCGCGGACGGCTTCCTTGTCCCCACCACCCGCCGCCTCCGCCTGCGCGCGCCGCCGTCGCTCTGGGTCGGAGAGTGACACCGCTGCTGCTAGCGCGGCTGCCGCGGCGGCCGCGGCTGGGATGGAGAGGGCTGGAAGGTCCAAGGCCGTCGGTAGCGCCGCCGCCGTGGTGGTAGTGGAGGGGGATTTGCGCTGCGGGCGGAGGTGGAGGATGGCGTGGGGGTGTGGGGTGTGGTGGAGGGTAGAAGGCCGTGGTGGGAGGGTGTGCAGGCGGGAGAGCGGTAAGGTGGAGACGCCGGCGCGCGCCATTGCCGGACGACCGGAGTGAGCTCTGATCAGTGGGGACTGAGGGTGGCTCGACTTCGACTACGAGTGGTTCGCGGGTGATGAGGTTGGGATTTTGGGATAGGGTTTTTGCGGATTGCCCCTCGAGATTCTGGAGATTTCCCTAGATTTTCTGACATCAGCGTGTGGTGCTCTTGTGGGGGATTCTTTTGTGAAAGTGAACCTAATTTTACGATTTTTTTTAACCTTTTTTAAAACATTTTAAAATAATTAACATGTTTAATTTATTTATATCTAACCCGTTTGGCCATATCTAGTGCCCTGATGCGGTGAATCATGCTACCGCTACTATAATCATGACACTTCTGTCTGACAATGTAACCGGCTGACCGCTAAACTTATTAAACTGGTTACATTAGATGTATAAAAAAAATAAAAGGTGACCATGTTAATCTTAAAAATTGTTTTTTTTAAAAAACAAGTGTAAAATAAAAAAAATTCACTTCAGCTACGTTGGGCTAAAATACGCTACCATGGTGGCCCAACACAGCCCGCTATTGCTTGCTTGCTTGTAGTTGGAATCATACAGGTCCATTTCACCTCTTCATTCCAGTCTCCGTCCAATTCTTTGTCTCTTGTCTTCAACCCTAAAACCACAAACGTTACACCAGAACTACATCAACCATGCAGACCACACTGCCACATGTGCATGTGAGTCGTGTCTCTTGCAAAGTGTATGCTTTTGATAGCGTAATATTGTTCGGCCTTGTAGATGCTTTAGAAGCTTAGAGTTTGATTTTAAGATAAAACTAAAATGACCTATGTTATTTTCAAACGGATGGAGTACATGTGAAGAGGGAAATCCATCAAGAACGAGTCAAAGGGACCAAATGCTTCTTCTTCTTTTTTTTTGGAAAGAGAGAAAGAGTGCGCACGCTTAGAACTTATACCATTCCGAGTGAGGGTTATTGCTTTAGCTTGAAGCCTATCTTCCCGACAGTATGGAGTACTGACCACACGGAGCGACAGGCCCTGAAGGCTGAAGCGAAGGACTGCGCGCGCGCACAAGACTTGAGTTGTGCGATACAATGTAACTGGACCTGCAAAGGGCCCAAAGGGACCTTTCGGGAGTTTTCCATGGACTGGGCTTCACTACAATTCTGAGATCTCCCTCCCCTCAGAGAAAAAGAGAGAAAATGTTGAGATCTCGACAGCAGAACACTGGGCTATGAAGCGATTGAGAGAGAGAGATAGAAGAGAGGACGTTGTTGGGCAGAAAATTGCCTGTTCGGTTCTTCCCATGTTCAATGAACCAAAACACTGCCAACCAACCACCCATTTTTGTGTTGAGTTATGCAAGCAGGATTCTAGATCTTCAAAGTCAGAGCTGAGAACGAAACCCTGCTATATTTATCCTTTAGTTGGCAAGAGCAACCAACCAGGACTGAACCGAATGGTCCATGGAGATTGCCCCAAAAGGAGAAGTGACGAACATCGCACACCTGCATCGATTTTGATTGTTTTCCATTTATGTAATATTAAATCTTGAGATATGTTGCTATTATGATATAGCTACGGCTATCTTAGGTCGACCTACTTTAGCGCTCAATAGAGACACGTTGTCTGTATGTCTTAGTACAATAATACGCAAATCTTGTGTATTTGAGAAAAAAATCGTGAAGAAAACCCAGGAAAGATGGGTGATGCCAACGAAAACAGAGACCATGCATCCTAATTAATTCGTAGAAGAAGTAAGTCTGTGAACACACACATGCATGGTCGAGTAGTAAACACCGCAATATATGTGTGTGTGACATATATCTGAATACCGCAACCGCAATATACACCAAGTAAACACCGCAAGATATGCACCACAATATATGTCTGAACATATCCACCATATATGTGTGTGTGTGTGCCATTGAACACTGCCATATATGTGTGTCTGAACACACACACACCATAGTCACTAAGTGTTTACTTAGTGTAGATCCCACAATAGAAAATATGATGCTACCTTGTGTATGGCCAACATACAGCATGAAACATTTGTGTTATACAAATAATGAGATAATACACTTCATCAATTTTGCATTAAAAATATAAAGCACTATGAGCTTTGAATAAAGCAGAAATGGGCTTAACATGAAAGTTTATTGCAATAAAAGGATGTTATAATAATATTACATATTTAGGTTTGCCAGTTTCGACAAACACTTCGAATGTAATAATAATGATACATGTTTATTGGGTTTGCCAATTTGGACACTCTTTGAACACTACTAAAATTTCCAGTAAATATAGGACCGGAATATATGAATTTACTATGGTAAACTCATCTGTAGCAATACATATTATGATATAATTTCTGATGACCCATGGTCTAAAAAAATATTTACATGAGGTAAATATTATGCATCATAATTCATTTTACACATGAGTATAAAATGGTCATTTACATAAGACAAATATCGTACACTGCATTTATGTTAAAACCTGATGGTTAAAACATAAATATAGAATACATTAATAATCCATTTGGATTATCATGTAATTCATCGGAGAATAAGAGGGGTTTTGTGTAAAATGCACAACCTTATCCATCAAGAAACGGTTCCTCACGAAGAGAAATCGCTCGGCCTTTTGGCTGGAACCTGCCTCCGTCCTTGGGCAGCTGTGGACTCGCCAAGCCGTCGATGCAGGGGCCACACGGGGCTGCCACTGGCTGCGTGTGCAAGGAAGTGCGGGGTCATCTCTAGCAGGCTGATGTGTAGCGCCCGCCTGGTGGCACGGGAGCCACCAGCCACAGGGGCTCTGGCCGCGGGCGTGAGGCCCGCTTGCGCGGGACTGCTGGCCGCTGGCCGCCAGCGCCTACAAGACATCGATGAATGTCAATAGGGCCTCATGTGCATCCTTTGATATTTTGGAACTGCAATTGCTTCTTCCTTTGCCGGTTGTATTTCATCTATTAGATGGACGCTTAACGAATCAGAGCCATTGGACCGAAAGCACAAGTATATAATGACCTCTCCATCCCTCACAAACCCTAACCTCCTACTCTCTCTCTCTCGGTCGCACTCGCCCAACCAACCTCGTGTTGGACGTAGGGCGCCCCTCTCTGACCATGCCACCGGCCTCCGACACTCGCCCTCTCTTCCCCGAAGCACGTTGGACGGCTGGGCTGGGAGTCAGTTGATGGGGCGGCGACCGCGCATGCTAAACGCTAGGAGGTCGCGCGGTGGCTATTGCATGGATCTAGCCGGGCAGGATGCGGTAGCACTGCCGCGCTAGCTAGTGGAAGCGGCGGCCATGATGGCTCGGGCCAGGAGGCGGTGGTGGCCACACAGGCTCGGGCCAGGAGGATGTGTCGCATCTGCACTTCATCCCCAATATAATTCCCGTGTCTCGAGTGCTACCATTGATTTCCTAGAGCAACGTAGAGCTAGATTTACGGATTGGTTCACAAAACACCGATAGGGATCTAGAGCAGTGACATGACATTGTAGAATCCAATGTAGGTGACATACATAAGGTTAAAAAATTGGTGCAATCAAGTGAAAATAGCATATCATTCCTTTAACATTATTAATTTTCAATACATTATTCAGACGTACTACTAAAGTTTAAGATCAGAACCTACTGATAGATGTATACATTATGCAGATGGCGAAAGGACAGGTGGGCAGGTGGGATCACAACCGGGGCACACGATCTGACAATCATGCAAAGTGTAGTAACACCATCTTACCGGTTTTTGCGTCAAGCAACAATAGCACGTAAGGTTTCGACACTCTTGCTCCACACAAAATTTTAGTGATACTTTATTCTCATTTGGAGTTGTGTTGGTGAGGACATCCGCTAGGCTCTTTTCAGATCCAACACTGAGCTCCTGATGAGGACGAGCTGTTTGGTTGAATGTTCATTAAGTATATATGAGAATATATGGATAAAAAGACAAGGACAAGTATTAGTTGATAACAAAACACTTACATTGCACAAGGAACACAAAGAGGAATAACATAAACATCAAGGCTCCACACATGTTCCTCGAATTCATGTTGGATTGCGAATTATCTTATCTATCCGACCTCACACAATTGTTTTCTTTTCTCGAATACGCAAAAGGTTTATGCATCATTGTAATTAAGAAGAAAAGTTGAATCATACAAAAGACACGCTTCTGACGAGCGCCCTCGGAGGTCTTACAGCCATGGGCTGGACCGTCCTAGCAACAAATCCAAACTTCGATATTACATAAAAAGGTCTACAACCAACCTAAGAGCATTGCTCCAACCTATGAAGTCGGAGAATAGTACGTTGGGTTTTCTACCAGCCCTGTGTTTGGTCGCTGGGAATAACTCATCCAGAGCTTCGATTTGGCTCGATGTCAAGTTTCCTTTGAGAATGTCGTCGTAAGTTCCCCTGGACGCGGAGGAAGCTGGTGCCACCGGAGGCGCAATGCCCATCCTCTTCTTCAGTAATATCTCACCCCGTCTAGAGGCCGGTATGTGCGACAACGGCTGAGCGGCAATCCGCTTACTCCTGATTGGCAGAGAGCGCTTTGTTACCGCCTTCTGCTTTGCAGGACTGGCGATCAGAGGCGATCTTATCTTGCACTGCACCTCCTCAGTGAACCTTGCGAGACGTCGTGCAGCGTCACATGGCGTGGGCGTCACGTCGCCGGTGGTGCACGTGCCCACCGTGATCTCTTCAACATCGAGTTGTCCCACTCGAGGCGGCGTGAACTGTGACACCTCCTGCACCAGTGATGGCGAGGGGGAGAGAGCAACCATTGTTGGAGAACGGATATCCATCAACGATGCTTCCATCTCCTGAGAGGCGACCTCCAGAGTAGGTTGGCACTCGGGTGCGGGTTCTCTCGCTGATCGGCTCACAGTAAGCGAGGCAGCAAGCTCCTCCAGCATCGGGTCGATCGAGACGACCCAGGCGGGAGGCCCCACACTCGTGCACAACGCCGACGCCTGCGGATCAAGCTCGGAGACGAGAGGGGCAGCAGGGGAAGTAGCGGTGTGGCCGACTGACGCACTCGTGCATATCTCCTTTGACTTCGCCCGACGTCGTCGGCAACGGCGGCGACATCTGCCACCGATGCCCCCCACAGCCTCCTGTGCGGCACCCACCAAGCTCAAAGAATCAGCAAGTGGCGCGTGCTGGGAGACCGAGGGTGCTACACGAGCAGGGTGTCGTGGCATGGCACCCTTCACCATCGACGTCGAAGCAAGCCTGAGCCGCTTACAGTCTTTGGCGAGGTGCCCGAAGCCGCGACAGCGTAGACAACGTCGTGGTAGCCGGCAGGTCGCTACTCTATGCGAGTAGGAGAGACAGTTGAAACATCTATCTCGAAACTCGACGCGGATCCTCCGGGGCTTTGGGAGCTGCTTTGGATGGGGCTCAACCAAGGCGACTGTTAGATGCGTCTCCTGCTGGGGAAGAATGCCGCGCCATCCATCGGCGTTCGGAGCGGAGACCCGTCTGCGGCGACCAAGGCGTTGACGGGTAGGGATGCGACCCTCCACGACACGAGCAGGCAGGCCATGCACCAACTGGGGGCGCGGCCGGCTCTGTTTCACCCGCCTGCGCCCAGGTTCCTGTTGTATGGCATCCGCACCGCCGCGACCCAGAACCAGAGCAGTATGGTCACGCACAGGGGACTCAATGATCAGCTTCGCCGGTCGACGAGCGGCCTCCAGGTATGTTGTGGGGTGGCCGTCGTCGGATTCCTCATCGTCGTCGTTCGCCCACCGCCGACACTTCGCGCGCCCTTCCACCGGAAAGAAAGGAGTCGCAGTTGGCGAGAGAGGGGATGAGCTGGGGGAGTCCAGCGGCGCCGAGACGGCCTTGCTTCTGAACTGGTCGTCAGCGGAGGTAGCAGCACCCCCGGGGCCGGACGATTGCGCCGAGGGCCATCAGAGTGGCCCTGCCCACGGCAGTGCTCCATCACCGGACCCAGTCTGGGCGGGTTTGGGGGCGGTCGTGGCCGCTGCTCCCGACGCCGATGGCGGCGCTGCTGTAGAGGAAGCCCCCACGCCGGATCCGGTTGGGGCGGGGCTGGGGGAGGCGCCTCCCAGCGTCGGTGGCGACCTGGATAGGCCAACGGCGTGGGCGGGCTCGACGACGACATCACACGACGTTGGCGACGGCGTCGGCGATGCAGCCTGCAGCGTCGCCCCGGCATTGGATCCGGCGAGGGCGGAGGCGGCCACGGCTGCGGCCGCAGCTCCCGGCGCTGGCGGAGGCGCCGGCGTAGAGGAGGCCCGAGGAGGTACCCCCGCGCCGGATCTGGTCGAGGCGGCGGCGGCTTCCAGCGACGGTCGTGGCTCTGGTGGACCTGCGTCGGGTTCGGGTAGGATAGCAGAGGGAGAGGGAGAGGGGGAGGGGGAGGAAGGGGCGTGGGGCGCCGGCCGCCACGCCGCCGGCGGCAGAGGGTGCGGGGTCAGCGTCAGGGTGGGCTGCGGGACACCGCAAATCAGGAGTTTTTTAAGTCACTCGACCTCACACAATTGTTGATTTAGGTGTTGAGTGGCACATATATATACACAACACATAGCGACATGATTATGAAACTCATCATGGTTTTCTATAAGGTTTGTAATTCTTTTAGTACCTTTCTATTTGTTAACCCAAAGAGGAGTTAATATTGATTTTATTTATTACGCCCCTATATTGTCAACTAGATTTATCACCCATGCATTATAATCAGTTGTTTTTTTCAATTTAGACCTTGTTTAGATGCACATGTATCTCCCTTAAACCACATGTGTTGGAGTGTATTTCAACTAATATACACTTCAATCCACTTCAATCCATGAAGTTTGAACTTGATACATGCGCATCCAAACAAGGCCTTAACTATCTTCATAAGTTTGTCATCCCCCAACCGGGATTTTCTCAAGCACTAGGAAGAGAGCTAGCAGGTGGGCATTGACTGGGAGCGATAAATCTAGTAGTCAATGTAGGGCCGTAATAAAGAGCTCAATATTAACTCTCATTCAGGCTAACAAATTGGAGAGTTCTATAAAAAATACACATGGTAAGGTAAACGTGATGACACTGCTAGAACACACACTATAAGAAATATGTTGGTTTATGATATTTATGGCATGACATCAAGTCAAAAGATCATTAAATCAACTAGTTTATTACGATTTCTCTAGAGGCATCCGAACTTATTGACATGAGTAAATGTATGTCATAAAAAATGTCTTAATGCTAGTCCAATTGTATATTGTAACAACATTTGGCATGTCATAAAGAGTAATTTGTAAGAATGGTATTTCACAAATTATTTTATTCGGTTTATTAACATTGTTGTCCAAGGTGGCATACGGATCCATCTACCAAGGTGGGCTAGTAATACCGTAGGTGTTGGTCAATGTCGTTAATCTTGTCTACAATTAGATATCATTCTAGTAACTAACTAGTCAAAGAAATCAAGATGCATATAAAATATAAAATATTATTTATTGTTAATTATTTCAAATATTAGATAAAAGTATAAATGTGTATGTATATATATGAATAATAATAAATAGATGTTATAATATTAATATTATTTATTGTTAATTATTTCAAATAGTATATAAAAGTATACACCTGTATGTATACATG
The DNA here is from genome assembly GCA_022036555.1 of Microstegium vimineum. Taxonomy (NCBI): domain Eukaryota; kingdom Viridiplantae; phylum Streptophyta; class Magnoliopsida; order Poales; family Poaceae; genus Microstegium; species Microstegium vimineum. The sequence continues at coordinate 48,355,236 of CM039125.1, forward strand.
AATAATAATAAGTTTATGTTATAATATATATGTGGTAGATTTGGATATTAAAATAATGATTAAATAAAAATCCATTTATATATACACATATATCTTAATTCAGTGTGAAAACTCAAGTTGTGGCTAATGTATTTGTGTATATATGCACATATATTTATTTGCATATCTTTGCTTATATGTATATAATTGTTTATATACATGATAATTTGTTTTCTAAATGAGGATTAATTAAGAAAAAAATAAACTAATAGAAAATACCACGCACAAAACACAACCCACGCACCCGGCCAAATCTTAAGTGGAAAATAGTTAAAAAATAATGTTGCACCGTATGGGGCTCAATTGTGAGAGTGAGACTGGGAAGTAAGTGTCTGTACCACTACGTTGAGACTGTTTTTGTTAGAATTTACACACTTAAAAATATATTAACAAATATGTCCGTGCGTTGCAATGGGATTACAATTTACTATTGTACCGGTAGACCTTGGCCGTCATAGCGTCCATGCCTGCCCAACTCTTGTAGTCATTGAGCGGGCACTACTCCTATGATAGTACGTGACTTGGACGCTGCAACTAAGCGAGGTGTGCCTTGATAGTGCTCTTCATGAAGATGGCACACATAGAGTAAACCTAATTATACCATATATATGCCCAATGCTATCGTATTTAATTTTTTAAATACAAAGCAAGTATTAAAATAGAAAACATGTCTTTCCCTTGCATGGAACGCGGAGCTGGAACGAAAGACGGAGTCGGAAAAAAAAAACAAATCATAACAGAGAACAACTATGAAATAGAAAAAAAAAATAAAATTTTAAAAGATAGAAACCAAGTAAAGAACTTAACATGTTGATGCTATAACTTAAAAATATTTTATACAAATATTTATGCTTTTGGGGTATTTGATCTCTTATTATATAAGTATACATTGTAGAATTGAGTTTTAATTGTATCAGAGTCAAAGCAAACACGGCCTGAAAAAGATGAAAAAACATATATGCCACTAAGGCGTGATTGCCTCCTTCCTGTAGAGTGCCACGGTCAGCACCCTGTTCTGTTCGGACTCGTTGAAATCAAAGAAAAGTTCTCTAATTGTCACTAAAGCTATTACGGTGCACTGGTAAGCTTTGTTATTTTGTGTGTTAAAGACCACGGTTCGAATCCTTTGGTATGGCAAATTAATTTTTGTTTTTTTCCTACCAGTGTTTCAGCTATGGATAAGTGGGCCGCATGGTGGGTTGGATTTTGATGGGCCGCCAGTGTAAGTTCGGCTGTTGCTGGGCCGCGCAAGGTTCGGTTGTTGCTGGGCCGCCAGTCTCGTGAATGAATTGGACCCAACAGACGAAAATAATTCCAGACCAAAAAAGTGGTTGAAATTTTGGCTCTTTATTATTAAGATAAGATTAAGAAAAAATATAGATAGATATAAATATATACCAAATAATGTTTTAGTTAATGGTGGTCCAACCCGGTTCACGGATCAGCGCGCCCCAGCACGTGAGCTCCCCTGCCTAAAGCCTGCTAGGTCACTCGGCCGTCCAGGACCAGGAGGGGAAGAGGAGAGTGGTGGGCCAAGGGAAGAGAAGGCAGCAACCGCTGGTCTATTTTCCTGAACGGGCCAGCGGCCCTGGTGGGGATGAAGGAGGAAGAGGGAGGAGCTGGACTGGGCTTGATTCGGCATAGAGAGGAAGGCCAGAATTTAGAGGTTTTTTTTAAAAAAAAAATCATTGAAGCTTAAATTTAAATCATTTTTGAACAAAACTTGTTTTCAACTCATTTCGAGTTTTGGAAATTAGACTAATTTCTTGTAAATATTTTTTTGAAATTATTTTTGGATAAAAGGTTAAGTACTTTATCTATCCCTAATAATAAAAAAGGCACCTCCCCCATTTTTTTTGGAATGTCCTCCTCTAACTAATTCCGTGAATGTGGAGGTTGTCATCTCATCTATAACTCTCATGTTTTGTTTATGTCCACAACTCTCATGTCTTATGTATGACATATGTCGGGTTTTTTAAAAGTAAATTGAATATATATATATATATATATATATATATATATATATATATATATATATATATATATATATGAATTCTAATCCTAATACAAATACATATATATTATTAATCACCAGTAACATGAATACGAATCCAATCCAAATAGAAAAGAACAATATAAGTATACTCCGGTCAATGAAGAGTTTGTTGTACGAGTTACGATGAGTTATGCGAGCAGAATTCTGATCGAAGATCTTCAGAGTCAGAGTTGAGAACGAAACCCTGCTATATTTATCCTTCGGTTGGCAGGACCAGCCGACCAGGACTGAACCGAATGGCCCATGGAGATTGCCCCAAAAGGAGAAGTGACGAAAATCGCACACCTGCGCATCAATTTTGATTGTTTTTTTATTTATGTAATATTAAATCTAGAGATATTTTGCTACTATGACGTAACTACGGTTGTTTTAGGTCGACCTATTTTAGCGCTCGTCATTAGAGACGCGTTGTCTATATGTTTAACTCATTTTTTTAATACAATAATACGTAAAAATCATGAAAAAAAAACCCAGAAAGGATTGGTGACGCCAACGAAAACAGAGACCACACATCGTAATTAATTCGTAGAAGAAGGAAGTCTGTCTGAACACACACACGATCCGTAGTATGCATATATACTCACGATGATAATTGATACAGGCACAGAATTAGGTGTGGTATTGATGAGACGGAATAATTAGCCCCTTTCGCGCCATTGAACACCGCCATATATATGTGTGAGAAGAATGATTCGTTGGGCAAGCAAAAAAAAAAAAAAAAAAGCAGAGCACGCAGGTCTCTATCGCGCGCGCGAAATGTTGGCTGTCACAGCTCATTTGAGTGGTGTCATGGTACACACGAGTCCATGTCATGAAGAATCTCAATGCAAGAGAAGAATGAAACCAACTTCTGCAGCTTACCTTTAAATTCATATCATCATGATATGTATGTATGTGTTATACAATTGATGTTTGTCGAGTTGGTGACAAGCTAGCAGCTAGCAGCTAGCTACTAGCTGATGGCAACCAACTCGTTTGCATTGCATTGCATAGCGTTGGTCCCAATCAAACAATCAATACAGACAGGCTCACAACTGACTGACTGACTCTTGTATAAGTAGTATACATATATGATCCATTCAGGACACTTTAGTTTATACCAGAAAAAGAAAAGAAGAAAAGAAATCTAGCAGGAAAAAGTATATATACTCATCATTCATATATGGAACTCGATCTTGGCAGGATACAATAATACAATCGGTCATCATATCCTACGACAATGGTACTATATACGTACATGTTCTTCTTGGATCTCTTGCAGGGTAGTACCATACATGTTATTTCTGCAATCATCATCTTGGATCTTTACTGCAGGTGCAGGCCATTAATAATTAATTAGTAAACCTTGACTTTGCTTGCATCCATCCATTCATCTTGGATGATTCAGTAACAAGTAGTATACCAAAACCACCACCACCAGTAGCTACATTACATGACATTGACATGCCATATGCTCTAGCTAGCTTAGCTAGCTAGTCGGCCTGCTTCCAGATGGCTTCGAGTTCGTCAGCGAAGAGTTTCTCCTGTCCAACGACGATGGTGATGTGGTCCTTTCGGTCATAGACGGTGACGCGTGCGCGTCGCACCTTTGCCCCCGCGGCGAGCGTGCAGGACACGGGGAGCAGCTCGTCGTCGCGGCCGTGGAAGAGGGACACCTTGCAGGTGAGGCTCTTGTCCACCACGTCCAGGTAGGTGTCCATCCTCCCCGCGCTGCCGCAGATGATGTTGTGCAGCGTGTGCCACGCCGCGTTGTGCGTGTGGCACATGAACGCCTCGATCAAAAACGTCCGCACCCTGCATGCAACGATTTGCCAACGAACGTATGTACGTTTATCAGTCATGGCACGCACGCACGTCAGAGAGCAGCAGGGCCATGACCCCGGTCGGAGTAAACTCGGCCGGGTTGCCATATGCACGGCCGGCGTTGCCTGGAGTGTGAGTGGCCGGCACATGTGTTGGTGTATTGTGTGCAGATAGATCTCATCAGTCAGAGTGATGAGTGCAGTATGGAGGAGCATTGCCAGGCTTTGGCGTTGGATTGCATGTCGTGCCTTGCAGGGAAGATGGAACCTTCTCCTGCCACTCACTCAGTGGCTCAGTGCCCACTACTGCTCTGCTGCTCAGCCATCTGTTCATTGAACAGGAGTACGTACAGGACACTGCAGCAGGTACTGGTACTCTGACAGACAACCACCGGTACGTATCGTAGCAGTACACAGTGCCTGCCGGCCGGTCATTTGTTCGTTCCTTGTTCGGCCGTGCAGTGCCCAGGCTCCATCGAAAAGACGATGGAAACACGGCGGTCGCCTCATGTCCGGCCACTACTGTCGACGACAAGCGCACGGTGCGTCGGTAGATGAAGTTAAGACAGGGCCGCCTATTCAGCTAGCTATACTACGGGTCGCAATCTCCGTCGCCGCTGGGCTGGGCTGGCTGTCATTAGTAAGCTTTCCAAATGCCAAACTAGCTTAGTATGTAGTGCTCGTGCTGGGCCAGTGCTTGGCTACGTAGTACATGTAATAGTAAAATGTACACCTGGATTGCGTACAACAGTAGTAGCTACTCGTGTACGATAACGACAGTAGTAGCTAGCTAGCCGACGGTTCGTGGTTATGGGCGGATGGATTAGTAGTAAATGGAGCCGCCCGTGACGATGAAGCTACCTACCTACTCTACTATAGCGGCTAGCCCCTGCATACTGCAGGGACAACGGAACGGAACGTGCTGTGTGTGCCACGTCGACGACCAGCTGGAGCGAGCCTCGCGCGAATTCCGTTCCGTGTGACCGTGGACGACCCTGCATGCAGTCTGTGTGTTTTTCCTTGCAGCGAAACGCAAACGCAAAGCACACAAGCAGGTTCGTTCAGTGAGCTAGTAGCGACAAAGGCGAGCCGCCGTTGGTGCTGTGGTGGTGTGTGCCGTTGCCATTCATGTACTACGCGGCGCCTGTCGTCTGCTGACTGCGAGTACTACCAGTAGTCAATCAGTCAGTCCAATGGACGGGACACGTCACGACACACGACGAACAGAGGGCAGGGATCCTGCATGCAGGAGCTACTACTAGTAAAGTAGCAAGTGTTACGTAGTACCTGTTCCTTGTGAAGATCCTGAAGAGTCGGTCCCAGACGCGGTGGTGACGACAGATGGTGAGGCAGATGGTGCGGCTCACGTGCTCGTACCAGCACGCCATCGACGCCCCGAACGCGATCGGCGGCCACACCCTCCGCGGCGCCACCCTCCTCATCACGTACTGCGCCGCCATGCCTGCCGCCGTCTCCGTCTCCGGCACCGAGAAGTACGGCTGCAGCAACACCAGCAGCAGAGCTTCAGTCAGTCAGTGAATGAATGAATGAAATGAATGAATGAATTCAGTTGGCGTGCGCAGGCGTTGTTGACTACGTACACACTACTGTACACCTCCCATGAGTGACACGTACAGGTCTGTCATCACTCCCTCAACTGTATGCATGCCCAGGTATGACGGACAGACGGACTTACCGGCGCGAGGAGGGTGAGCGACTTGACGGCGTGGGGGTACTTGACGGCGAGTGCGAGAGCAAGGACAGAGCCAAGTGAGTGCGCCACAACATGGAAGGAACCAAGGCGGTACCGTCGGAGAACAGAGCGCTCGATCATCTCCACGTGCTCACGCATCGTGTACAGCGAGTCGGCCGGCTTGGGGCTACGCCCGAACCCGAGCAGGTCGACGGCGAACAACCTGTACTTGGACCTTGCGCTGGCACTGAACGCCGGGAACACCGTCTCTGTCCAGAACGCTGATGACGAGATGAACCCGTGGATGAACACCACGTCCTCCACTGCCGGCGCTGGTAGCGTCGTCGTCGTCGGCGACGGTGGTGGTGGAGCTTGGACGTGCACGTAGAGGTGGGACGAGGAGGCTGAGGAGCTGCTCCAGGCGTGGCACACCTTGCAGTCGCAGTCGGACCAGCACGGCGCTTGTCGTGGCAGCCGTGGTGGTCGGTCTATCTTGCCACGGATTAGCTCCGCGATGGCTGGGCTCACGGTGAGCGATGGCGCCGACGACGCCGCGTGGACGGTCCCGGTGCGTGTGGCGTCGGCGAGGAGTGACGCACGCACGTACAGCGTGTCCGACACGTCTTCCAGCTGTAACTTGCCTGCGGACGCCGACGCCGGCCGCACCACCTTGGGTGGCCCTGCCGCCGGCGTGGTGGCGGCGGCGGCGGACACCTGCACCGACCCCGGCCCCGGAGCAGCGCAGCAGTAGCAGGACTTCCACTCGGCCTCGACGGCGTAGTCGACGAGCTTGTACACCAGGCACAGCACCACGTCCAGCACGTCTAGAGCCGAGAACACCACGAAGCTTACCAAGCAGTTGAGCGCGCACCCGGCCACGCCTAGCGCCGTCACAACCCTCGCCCGCGTCACGCCCCACTCGCCGCCGATGCCGGTGCCTTTGCTGCCGACACCAACAGCAGCAGCTGCTGCTGCTCCCCCCATGCCGCCGCTGACCGCCGCCTTCTCTTGCCACACGCAGGTCGCAATGTGCATTGCTCGATCGATCTCCCCGGTCGGTCGGTCGGCCGGCCTCGATCAGAGCACCGACGCCGGCCGGCAGAGTGGGAGGCGCGCAGGCAGTGACAGAGAGTGGCAACAACAGCAGCAAGCAGCTGGCTGGCTTTTTGTAAGAAGAAAGGAAGGGAAGGGAAGGGAAGAGAAGAGTAACCGACGACGAGGAGCGATGAGGTGAGACTGTCGGAGGGTTTAACGCGGAGGAAGGAGAAGAAGAAAGGCGCGCATTTAAGCGCGGTTGGAGGCGGGCGGGTGGGCTTTGCTTTGGTTTTGGTTTCTTGCGCAACGTGCTTTGGCAGCTTTGCTTCTTCTCCCTCCAAGCTTCCGTTTGCAGCAGGCCACACCAGGCCCCACTGCCACCGCCAGCAGCTGAAAGCGAAAGGTATACTATACTGTGTGTATGCGCCCAGCCAGCGGCAATTAATTGCGGGTTTTCTTTTTGTTCGCTCAGCAGAAGACGAGGGTTAACGGTTGTTCATCATTTGGGTTTGGGGCAGTGTTCACGTTTCCGTTTCCAACTTTTGATGACGCTTTCAGCTATTCCACAACCATAAAAACTTATTCAGTGTTAAAATTTAAACCTGCTTGGTTCCATTAAGTCTCAAAACTAAATTTTAGTTCTAGGCTCTTTTGTTCTAGAGATTATAATGAACTAAAGTCCTTTAAAATTGTTGATAAAAGATCAAAACGTCTCCCTTTGCTTATCTCTCTCTCTCCTTCCTTCGCCCTCTTGCCTCTCTCCAAGCAACACTCGGCGCCCTCGCGCTCCTCCATGGCAGTATATCCGTAATGTGCGTGAGCTCCACGATGGCCGTGGAATCAGCCATGGTGAAGGCTAGGTTAGGCGCTGGAGCTAGAGAAGGAGAGAACTCGGTGAGGGGCCAGTGGTGCTGGCTCCATAGCAAGATCCAACCACCAGGAGCGACGCCTACTTCTTCGCGAGCTGGAGCCCTCCATGGCTGGTCTGACGGCGGCGCGAGCCATGCCCGACAACGACACACACCCTGGCCAAAGGCAAGGGTAGCCATGCATGAGCGAGATCTGGCAAGCACGGCGGGTCTGAGCACTTGCCCCGGCCTTGTCCTAAGCTCCCCAAGCGTTCGATTTTGGACGCATGGGGTCTTCATCCGTTGCATGGCAAGCATTTCCCTATCTAGCTTAATCCAAACAATGCCTATTTGGATTCTCGTGCGTCGTCTATGTTATCTACATGGTATCAAACGAATACTTCAATTGTTAATTTTTATAACTGATTATATTAGTTGAGTGTTGTAGCCTTTAATTTTCTTAGTGATTTCTTAACTGTTCATCAATGGTTTTCTAGCATTGTGCTCCTTTTCTTGACTTGATGATGCATCCATGTGAGTGACACTTGATGGGTTTATTCAAACCTGTGAGGCATGTCATGGTAAATAATGTGCGCCCAAGTGTCATCTCGGTTCTTTTTGCATGGCCGTTTAGATCATTAAAACGAAAAACATGCGTCCAACTCAACATGTGGTTCCAACGAGCTGAGTATTTAACATGTCGTTTAGCTAGGTCATTACTAACATGAAAAACATGCATCCAAATAGTACCTCGGTTATTTTCATGCATCTGCTGATCAGATCATGGACATGGCTGGTGCAGGCAGCAGCAGAACTTAACGACAGGCTGCCAGCCTGCGTCCGAGTGAGCAGTGGATTACTAGTGGTGCAGTGTGCAGGTGGGTGCCGCCAGGAGAGAAGAAGAAGATGCAGTGCAGACAGTGTGCTGCTGCTTTGCCCGTGCATATGCAGCAGGTCAGTGACGATGCTGCTAAGCTCCTTCCCCTCCCATTGGCTTCATCAGGTCGCCGTCGCCGTCGTCGGCGGGGATGAAGAGCATGGCCTCCCGAACCAACACCGCGTCCGTCGCCGTGGGTGTCGTCGTCGTCAGTCATCACCCCGCCGCCCTCACAAATAATTCCCATAATTCAATTGAATGGGCATTCAGCCTGGCGCTGTCCGGACGCCGCGCCGGTAACACGTACCGTGACTCGCTGACAAGTGGGTCTCGCTAGCTCGATGTAGTTACCGACCGTTGACTCCCTCCACTATATATGTTGACTTGTTCTTTTGTGAGTGACGAAAAGGTTGCTGATGAAATGAAATGGGCTTGTTTTGACTCTTGCGCGCGTCCTTTTTTTTATGTATATATAAATTAAATTCAACACATGAAGACCGTTTGTAAATTAAATGTGCAATAACCAAATATATATTCAAATTCAAATGGTTGACTTGAGTCTTACCTCAGAGCGAACGTACAACGTAACATTTATTTCTGAGTGACGAAGAAAGTCGAGGGGCTCGTAGGTGTCGGTTAAGACCAGTGATGGTGTTGAAGGGAAGGTCAAATTATTAAGACCATCGGGCAGACAGTAGTTGGAGCAGAGTGCCGACCTCACTAGCGGCGAAAATAAACGAAGACACCAGCAAGCATTCATTCATGTACTAGGTTATAACAGATAGAAGGCACGGCTTAAAGCCACTTGGATCATATGCACCATCAAAACATGTCTAACTACCTTTCTATTTACACTTACTCCATCTATTCTAAAATAACTCTCATTTTTTTTGTTTTCGTACTGTAAATTTAATTAGAATTGTAAAAAATATGTACACCATTTATATTTCTAAATAAATTTATTATAAAAATAAATTTAAGGATCTATCTAATAATATTAATTATGCACCATAAATATTAAGCTTTTTAATATAAAATTAGTCAAAGTTTTTCTAGAGATCCCTTAATTAGTTTGCCTTTTTTTTGTTGAAATACCTTGTTTTCGTAAATACTCCCCGTAAGAAACTTTTTACATTTAAGTGGGACTAACTTCCACCGTTGTGCCACAGCAGACTTTTGTTAACTTCGGCGACTTCCATGATAATCAATTTATAACACATTAAAATACCATGTGTGTAACTAATTGGGCATGTTCCATTCACGGAGTAGAAAACATACCTGGCTCAGGCAGCGATCTTGCCTAGGGTTGTATCGAGATGCCTCGCCACGGCTCCCAAGCCAGGGCACCAATCAAACACCAACCAAACACGCCCCTTACTACTCTCTCGCTTCAGATTACATGAGGACCTTAAGTATGACTAATCATTTTATTTAAAAAGTTATCACGAGTAGTTAAATATGGAATAAAAAAAGTCAAACAAATTATATTGAAATGGAGTTAGTAATGTCGGCTAGCAGTCTAGCACACACAGTCTAGTTATGGGAGTGCTGGTGTGCCAAACAAAACAAAACCGGTGATGTCGTACATACATACGGAGTACGTCTTCCTCTCGGTCCAGAAAACCCAACAAAACTAGTGATACATCACCAGGGGAAAAAATCTACATCGTTGGGACATGAGACACCAAAAGTTGGCTGGAGATGGACGAGACCGACCGACGGGAGCTAGCTAGTAGCTCAACTTGCACAGGACTACGTACCCAGCCTTTAAAATGCCATTACAGATCGATGGGGCCATCGAGAGCCCATGGATCGGAGCTCGATCAAGTACGTGTGGAGTTAAGGCTGGACTCGAACTCGAAACTCGCTAACTCGCTCGTTAATGACTCGGCTCGATCTCGACTCGTTTTATAATGACCCAGCTCGTTTGATAATGAGTTAGCTCGAACGAGCCAGATAATTTGCCAGGTCAAATGAGCAGCATATTGAAATCGGCCTAGGTCAACCTAATTAGCACAAACCCCAGACAAATATAGAAGTCCCCTTGACTAGCCAGCTCGTGAGCTGTTCGTTAGCTCGAACGAGCCAGATAATTTGCCAGGTCAAATGAGCAGCATATTGAAATCGGCTTAGGTCAACCCAATTAGCACAAACCCCAGACAAATATAGAAGTCCTCTTGACTCCCACTCCCACCCGGCCACTCCTACATCTGCGGCACGCAGCAGATAGAGGAGTCAACGAATCTTGCTTTTATAAGTTCTCTAAAATATGTTTTTATGATTTGGCTCGCGAGCCTAACGAGCTAGTTCGAATTTCTTAACGAGCCGAGCTGGCTCGATATCCGGGCCTACCTGGAGTGCAGCAGCCAGCGTCCGTGCACAGGGAGCCCGTGCCCTGCTGCGAGGTCACCAACCAACTGTATTTTTTTATAGTACACAGTACAACGCAGACACGTGTCTACCCCTATGAGCACCTTCGAAGGACTGAGGTGTCAAATATTGACGTTCACGAAGTCAACACATGCGTCTCGCTGTCGATGGGAACATCGCCTACCATTTAATGTGTAGCGCCGAAAAATCCTGAAATAAATTCAGAATAAAGTGTCGCATCCAGGATTTGAACCCTGAGTGTCATTGCGCCGTGAACCCCTTGACACCAACCAACTGCATTGGCGCGCATATGTGTGCACAGCACAGCACACACACAGGCTGCTGCAGCGGACTCGCGACCCTGTTTCTCGTCCGATATCTGGGTACTGCAGGCGTTATGGCCGCCCGTCGTCTCGTCTCGTCTCGACCTCCTTCTCCGGGCGGCCGGCCGGCCGGCCGGCATGAATCATTATGGACGCAGCGCCAGGACGGCGGCGAACTGTATTCCGCCCACACACGCGGCCGCCGGCGGGTCCTTTGGTTTGTCTCGTCTCATATATGTGCGCGGGACGGCCGGAGCTAACCTTAAGGCCATTTTTGGAAATTCATGATGGAAGTTTTATGGAAATATTATTTAAATACAAATTTAGTTATTTAGAAAGAGATTTTCATTCTTAAGTGTACCTTCTCCTTCTTCCAGATTAGGCCTAACAACCATGTTGTGAGAAGAAAACGAAAAAAAAAACTAGATCAATATTTTATAATATGAAAATGTAAATGTTCTCAATAATTGTAACTCGATGTAATGATCTTAAAATTTATAAAGGTTCTCTTATTGGAGAAAAAAATGTTCTCAATAAAATGGGGCCGAAACAACTTAGGTGCTATCCTGACTATTTTCTGTATTTCCATATCCGAAATACGGTATATGTTGTTTTTGGCCTACTAGAAATTTAATCTTAGAAAAATTATATCTTTTACATACGCTTTTGGATGAAGATTGTTTTATATGAAAATAATAGTTTTTGATAAGATTTATATTTTGAGTTTTTCTCATTTGAGGTTGTGAAGATTTAAAGAATTATATAAAAAACAATCTATCGCGCGTCCCGTTTGTACTCTCTGCCGGTTTTACCTAGCTAATAGGGTTGGGTGTTGTAGTACTAGTGGTTGCTTGCTTGTTTGCTTTTATGTATGTTGGATGCAGCCACGGCCACCTCCTTGCCGATAAAAGTTGGTAGCACGCCACATATTTTTGAGAGACGACGCATGGGGCTGATTGTGAGGCCTCAGCTGCTGCAGGACAGACAGAGATATGACTTAACTTGTTGATACAATATATGCTAGCTACAAAGAATTCCAGACGTGCAGTACAGATAACAACAACAAATTTGATATCATATATCCATCGATCCGGGAATTATTATTGCACATGGAATGGAACTAGCTACACAATAAATCCACCGCTCAGAAGAAGAAGATGCAACAGTACATTGGGATGTAGAAACGTTGCTGAAATTCGGTGCAACCGAGCAGTGCCGTGCTGCAGGATGCATGACACATCTTCATTCTTCAGCATAGGGCAGCCGACTGTTCTCCTGCAAACGCCGATGGTCCAGAGACACTGACCTGATCGATGGTCGTCGATGCAAACGCACCATTTCTGGATGGATTCGATCGTATCTATCGTGTGTGGATCGATGAAGACTGAAGAACTAGCGCGTGGTCGGCTGAAACCGGACGATGATCGATCAGCTAGCCATCCGCATCGTCGCATCGATGGATCCATGAAAGCGAATTACCACCACGACGCGGTTATCTGAAAGCTACACATCGATACTGATGAACGAAGAGAGGGGAGCCATGTGTCCCCCAACACAACTCTGAATGAAGAGATCGTCGTTGACAGCAGCATGGGCGTATGGAGCTTCGTCGTCTGGTCCCTGCTGAAATCCTGATGAAACCCATGAGCAGATTAATGGCATGAGCATGTAATCTCCCTGTCAGATTTAATTTAATTTAATTCAATTTGTTGCATTTGATATGATCCTCTGGCGGTGCTCTATAGCGCATCGAACTGAAAGATCATAGCTAGCACGCGACAAATCTGTCCGCATGCAACGGACTGTAGTTGGGCATTTCGTGTGTCTTGAGCTCTTCGATGTGTAGTACGTAGCTGTGTCTCGTTAGACCACCATTCTGAATAATTATTGCTTGCTGTTTGGGCACTGTTAGAGATTATTAAGGCATGGCTGTTCTTTGGAAGCAACAGCATCTCATCTGTTTCCAACATTTTATTGGTGATGATGATATATTCATGTGCTAATTGTTGTCTTCGACAGTGTGTGTCGTCCCTAGTTGAATGATTGCTTAGCATAGCATAGCATGGCTTCTTTTTTTTTTTGGTAAAATTGTATTACCTAGGCCATTATTTAATTTCTCTTATATATTGTAATGAAACATTGAGGCAGCAGTACTTGGAGGTATTTGGTAAAAGAATTTGGCGAAAGGATGAGTGGATAAGGAGGTCGCCACTATATCATAGTCATATATATGAACTTTCTTCTCATTATTGCCCGTTTTTTATGTCTACGAATTCTAGATTTTGTATTAGGTCCTGAGTTTGTTGCTTTTATGTTCCTAAGAAACTGGTTTCCCCCGGTCTTGTATCGTACATTGCTTTCTTAAAAGCTGAGGTAAAACTCTTGTTAAAACAAAAAAAAATTATTGCCCATCCCCCCCCCCCCCCTTCTCTTCAATCTATATATATACAATAATACTAGAGATAGGGGTGGCCAGCCTTGTCTTCACCAACTTCAGATGAAAAAAATTGTCTTGTCTACTTACATTCCGTCAGAACTAGTCTTAATTTGACCAATCTATTGGCTATGGTTTTGTGACACAAATTTGGTGTTTAGATTTAGTATTTAGTATTACTCTTACTTATGATTATGATTTTGTGAGTCACATAAATAACATCTTAATGAAGTAACTGTGGTTTAAGACTTGTCCTAAAGAACCAAACTAGGGAGTAGGGACTATGTAACAGAACTACAGTAAATCGATCATTCGACTATCCGCCGGTAATAGAAAGCAACAACTGTGTGATGTTGGAATTTTGTGTGTGTTTATAATCTGTCATTTATTGGGCGCCCGGCCGGCCTGTTGCTTGATGCTGACATTTCCTTCCAAAGTTCAAGTCATATTCAAGAGAAGCATGCCAGATCATCTAGACCTTGCGTTTAGATTAATCTCGAAATATTGAAGTACCGAGAACGGCGACTAGAGGGGGGTTGAATGGGACCCAAATAAAATTCAACTCAAAGACTTGACCCTTGTCCCAAAATCACACCCAAAACTTGACCTCGGAAGAACCGATTCGCACACGACCTAACAAGTAGGTGGACACCTTGGGAAGACCCCTAAAGGTGCAGCAAAGCGGTCGGAGAAGATGGAGAACGATCGAAGCCACGAACTCGAAACCGATACACCGAGAACGGTACTCTCAACCCCTAGAGAGAAGAGGCAAGAGCACACCCAAAAATACTTATGAGAACTGATCTCAAAAGTACCTAATCATGTTCCTTACGTGAATACGAATCCAACGCAACAAACGGAACTTGATTCGGAGTTCGGACGAGAGAGAAACGAGCACAGAACTACTTCAGTCAGTGACCACAGGACCATGCAGAGTGGTCCGGTGGTATGGTCCGGAGCTAGGTGCTTCCCTGCAGATTTTCGGCCAGACCACAGGACCACTCATTATGGTCCGGTGGGTCGTCCGGAGGGTAGTCCGACGGAAAAATCAGCCACACAGTGAGCACCCGAGCTCCGGACAAGTGGTCCGACGGTACCACAGGACCAATGCAAGTGGTCCAGTGGTATGGTCCGGTGCTATGGGCTGTACTGTTGGAAACTTGGACGACCACCGGACCAATGGGCTATGGTCCGAAGCCTGTGCCAAGTGGTCCGACGTCTGGTCCGACGTTCACGAGCAGAGCTCAAAAGAACCACGAAAAACGATTTCACTCCACCAAATCTTTCTAAAACTCAACCAAATGAACTCCAACTGCAACCAAACTTTGTAGGAATGATCCTTGTGCAGTTGGGGAGCTATCCCGAGGAAATCATCACTCAATTTGGAGAGGATAAACAGGAACACTCAGATTTGGGGAGAAGAGAGCAAAACAAAGAACGCCACAAAGAAATCGCCCGATCTACGTACTCGTGAGGTTTGATGAGAATTCCTTCGGTGCAAAGATGCTCCTCACCAAAACGAACAACTTGGTTCAAACGGATTTACAAGAGCAACTCCCCACAAAGAGAAATCATCTCGGGAAAAAGAGGGAGCAAAAGCAAAACACGAAGAACACAAGCAAAACGGGGACACGATCAAGAAAGCGAAGCCACCATGGCTTACGGAGGTTATGACCTCCGATTCCTCGCAACAAACTTAAGTTCTTACAGAGGTTGGTGAAATCAATCTATGGATCTCATGAACTAGAGAGAGGGTAGAGAGAGAGAGTTAGGGCAAATGATTAGGGTTCAAGGGATAGAATGAGGATACCCCTTCATCCCCTATTTAACAGGGCTTTAGCTATTTCCCAAAGACACCCTAGATACATGACCGAATTACCTAGCCCTAAGACATTGTAATCCAAGTCGATAACTCTCAGCCACTCGTTTGAATGGACGACCCCGCTTCCTGCCGAGAGTTGTCGTCGCCTCGACGCAACCTCCAGGATTCCGCCACGTGCCATCCCCGCTTCCTCAGAAGCTCCGCCCGGGTTTTGAGGCCCAAACCCGCGAAACCCGCCACCAGTAGCTTTCGGCTCAACTACCGAACCCCGAGTTTTGAGGCCCAAACTCGGAAACCGTCCTCCGGTGGTTTTGCGGGCCAAACCACCAAACCGTTCGACTCGAGCCACCTTGTCCTCGCCCGGTCGGACTCCGAGTCCCCAGAGCCTCCGCTCGACTCGCTAGTCCGCCGTCTTGACTCGGTCGACTCGGTCTACCTCCATGTCTTCTCGCACTCGTCGGTGCCAGGCACTAGCCACCACAGCTAGTCTGCCGGCGCCCATGGTCCCTCAGTCCGAGCCCCGCTTCCGCCCTTCACCGCTCTCAGTCCATTGGCACGGCAAGCCTCTACTCGACCTTCTCCACGCCATTGACCACTGTCACTAGGCATAGTACCTGCACACCACAAGCCGATAGACAGGCACACATTTGCTTTCGCAAAGGATTAGTGATAACCGCTCAAACTGAAACACCCAAGTGTTGATCAATCACCCATCACAAAACTGAACATCATGAGCATATAACAACCATGTGTTCGCAATCTCGCCCTTGATGAGTGCATTGTCAACTCAAGTGCATTTCAGATTTGAGCCAACAAGGTAAAGCTCTCCAAATGACCAAAAGCTAAGAAAGCCAAAACGGGGTCACTTGAGAGAAGCAAAATGCATCCAAAACTTGGTTCCCAAAGACATGGGCAACGGCTCAACGCAACCAAGCAAAACAAAACTAGCCCTCAAGAAGAGGCAGAAAACGGGCTCAACACCGCTAGCAAAGCAAGATACCAATCACAGCTCTCAAAACTCAGAATACCAAAAGAAGCAACAAGAGAAGCTCAAAGAAACCAATTGAAGCGCATAAAGCTCAAGAAGCCAATCGAAACCTGTCGGAGCCAAAACACAAGCTAGACCCTCCAGAGGAGGCAAAGGCTCAACACATCTAGCAAAAGCTCCCCCTGGGCGAAAGCATACACAAGATACCAAGAAAAGGTTAAAAGAGTCACATTTTCCCCTTGAACACATATCTCTCCCCACGCTTTCTTCCCACAATGCACAACTCTCCCCCTTAAGTGTAGATGGAGTGAAATGCACATCTCTCCCCCT
The DNA here is from genome assembly GCA_022036555.1 of Microstegium vimineum. NCBI lineage: Eukaryota > Viridiplantae > Streptophyta > Magnoliopsida > Poales > Poaceae > Microstegium > Microstegium vimineum. The sequence goes on from CM039125.1 coordinate 48,371,853, forward strand.
TGTTGACACATGAATCTCATCAAAGCTCTAAACTCAAGAACCGACCACAAATATCATTAAAAGCAAAATGAGTGCAAAAGCTTCATACTTAGAGCCAAGGCAATGAATAGATGCTCTAAGTGATGTGATCCTGTGATAATAGGAAAATCTCTACGTGCCCAACAAAGACTCAGGTTGAGCTAAAGATCACTTTAGAAGCTAAAATAGAGAAGATTACATGTGTGAGCAAGAAATGGGTATCACCTCCTAGAGACAACTAGATATGGCAAACAAGATAGGATCTATCTCAAAGCAATCTCATGTATAGCAAGTAAACTATCCCTATCAAAGTTCATACAACAATCCAATGACCCAACTGAAAGAATTTTTCAAATTTTAGAGTTTCGCAGTCAAAATTCAGTTTTAGGCACATTTAAGTTGTATGCAAGTGGTTGTAAGCAAAGTGATGCCACTGCTTACCAACCGGGCAAAGTCAAAGGACATAACACACCGGTTTTGGTCATACATAACACCGCTCAAGTATCAACCCATATGGGAAGCAGTCTCGAACACACGGTGAAGTGCTCACAATGCAAACCCAACTCGATCTTTCCAATTCACGAAACAGAGAGCAATTTCATTTTAGATCAATTTTAAGCATGGTGCTCAATGGAAGTGAATGAAACAATGAAGAGCCATAGTTACAAGCTATATATAAGGCAGCCAAGAAGGATCTTCAAAAGCCTACACATGCTAGTGCCATTTCAGAGGTGACATGGGAATTAAATTCAGTTTTAAAACTTTTCTAACTTAGCTCTATTGCATATCAAGAGATCAAAGAGAGTCTAAGATAGGCAACACTAAAGACACATAAAGCACCTCAAACAGAGCATAGATTCATTATATCGGCTATAGGTATGAAGCTTAAAATGAACTAAGTCACAAATGCAAATGAGATGCAAAATACAATGACACCAATTAACAACTAAAAAGACACCAATAGAAAGAAAGAGAAAGAAAAGGCAAATAAGAACCAAAGAACTATGATACACAAAGCTTTCCTCCTTTAAAAAGGAAAGCAAACACCCAACTCGCCCCAAAGACGAGAAAACGCAGCTTGATCGAGAGGTTTTGTGAGAATATCTGCAAGCTGGTTTTGGGTCTCGACATGTCGGAGGTCAATGTCGCCCTTCTCATAGTGGTCTCTCAGAAAATGAAATCGAACATCAATGTGCTTGGTCTTAGAATGGAGCACAAGGTTTTTGGCCACACTAATGGCACTCGTGCTATCATACAGCAGAGGCACTTTAGTAAGCTCAAGACCAAAGTCCTTCAAAGTTGCAATCATCCAAAGCAACTGAGAGCAGCAGCTAGCCGCGGCAACGTACTCAGCTTCGCACGTCGACTGTGCCACGCTAGACTGTTTGCGAGAAGACCAAGACACAAGAGAAGACCCGAGAAACTGGCAAGTCCCAGAAGTGGACTTTCGATCAAGACGGCAACCGGCAAAGTTGGCATCAGAATAACCACAAAGCACAAGAGAGGAGGAGGCGGAAAACCAAAGACCAAATTCGGGAGTGAAGCGCAAGTACCTCATGATGCGTTTCACCGCCTGCTTGTGCGAAGTTCGTGGGGACGCCTGAAAGCGCGCACATAAGCAAACGGCGAACTGAATGTCCAGCCGAGTCGTTGTCAAGTACAGAAGTGACCCGATCATGCTTCGGTACTCCGTCCGATCCACCGCCTCTCCTTCCTCGTCCGCATCCAAGGCAGTCATGGTTGACATGGGCGTCGAGAGGGGCTTTGCCTCGCCCATGTCAAACTTCTTCAGGATGTCCTTCGTGTACTTGCCTTGGTGCACAAACGTCCCTTCCCGGGTTTGCTTGATTTGCAACCCGAGAAAGAAGGTCAACTCTCCCATCATGCTCATCTCAAATTCCCTGCTCATAAGATCTACAAATTTGGCAACAAGAGCATGAGAAGAACCACCAAAGATGATATCATCCACGTAAATCTGGACTAGGAGAGTGTTTTTGCCTTGCTTGAGGAGAAAAGGCGTCTTATCTACCGATCCCATTTTAAAACCCTTAGCAAGCAAAAACGTTTTCAACCTATCATACCATGCTCTAGGGGTTTGTTTCAAACCATACAAGGCTTTGTGAAGTTTAAAAACATGGTTTGGAAACTTGGGATTTTCGAAACCGGGAGGTTGTCTAACATACACTTCCTCCTCTATGTAGCCGTTTAGGAAAGCACTTTTAACATCCATTTGACAAAGTTTGAACCCCTTGGAAGCGGCAAAGGCTAAAAGGATTCTAATGGCTTCTAAACGGGCAATGGGAGCAAAGGTTTCCTCATAGTCTATTCCCTCCTTTTGACAAAAGCCTTGCGCTACCAACCTAGCCTTGTTTCGCACTACCACCCCGTCCTCACTTTGTTTGTTTTTGAAAACCCACTTGGTTCCTATGGTATGGCAATTTGGTGGTGGTGGCACTAAGACCCAAACGCGGTTTCACTCAAAGTTTTCCAACCCCTCATGCATGACATTAACCCAATCCGGATCCATCAATGCGTGTCCAACATCTCGGGGCTCAAAAGACGCGACAAAAGCTGAATGAGCAAAGTGGGAAATACGATATGACCTGGAGCGCGTTGTGCGCTCATCGATGTCGCCGATCATAGTCTGAGGAGGGTGGCGATGCTGAATGTGTAGCGGTGCCACACGTGAAGAAGTCGCCTCCCCCTCGACAGCAGCTGGAGCTCCCTCAGGTGCAACGGACACCGACTGAGAAAGCTGCTCGAACGACCCCCATGTCGAAGAAGTAGAAGGGTCAGGGCCGTGAGCCGAAGTAGACGTCACAGGGTCGACTGGGGCAACCGGTGGAGTCGGCTCGGAATCACCCCAATCGGCGTCGTCCTGCTCCTCCTCCACAAATATGCTGGTGTTCACCTCATCATCACCTGTAAGCTCAAAAGCAGTGGAACTACAAGTCATGGTCTCATCGAAAGTAATCTCACAAGTCTCTATCACTCGGTTAGTTTCAAGGTTAAGAGCACGATAAGCACGAGAGTGAGTAGAATACCCAAGAAAGATACCGTCAGAAGACCGTGATTTAAATTTATCCAACTTACCGCCCTTCTTGAGGATGAAACACTTGCACCCAAATACCCGTAGGTGACTTACCTTGGGTGGTCTCCCAAATCGCAACTCATAAGAAGTCTTCTTCTTGAAAGCTCGGAGAAAAATGCGATTGGAAACATAGCAAGCAGAATTAATCGCTTCGGCCCAATACCGCCTAGGAGTCCTATGCTCATCGAGCATCGTCCTGGCCATCTCAACAAGGGTCCGATTCTTGCGCTCAACAACACCATTCTGCTGGGGAGTGTAAGGAGAGGAAAATTGGTGATCCAAACCCAAAGAAGAGCAAAGAGATGCAAATTGAGCATTCTTGAATTCTGTGCCATTGTCACTGTGAATAGCTCTCATGGCATGCTTAGGTAGCTCATTTTGCAATCTCAAAATCAGATCACGCACATGCATAAAAGCCTCATCTTTACTCTCCAAAAAGAACACCCAAGAGTATCTCGAGTAGTCATCAACGACTACAACCACATACCACTTCCCTCCCTCTGACCTAACCCGAGCTGGACCAACTGTGTCCATGTGTAAGAGCTCGCCGGGTTGTTTGGTCATAATCTGAGACACCGGAGGATGGGAAACGACAACCATCTTGCCATCTCTGCAAGGATGGCAAACCAAATCTTTCTCGAACTTCAGCTTTGACAATCCTTGGATAAGGTCCATTGAGCTAAGCCTTGCGAGCAAGTCAAAACTCAAATGTCCCAATCTCCTATGCCACTTCCAAAGCTCGGAAGAAGAACCGACAAGAAGACAACGAGAAGGTCCAGAAGAGATAGAAAAATCGCACAAAAAACCTTCCCGAAGGGTAAAATCCAGCAAACAAGCTCACCCACGAGAGTCTAGAATCCGAGACAAGTTTGGCTAAAAACTCACCTCAAAACCGTCTTCAAGGAGTTGCGAAACCGATAGAAGGTTAAAATGCAAATTTGCAACCAAAGCAACATCCTTGAGGACAAAAGACGAATTGACTCGAATGGACCCCCGGGAGACAACCTTACCTTTACTCTTGTCCCCGAAAGTGATGTACTCGGTGTGGCGCACGGGGTCGAGGCTGGAGAACCACTTGGCACTTCCGGTCATATGGCGTGAGCATCCGGAATCCACAAGCCAAGTCTCCTCCAGTCCTCCTTCCTACATCAATAAAAAGACATAGGGTGAGCAAACGGACCAACACTGGGGTTAGTAAACTGTGAAGGATACCAGTGTTGTCCCACTTGCCCAAAGAATGAGTTAGGAGAAAAACCAAATATCTCCTGTCCCACGGGGGAATAGCGATCACCACGATAGGGAAAACGTGGTCCGCTAGCGAAGGGAGGAGTAAAGCCACCGCCACGAGGCCCGTAGTCGTATGGGTCACGACCGGAACCCCGCCGGGCACGACCACAGTGTGGTCTCGCCTCCTGAGGCCTAGCACCTTGAGGCATTGTACCTCTAGGCCTAGAAGTGCGCCTCTGAACTTCCGGTTCACGCACCCCAACTCGTGGGTGGTACATGTCCCGATTGTTCAACTCAACCTGCCTCCGATCATCTCTCTTCCTCCTATAGCAAAACTCAGCCAAGTGCCCATCCCGCTCACAATACTCACAATGGTACCTCGCCACACTCTTGGTAGGCACTCTCTTGTTGGGTTGGGTGGCTCTAGCTTTCTTAGGAAGGGGATCACTAGAGATGTCTGACAGTGTATCAAGTGGGTTGCGAAGATAGTTCGGTTTGGCAATCCACACTTGCTTCTGTGGAGTGGTTTTGGGTGGCTCTTCAAACACACCATCTCTCACAGGAAACTCAGAGGGGTTGGTAGGCTTAGGTGGAGTGATCTTGGTAAGCTTGAGAGTTGTGGTGGGTTTTTCACTCTCGCTCAAACCACTGTACTCACCGATCTTACCGAACAAGCTATCGTCCTTCCCACCTATAGCAAAGCCTACTCCCGTGTTGTCAACCCTTTTGCATTGGCTAAGCATCATCTCCAACTGCAGCTCTCGGCAAGACACCCAACTCAAGATGAACCGAAGGTATGTGTTTTCTTCCTCGGTACGCATCTTGTCGTGTCTGCACGACGCGATCTCAAGCTCCAAAGCCTCAAAGCGATCTGACTCTCTAGTGCTATCTGAGCTGACCTTCTCTAACACAGCGATCCTAGCATCCTTCTGTGCCAGCTCAGAACGCAAGCCTAAGCAAGACTTGCACGCACCAAGTAAGCTAGGCCTAGCCTTCAGCTCACTAATCTCCTCAAGTAGTGTCATACTTGTCCTGGAGAGTGACAAGATCAGACATGTGGATGGCACAAGCATCACACTCTACCTCCTCGGTAACCACCACTTGTGCCTTAGCAAACTCTAACTCATGAAGCGTGCTAAGGTACTTTGCCTTAAAATCGTTCCTCTCACAAGCGGCACGCTTGAGCAAAGCATCCTGACTAAGCAAGGTGTCGTTCAGAGACTCAAGCTCGAGAGAGAGGGATTCGATGGTGGGTGATACCTCGGGTGTGTCGGAGTCGTAGTTGGAGTCATCCTTGCGCTTGCCGACCTTGCCTTCTTCAATCGCCATGGTGCAAAAGCCACCGTGCTTGGCGTCGGCGTAGAAGCAGAGGTCGTTGAGCTTGTCCTCAACCTTTCCCTTCGACTCATCGTTGCTCGAGGAAGAACCCCCGTCGGAGAAGGCATCGATGTCACTGAGGGAGGCGAGGAAGGCTCGGTGCTTGGCCTTCACCTTGTCAATCACCTTCTTTGAGGATCTCCTGTTGTAGCCGCCCTTGGCCTTGTGCTTGTCCTCGAAGCGATGCTCGCGCCTGTCCTTGCACTTGGTGAAGTCATCCGCAACTTTCTTGGGGCAGTTTGCGATGAAGTGATCCTCATCACCGCAATGGTAGCACCCCTTGGCCGTGCCACCACGTCGTCGATTCGAACGGTTGTTGGGAAACCGTGAGAACTTAGTGATGACCAAAGCCAGCTCATCATCTCCAAGCGCCTCCACTTGTTCCTCTATCACAGAGATCAAAGACAAAGCGAACGAAGAGTGTGAAGGGTTAGAGGAAGAAGAAGACACACCGTCGGGGCTAGAAACCAACTCCATGGATGGGTTCGACAGGTTCTCAACCTTGGCCCGGGTCTGGTGGTCAATCTCCGAGGACTTGAGCTTGCTGAACAGCTCGTCCACAGTCAGGGTGTCATAGCCTGGTGACTCCTGAATGGAGCCACCTTCATCTCCCACATCCTCCGATCAAGAGCATGCAAAAGCTTGATAGCCATCTCATGATCGTCATAGGGCAAGTTGGCTCGATTAGCACACATCTTGTTGACGATAGATTAGAAGCGAGTGAACATCCCGTCAACAGATTCGCCGGCCAACTGTACGAAGTTCTCGTACTCCCTACGGTATGTGTCGAAGAGTCTGTACTTGATCTGAGGATTGCCCTCATGATATCGCACAAGTGTTTGCCAGATCTCTCACGCTGTAGTGAGATTCGAGACCCGCTCAAACTCAGGAAGTGACAAACTCGAGAAGAGGATACTCCGTGCTCGACTGTTTGCGTTGTGTTGAGTGATTTGGAGTTGGTCAACACGATCCGCAAGAACATGATAGTCCTCACTCTCACAGATCTCCCATATGTTCGAATCAACTCCTTGTAGATAGACGGACATGCGCACCTTCCAATAGGAGAAGTTCGTTCCATCGAAAAATGGAGGTTTGCCAACACCTCGCTCCATGTCGCCTTCGCGGATCAAGAACCGTGTAAGGTGGAATTATCCTTAACCGGGTCCGATACCAATTGAAGGACCGAGAACGGTGACCAGAGGGGGGTGAATGGGAGCCAAATAAAATTCAACTCAAAGACTTGGCCCTTGTCCCAAAATCACACCCAAAACTTGACCTCGGAAGAACCGATTCGCACACGACCTAACAAGTAGGTGGACACCTTGGGAAGACCCCTAAAGGTGCAGCGGAGCGGTCGGAGAAGATGGAGAACGATCGAAGCCACGAACTCGAAACCAATACACCGAGAGCGGTACTCTCAACCCCTAGAGAGAAGAGGCAAGAGCACACCCAAAAATACTTATAAGAACTGGTCTCAAAAGTACCTAATCATGTTCCTTACATGAATACGAATCCAACGCAACAAACGGAACTTGATTCGGAGTTCGGACGAGAGAGAAACGAACACAGGACTACTTCAGTCAGTGACCACAGGACCATGCAGAGTGGTCCGGTGGTATGGTCCGGAGCTAGGTGCTTCCCTGCAGATTTTCGGCCAGACCACAGGACCACTCGCTATGGTCCGGTGCTATGGTCCGGTGGGTTGTCCGGAGGGTAGTCCGACGGAAAATCAGCCACACAGTGAGCACCCGAGCTCCGGACAAGTGGTCCGACGGTACCACAGGACCAATGCAAGTGGTCCGGTGGTATGGTCCGGTGCTATGGGCTCTACTATTGGAAACTTGGAAGACCACCAGACCAATGGGCTATGGTCCGGAGCCTGTGCCAAGTGGTCCGACGCCTGGTCCGACGTTCACGAGCAGAGCTCAAAAGAACCGCGAAAAATGATTTCACTCCACCAAATCTTCCCAAAACTTAACCAAATGAACTCCAACTGCAACCAAACTTTGTAGGCATGATCCTCGTGCAGTTGGGGAGCTATCCCGAGGAAATCATCGCTCAATTTGGATAGGATAAACAGGAACACTCGGATTTTGGGAGAAGAGAGCAAAACGAAGAACGCCATAAAGAAATCGCCCGATCTACGCACTCGTGAGGTTTGAGGAGAATTCCTTCGGTGCAAAGATGCTCCTCACGAATACGAACAACTTGGTTCAAACGGATTTGTAAAAGCTACTCCCCACAAAGAGAAATCATCTCGGGAAAAAGAGGGAGCAAAAGCAAAACACGAAGAACACAGGCAAAACGGGGACACGATCAAGAAAGCGAAGCCACCATGGCTTACGGAGGTTACAACCTCCGATTCCTCGCAACAAACTTAAGTTCTTACAGAGGTTGGTGAAATCAACCTAGGGATCTCATGAACTAGAGAGAGGGTAGAGAGAGAGAGAGTTGGGGCAAATGATTAGGGTTCAAGAGATAGAATGAGGATACCCCTTCATCCCCTATTTAACAGGGCTTTGACTATTTCCCAAAGACCCCCCTAGATACATGACCGAATTACCTATCCATAAGACATTGTAATCCAAGTCGATAACTCTCAGCCACTCGTTTGAATGGACGGCCCCGCTTTCTGCCAGGAGTTGTCGTCGCCTCGACGCAACCTCCAGGATTCCGCCACGTGCCATCCCCGCTTCCTCAGAAGCTCCGCCTGGGTTTTGAGGCCCAAACCCGCGAAACCCGCCATCGGTAGCTTTCGGCTCAACTACCGAACCCCGAGTTTTGAGGCCCAAACTCGGAAACCGTCCTCCGGTGGTTTTGCGGGCCAAACCACCAAACCGCTCGACTCGAGCCACCTTGTCCTCGCCCGGTCGGACTCCGAGTCCCCAGAGCCTCCGCTCGACCCGCTAGTCCTCCGTCTTGACTCGGTCGACTCGGTCTACCTCCATGTCTTCTCGCACTCGCCGGTGCCAGGCACTAGCCACCACAGCTAGTCCGCCGACGCCCATGGTCTCTCAGTCCGAGCCCCGCTTCCGCCCTTCACCGCTCTCAGTCCATCGGCACGGCAAGCCTCTACTCGACCTTCTCTACGCCATTGACCACTGTCACTAGGCATAGTACCTGCACACCACAAGCCGATAGACAGGCACACATTTGCTTTCGCAAAGGATTAATGATAACCGCTCAAACTGAAACACTCAAGTGTTGATCAATCACCCATCACAAAACTGAACATTATGAGCATATAACAACCATGTGTTCGCAAATATTCTGGAAAATGTGGATAGACTAAACAGGGAAACCAATCAATGAATCAAACCATGTAGCAGCATAGCAGCTTGTCCTGACAGTCAGGTTATTGTTCGTTGGTGGCGACATTTAATTTGTCTGTTTGTTATTATAAGCACGCCATCACCATTTAGCTGCCTGTTTTGTTATTTATGCAGTTTGCATGTATGTATATCAGTTCCCTGAATGATGAGTTGCATGTGACAAAAAAACATTTCTTAGATAGTAGTACTTATATGCATTGATGTACTCATGGATACTCCATATAGATACTAGCACCAAATAAACTGAGGTTTGCAGATAGCCAGTTCCTTGCACCTGCAGGATTATATGCCAAACTAACTAGCAGATACTGTAGATCAACAAAGCATTACACATCCATAAAAGTTGACAATCGATCTCAGTTTGCATGAGCAGGGAATTCCTACCCTGGTCCAACCCCTACAAGATTCCTCCATATATATGTCTCATGTCATCAGAAATGAATGATCATATTTCACAAAAAAAAATGATCATATATGTATATATATATATATGGAGCTTAGGTGAGCGCCTAATATACACATTTCCATGGCTAAGACCAAGTGGGGAAACACTGGGCGGCAATTGCCTTGCCTACACGATAGAACAGATGCTACGAACTTGCAATCATCTCTCAATGCATGGTTAAGTTGTTGCTGTTCACCGGCGGCGACGTTTGGGCAGGTCCGATCTACAAGCAACCACACTGTCGGCTACACCGGCCCTATGAACAGCCCTCCCCATATTTTTGTAAAAAAATGTAAGCCATATATATGGTTTCGTGTGATGTGCATAATGAATTGGTTCCCCTTGACATGGGTAACAAAGCTGGCAAGCCCCTCTCAATTTTTTAAATTGAATTATGTTATCTTTGACTAACAATCAACCTGATAATATTGAAAGTTTCTACTACTACAGAAGTGGTTATACTGAATTTGTATTTTGTAAATGCTTTGTTTCTAGTGATAAAACTTTTGCTGCACACGTACGTAGCTGAAGACAGACGGAGGAAGATGGAAGAGATCATGAAGAGTACTGAGGAGTAGTGGATGCCCTGAAAACAGAAATCTTCTCAGGGGATCCGAGACATGGCGCTGGCTGGCAGTGTTCGAGACCACCGAGCAGCATGCAGCTCCTCCTGTTGGAGGGAGCAGGGCGCTTGCGACGGCGACTGTCCGGACGACATATGGAACATGATCCAGGCGGAGAAGCCCAAGGTTCGCTACGGACCGCTCGTGCCCGGGTTTGGATGACGAGCGCGGCCGGAGAGGAAAAGTACATTTTAACAAGTTTAGGAAGCTGAAAATCTGGTTTTAGGAGTGTACATACACGAACCTATTTGAGAGTGCGAACAAAGTTCAAGCAAGGACCCCGGTGGATTTCACTCTAATATTTATCATACATATATACCCCAAGGCATTATTGCTTCTGCCTAAAACAAATGAAAATATAACTTTTCAAGTTGTCAAACAATCGTAAATCTGACTAGTTTTATAAAAAAAAAGTCCGGCAATATCAGTATTCTTTTTTGAAAAAAGCGGGCATTTGCATTTGAACCTTCATTAAGTGGGGCAATATCAGTATTCATATCTTTAAACATGCTTATTAAGAAAATATACTTCATATTTAAGCTAGCAACACTTCTTATATACTGTAAATATATGCGGTTTTTATACATATATTTGGTCATTTTTAGAATTATTTGGCTGTTTTTTTAAGCGGCACTTTCAAAAAAAAAATTGACTCAAAACTTTGTTTTTGAGATTTCTTAGATGACTTTACTCTTGTTTGTAATAAGAAACAACCATATGCATTGATCGATGCAAAAGATATGAATATATTCTCTTTTAAAAAAGAATTATTTGGCTTTTTTTGAAGCGACACTTTCAAAAAAAAATTTGACATATAGGGAGTGATGATGGTAGGGTCCTACGGAGCACCGAAAGCAAGCAAAGGCCAGGCCAGGCGAGGCATGATGTTCTGCTTAACCACCCGTGTCTCTTGGACGATTGACCACTAGCCTTTTCAACCCTCCTCTTCCTCGCTCTCGTCTCATTTGCCCATGCTTACCACACCACACCACACCATTTAAGAGACCGAAATTGCAGATGCACTTGCTCTTCTCTTCCCATTCCCATGACTCCATATGAGAGAGAGAGAGAGCAATGCAATTTAGCAATTGCATGCATCAGAGTTGGTTCTACAAATTATATATTCATCAGGTACATAATAAATATATATATATATATATATATATATATATATATATATATATATATATATATATATATATATATATATACTGTATATGAGAAAACGATCGATGGCCTCTGGTCGGGCCTACCCGGCCGGCCCAAACGGCGAGGCCTGTGGTCGGTCAACCACCGGTTGGTTGGGCCCTGTCTTCTCCACGGCAGTACGACACGCGGCGAGTTGCAGGTACACACTACAGGTAGGAGTATTACAATAAATAATTGATGCGAACATATGATAGATAAGTACTCATGTATGTTTAGTTTTGTAATGAGTGATTGTCCAACACTTGAGCGTTTCAATTTGAGTGACTTACTACTAATCTTTGTGAAAGCAAATGTGTACGCGTCGGTTTCCGAGTTTGGGCCGCAAAACTCGGGGTTCGGTAATTGAGCCCAAAGCTACCGGTGGCGGGTTTCCTGGGTTTGGGCCTCAAAACCTAGGCGGAGCTTTCGAGGAAGCGGGGATGACACGTGGCGGAATCCTGGAGGTTGCGTCGAGGCGACGACAACTTCTGGCAGGAAGCGGGGCCGTCCATTCAAATCGAGGGAGATGTTTACCGGAGCTTGGACTGCAATGCTTAGGCTAGGTAGTTCACTCATTGTATCTAGGGGGTCTTTGAGAAATAGAGGATGAAGGGGTATCCTCATCCTATCTCTTGAACCCTAATCATTTGCCCCAGCTCTCTCTCTCTACCCTCTCTCTAGTTCATGAGATCCCTAGGTTGATTTCACCAACCTCTGTAAGAACTTGAGTTTGTTGCGAGGAATCGGAGGCCGTAACCTCCGTAAGCTATGGTGGCTTCGACTTCTTGATCGTGTCCCCGTTTTGCTTGTGTTCTTCGCGTTTTGCTTTTGCTCCCTCTTTTTCCCGATATGATTTCTCTTTGTAGGGAGTAGCTCTTGCAAATCTGTTTGAATCAAGTTGTTCGTATTCGTGAGGAGCATCTTTGCACCGAAGGAATTCCCCTCAAACCTCACGAGTGCGTAGATCGGGTGATTTCTTTGCGGTGTTCTTCGTTCTTGCCCCTTTTCCCCCAAATCCTCGTTTCTCTTTAATTCTCACCAAATTGAGCGATGATTTCTTCGGATTAGCTCCCCAACTGTACAAGGATCATGCCTACAAAATTTGGTTGCAGTTGGAGTTCATTTGGTTGAGTTTCGGGAAGATTTGGCGGAGAGAAAACGATTTTCGCGGTTACTGCGCGTTTGTCGGGGGCGTCGGACGCTCCGAGGGTTTACGTCGGACGCTGGTACGTACTGACGTCAGCGTCCGTCGCCTCGCTTATCGGTGTCCTTCGGTTTTGGCCTCGGACACTCTCCAGAGTCCGTCGCCCAGCGTCCGTCGCGTGGTGAACGCTGTTATGTTCTGTTTTGCTCTCGGGTAGGCCGACGGACGATCTTCACAGCGTCCGTCGCCGACCGTCCGTCGCCTCGGTAGTTTTTCAGTCTCTGTCAGGCTCTCTGGAAGGCCGACGGACGGACCGTCGCCAGCGTCCGACGCCCTGCTCTGGAGCGTCCGTCGCGCTGTTTTCCAGCGTCCGTCACCCTGTTGTCTAGCGTTCGTCGCTTGCTTTTTTAGCTGTTTTGCTTGGAATTTTTGCCTCTCTCTCATAGGGGTTGAGAACTCTTTTGGGGGGTTTCTGGTGAGTTTTTCTCCACTGCCGGTGAACTTTCATTTGCTCATTTTCGTCTGAATCTCGAGCACCCAACAACTAGGTTTGGTTTTTGGGAAGAGTGACCCGAATATTTCGAGAGAAATTTGAGGCTCCCATTCACCCCCTTATAATCGCCGTTCTCGGTCCTTCAACTGAAGAAGAAGAAGAATACAGTCCCATCCAACTGATTTTGTCACTGACAAGCGACGAGAGATCTCGCGCTGTTAATTTAGCGTTGTGATTGCACGTACTTTGTACTTATAGCACAATCATCTGAGCCTGTTCCGGTCCGTAATGATAAAATAGGCTAGCTATCTTTAGTTAATTAATTGGACTTAGTCTAACCTTATTTCAATTAATTAAACACTCATAATGTACAAATCGTAGATGGATAAAGCACTAATCTCTCTCGTATAAAAAAAATTGAGTAATGTAGATGATTGATCCAGCTTAAATATAATGAATGGTTATTGTAGTAAATACTTATGCATATAAGGTTAAGAAACCTTTGTGAACACTGGGAGCACTGCCCGGTTCAGCGGTGGCATGACGCCGCTGGTTGGCGGGCAGCCCACCGGCCGGCCAGCCGGTACCATACATGCATCATGTGATATATGTACGGTATGTGAGTGAACGCTGCATCTGCAGGCGCCAATTAAGCTTATAGCTAAGTACAATTATTGGCCGGATTATCCATATGCAACCTAATGCGTAGCGCTTACGTCGTCGTCGTCGTCCCCCGCCTCCTACCATGCAGTGTTCAGTACAGTACATGCTGCATTCTGCATCCTCCATCAATCAATAATGTAATGCCGAACCGAATGAATGTGAATGAACGAACGAATGAGGAGCCTAAAACGAGGCAAACACGTACGGACTATATATGAAATGTGCCTGTCAATTATGACATTACTGGACACTAGTACTTCCAAACAAACAAACAAAAAAATCAACGCCAGGGCGACCTAATATCATCTATTTTGTTCAACATAGTAGCAGATATGTTTGTTCTATTAATTAAAAGAGCAAAGAATGATAGACAGATACATGGGGTCATCTCACACCTTGTAGATGATGGCTCGTTAATTGTACAATATGCATATAAGACCATTATCTTTATCTTTATGGACTATGACCTAGAACAAAAAAAAAGAAGAAGAAAGTTTTAGTGTGTGTTTTTGAAATAATAACATATGCTGGTTGGAGTATTTCTATTTTTTAGAAAACAAAATACTAGTTCCATATTTTTAATCTAAAATAAATTAATTTTCTTTTATCGATCGAACTAGGTTTTAATTATTTTTAGAACATAGAAAAGCATGCATGAAGCCAGATAGAGAGGATCAGATTTATCCGTTTTCGACAATTAGAGGCGGCCTATATTACCGGGTTTTGTAGTTTAGGCCAATCATATTAAAAAAATTATAGAATCTTTTTATATGTCATTTTTCTCAAAATAAATAACACCTCCAAGAACAAGATGTACAGTTATTTTGAGACGGGGAATGCAGCTACAAATCTGGCGGAACGGAATGAATAAATTGGACAGGATGTTGAGCTGAACCGACATGACAAGGGAAGGAAGTAGCATAAGGCGCGCAACAACATCAACAACAAGAAGTTTGTGATGCGACGTGCAAGTAATTGAGCCGGCCGGCACATGGAAATATGAAATGAATGAGCAATCGAAGGAGGCCACGCACGGTCAGATCAGGGCATCCATCGTCGCCGGCGCCGGCGAAGGGCAGGTAAGGTAAGGCCTACCGCCTACCAAGCCAATCGATCGAGCACGATCGACGCCATTGGCGCTCTCCTGCTCCTGCTCCTGCTCCCGCTCTGCTCTCTCCACCCGTGATGGATGGCGATCGCGTTGGCAAGACGCGTGGGACCGCCATCAATGGCACCCGAAGAGGTTGGAGCCGCCATCAATCAATCAAGTGGGAAAGTACACTACACAGACACACGCTCTCGATCGAGCTAGTACGTGGGGCTCTGTGCTGTCATGGGCTACCGTACCAAGTACGGGCTACTACCATACTACTGTACAGTCATATCATATAGAGAGACACTATTGACTACGTACTCATCCCTTGTTCTAAATAGAAGTCATCACTTCCCAAAAAGTTGAACTTTTTAAATTTTAACCAATTTTATATAAAAATTATTATATAATTAGTATGGTTAGATTAGTTTAGATTAGATAGATAGTTGAATATATTTTTATAATAATTTTATTTAGAAATATAAATGTTGTAAACCTTTTCTATAAAGCTAATTAAAATAAAAAAAAATTGACTTATACGCATCTCATAACAATCTTTTTTTTGGGTGGGGGGTGGGGGGACGGAGAGAGTATTGTAGAAGATTTGCAGTTGCAGGTAACCTGCGGTGTTCCTAGCGTTGCATGAATGGAGTTGGAGTACTATGGGCGGGGGAAGTCTTTGTTTACACTGCCGCTTTAAATTAAACTAAACACGCAGTTAGTGTGAACCTAGCCATTAAGTCAGCTCCAATCTGCAAGGAACTGATTTGTTCAGTAGAATTTGCTGTGATTACGGTCGATTTGTAGGATTAATTTGTTGTAGAAGAAAAATAGATGATGGCTAAAAATTATAACTGATTCTGGCTTCCAAGCTCGAGCGATACCGCTACTTTGAATCTTCTATCTGCACTTCACTTACTGTGGTTTTGACTTTTGACAAGGTCGGTCATCAGCTACTAGCAGCGGCTCGATCCTACAATGATCGGATACCGTTATAGACACGCATGTCAGTGCGGACATGGGGGCTGGACCGGCGCCGGACGACCTAACTGCGGTCACTGATGAGAGAGTGATGATGAGTGACGAGAGATACTACTCCATTGTCCATTCGATTCATTGGTGAAAGTGACTGGACCAAGACACACCAAAGAACACGGTGTGGTACGTCCATCCACGCCTATGATGTGGACCCTACCCTAGCTAGCTAGCTAGAGCGGTCGGTGGTGTGCACGTACTTCTACTCACCAAAACACTCATAAAAAGTGCTTAGGTTGCAAATAAAGAAAAAACAAACACCAAAGGCTTCTCTCACTTCTAATGGACCACACTTTGCTCAGTTAGATGTAAGGTGCAATTCAAATCAAACTCCCTTCTAATGAGCTACAGTGCAGCTCCCACCCAAACAAAAAAAAAACTAATGGAAAGATCACAATTGTTTGTAACCAAAACAAGAAAACAAACGATGAAGTACGAGCTTGGTGAGCTTTAAAGAAATTTGCACGGTGTTCAAATCAACCGGGGGGGGGGGGGGGGGGGGGGATGTCTCATTATTTGGATTTGAACCACCCACGAACAAAAACAGTGGCACATCAATCCATCATGCTCATCACACACACACCTCGACAGAACCAACCTGCGGTTCTCCTAATATGCGCCTCAAGGGTGGGTGCCAATGTGCCATATGTGAAGCAAGCATCAGAAAAGATGAGATTTCGCGGTCACAGGAATGGGCAAATGCCATTAGGTACATTGTGCAGGGGTACATCCAACTGAATTCCCAACAGGAACATGCATCTCATTGCAGCTCAGCCCTCTTCTCCCTCTCTGAACGACTCGTCATCAGACATCACTTGGGAGTTGGGTCACTCAACTGGCAGTCTGGCACAGCCATTTCACAAGAAAGCACAAAGACCACACCACCACCCTCTAGTGCTTTAACAATCTTATAGCTAGGGCCAAACAGCTGTTACCTCAACAACTAGCAATCTTTTAGTATCAGACAGCAGTGATCAAGTGAGTTGTCACATGGTAGGAAAGTGTAGATGCCAGGAGAAGGGTTCTTGCCTTACCTTGCATCATCGCATGCAAACTGAAAAACAAAGGAGATTTGGTGATGTCCACAACCAGCAGCACTTCCACTCCCGGAAGGTAGAGCAGAGCCACCGTTTTCGCGCTTCTGGCGCCCATCAATTCGGTTCATTCAAGCTGTTGAGTCATCCTTTGTTGCCAAGTTAAGGTAACCAAGACAAGATAGAAATTGTCCTCTAACAAGCTAAGCTACAAGAGGCAAGATTCCAATTCCAACAGAGAGCAGCAGTCACTTTCCATTGACCTTTTACTAGTTAATAAAGATTGTCCAGTGATAAAAGCAAGCGATGCTGCCACTTTTCTTTTGTCATTTCGTCTGAAGGAGATCGATCTTACCTGTCGTCGTCCTTCTCATGGTTAACAAACAATATCTACCCCCCAACACGTTTTGCATAGTAAAGTGCTTATTGTTATTTATGTGCAACTGTGCAAGAATAACAACTTTATAAGCAAGTGCATATAATGCAGGCAACAGTGGCAAAGGGAACAAGATGGACAGTCGGTACACAGTTCTTGGATGGGAATGGGTAACAACAACTGATCTTCGCGCCATTCAAAGGCTGCCTGGCTTTTGAGGTAGAGCTAGATTAATTGGTGGGCCCGTTGATGGCATCAGGAGGTTATGACCAGACAGACACAAGCAGTACGGGTTTACTTTGGAAAATATGGCATGCCGTAGCAGAAGCATTTACTTTCATAAGTGGATCAGAGCATCTCCAACAGTTTGCTAAATCACTTGTCATCCTTTAAAATTTGACAAATCAATCAAAAAACACTCTTCAATAGTTTGCCAATTGGACTTGTCAATTCTACACGTTTGCCAAAAGATTGCATCGGTTTGCCATTTTTGTGAGCGCGCATCGGCTTGCCATCCTCTCGCCCGCGAGTCCTCCTCTCGGTTTCCCGCATGCAAGTTTCCTTCCTTTTTAATCTTCTTTTTTTGGTTTGGCAAGTGAGAAATAGCAAATTGTTGGAGATGACCTCTTTCCAACTTGGTAAATTATTATAGCAACTTACTAAAACACAAGATTTGGCAAGTGAAAAATAATAAATTGTTGGAGATGCTCTCACTAGTGGTTCAGGCCCATATTGATTCCATTAGTCTTGTTAACCCATCGCGGGCTAAATCCGTTTTTTGAAGAAGCCTATGGGCTAAATCCGTTACAAGCCCAAAATAAAAAATTGCATATAATACAAAAAGCTTCAGAAACCAAGAGTACTTTCCAAGGTGGATCCACAAGTGCTTCAGGCCCATATTGGTCCCACTAATCTTGTTGGTCCATGAATTTATGGGCCGAATCAGTTTCAAGCCACTCAAAAATATTTTTTGATAAAAGGCTATTTTATTAAAAAGCTTCAGAATAAAAGGGTACCTTTTGCAATTCAAAAGCCAGAAACACATGTTTCACATGATTAGGAACATGATGCATGCCTAATAGTAACAGGATTCACATGATTAGAAACATGGTGCAAGTCTGATAAATGATAATAGCCACTTCAAAACCCAAGACCTGGCTCAGTTTCAAAAAAAAAAAAACTACTCAAACTAGGTGTTTCTAAAACAAGAGCTGAGCGATAAATTAGCCCTACTGGATGATACATACCACTAACACACTCACACAAATGCTAGGCATCATTATCATCTTCTTCTGGCTTCACAAAGAATTCTATATGAGCGATTCGGCTTGTCTGCTCAGTTCCTCCGGCAATATTACGGAAGTATGGCATACCTGGCCTGGCAAGTGAAACCAGGTGCTGGATTTTCAGCATCCCTCCCCTCCCAATTGAGGCTTTAGTCCTACGATTCTCCTTCATGACACTACTGGGGATGTTCGAGGTAGTTGCTCGTAGAAACTTGTATTTATACCTAGAAGAAAACAGTATGGTCTACAGATTCGCACAAAACAGCATACCATCTGAGAATCTAGACACAAGAACTTTACCTGTATGACACTTCATGCTCACATTGGAACACGATTAGAAGGTCGGTATTTGCATAATAGGGAAACTCAATCTGCCCAATTGTGTAAGTGACAGTGAGTTATAGTCACAACTGGAAGCCAAGTGGACGTAAGAGGCCAACCTGTAACAAACCTGCAAGTCACCATGACCTTCGCCTTTCAATATAACTGTTGGAGGATCTGGTTGCATTCGAATCTGAATGCTGGAACCTGGCCATTCAAGGTCATCGATTGTTTCTTTCAGGACAGCAGACTGAAAATTCAGAAAGCAAATCATATATTCCTGGTGAACTAAAATAAACAACTGATACATACAGCCAACAAAAAAACAGGGAGCATCGAGAGTACCTTGACAGTAAAAGTGACTGGAGTATTCCCATCATGCTCAAAATGGTAATCCCAAGAGACTGTATCTGGAATTCTGGTTCTGATTTCTGCATACAGACATGCATCAGGAGAGCCCACAGACCTGCATTAACAGTTTAACACCACAAGAGTCCCTCAAATGAGCAAATTTCCAAACGTCTTAGTCTGGTCAAGTTACATATATCTCTGCATCCAATTAAACATCTCAAAGTCAACAGAGAATTATGAATTTTGTGTAGAGATCAAGATGGCCATAAGATGTTGAGAAGGAGTATGAGTTACACCCGCATGAGTTTCAGCAGTTTATTATCTGAACACACAAACACAGCCTTAAATTCCTACAGCGCCAGAGAGCATGCATGCATACATACTTGAGGAGAAGCTGCATGTCGGGGCCAGGGTAACGGATCTCGACGGCGGACGCGTGGCCTGGCGAGGAGAATATGTTGAGGCAGTCGACGAAGAGACCCAAACTGAGGCCGAACCGCTGCCTCCCGTCCCCCGCATAGTCATACTCCACGAACAGCTGAAGATTCCCGAACATGTCAGAGGCCCGGGCGCGCAGAGGCATAGACGCAAACACCTGACGCGCAGGCAAGGGGCCAGGGTAAGCAGGGGAAGCGCGCGGCTCACCTCGCGCTTGAGGAAGACCTTGGCCTGGAGGCACCCGCTCTCTTCGACAGAGAGCACGATCCCGTGCTCCGACAGCTCCATCAACGCGTCCTGTGCCACGGGAAAGAGGGGAGAGGGTGGAGGGGTTAGGAATCGGGAGCGGAGCCGGGGGTGGAGACGAAGCGGGAGGCGGTCGCGAGCGATAGATCCACGGACGGACCTGGTGGCGCTTCCAGCGGACGGAGGTGAGTGCGTCGACCATGCCGTGGACGCAGTCGATCTGGCAGACGAGGTCGGGCGCGTCATCGTCGCGGACGGACGTCGAGGAGCTCATTGCTACTCGGCGGTGGGCCGGTGGCCGGCGTGCGTGACGCCGTTTCGAGGTTTTGTCACGTCTCCCGCGCGAACCAAAGGAAAACTCCCGCCGTTTCGTTGGGCCCATTATAAGTAGCTGGCGCGGATAGAGAGCGCGCACGGCCCACTGGTCTTTGGGTTCTGCGGCACGCTGTTAATGGCCCAGTAGTAGTGGGCCTTGTTACCTTGTAGTAGTTCTGAAGAGGAAGAACGAAGATATCCAATTAGGCCCATTTGGATCCTTGAATTGAATCCATTCTAATAAATTACATAACTTAATACATGTTTGTTAGTTTGTATATGGAATATATTTGTATACTTTTGTTAGATATATGTGAGGGTAGGCTTGTATGTGAACTTTAAAAAATTATGAAATCTCAAATTCCAAGCTAGATTGCATTGTCCATTAAGTATAGAATATAATTCCTTCATAAGGGATCCAAATGCCTACATATTTCTTATTAAAGAAATAGCGATTTTCTATAGCTGACTCTTACGCGCCATGGTAGCCAGAGAGGCCACAGGCAACTACTCGTGCAGCCAGATGCCCAGCAAGAGGATAGCCGGGATGGGTTTTTTTTTGTTGTTGTTGTTTTCTTCCTACACGGGACGGAGATGGGGATAAGGAGCTAATCCTCTCATACAATTCTTCCTTAATAACATTGCCTACACAGAGAGACACACTACAGGTGGTCTTTCCACTCTTGTCACGAGGAATTGAGGCTAGCACAGTAGTACAGGTGACGAGTGAACTGTACACCGCGCTGGACCGACCTGATGAGAGGCTCCCTGTCGGCGTGGCCGGTTTCGTAGGATCGCCGCTGGCCGCACCAACGACGTGACACGGTCACTGTCCTGTTGAAAACTGAAACCGTTGAGAACCCGAGAGCTCAGCTGAGATCTGACACGTGCACCCACAATAATCTTCATCTGTGTGTAGTACAGTATCTAGTAGTAGTACACGGAGTGACGGAGATGATGGTCAATTTTGGTCGTGCATGCTTTTCACACACATGCATGGAATCGAGCTCCGTTGGTGTGGTGATCGAGCTAAACAGTCTGACAGGCCTTGCAGTTGTGGCTGAACATGCATCTGCGTCAGACAAGACTTGCTGCGTCGGCACGGTGCATCGCGTGTCCACAAACCACGCACGGACTCAGGTACAGTAGCACGAAGTATGAAAGGCAGGCAATGCCGAATTGCCAATCGCCGATGCCGGCACCGGCACGGTCGGTCCAAATCGCACCACCTCTAGCGCAATCCCACACATGGACCTCCGCGGCTTCACTGAAGCTTTAGGATCGGAGACAACAGAATATGCACTGCTCTTTGATCCCTTCAAGATAATATAAGCTAGCCCAGGTTTGGTCGTAGCTTCGTGCCTAGTAGATGCCTAGTGCTGTACCAGCGCTCATTTAGTACCTAACTAATCATTGTCGTTTATGCACGTGTCATAAGTTTTACTCCAATCAAAAAATAACGTGTAATATTTATCTTTTAAAATAAATTTATTAAAATCTAGAGTTAAAGATATTTGCAATAGAGCATCATAAATATTAATATTATTTAGTCGAGGTTATTTTTGGGGACAGAATATTTGCATGAACAGATGGAGTCTGTTTTTAGCTGGGCATATATGCACGCCGCTTGCATCACACAAGCATCTTCTTCCTCCATCGGCCGGTTCAGTTAGGCTTAAACGCCTTTATTTGCAAAAAAAAAAAAAAAAAAAAAAAAAAAAGAAAAAAAAAGAGGCACCAGGGGGAGGGGCTATCAGGTTCGGTATATACACGGAGAAGCAAGAAAAAGGGCCTGTGGGTCGCTGATGGGAATTAGGTATCCATCATCCCCTCTGTTTTTTTTTTCGTTGAAATGAAAGGTAGCCATTATCAAGGATCAGAGTAGGTCGTAGGACGCTCTTTTTGTGTTGTTTATTATTAATGTCACCAAAGGACGCCATATGGCCACTTGTGAGGTGTGGAGATAACAAAAGACGAAACCATAATTCGGTCGGTTCGTGCCTTGCATTACGTTACCCTGTCTCGAGTCCTGATTGTTTAAGTAAGCAAAAACATAAAGATACCTTTCCAAGGATCGCCAGGATCAATTAAACTTTTGAGGATACAGTTACGATAACCATATTATAATGGATTCAGTAAGGTATGAGCACTTGGATTCAGTAATTGGTACGAGCACCGGATGGGTAAGCAAATTCCACAAAAAAAAAACAATCAAAACGCCTCAAAGAGTTGAACCTATTAAACAGTTCACTGTAACGCTGGCGAGGTCCACATCCTCATTATATATTGAGATCGTTTATGAACATGAACACATTATAACAGGCGTTAAGTAGAGGAAGAGAAATTAGATCAGATTTTTAAAACAAAGAATCCGAACAGCGAGGGACGTTCAATTAAATTTCCAAACGAATGGGCATGTGGTCCAATGGTAGGACTGTCCAGTGGATGCTACCCACCAGGGTTCAAACCCTGGCGTCGCACTATTTGTTAGGATTTATTCCAGATTTTTCAGGTACACACACGCACGCGTGCGCATTCGGCGGTACTGAGCGTTCTCCGCGCACTGGAGGCGAGTCTTCCAATCTCTTAGCGTGCGTACGAACGCGCACACGTGTGGTGTAGGTTGTGTGCGGTGTAGGTTGTGTGCGTCTAAGTTTTACCTATAAAAAAAATTCCAAAGTGGTCCGCTCAGCTCTCTGAGGCATGTGGGCCAGCCGACTAGCTTCCGTCGCGCATGCCACAGTCAAAGCGTGCGGCACGTGAGATGCCGGCCAGATGGGGTCATCACCACTAGTCAAGTCAAGGCGCAGATACATTCTACAAGTAAATTTCTAATTTCTAGTCGAGTGGTACGTTCACTGTAAACAAGCGACATCCACATGCTCACTATACAAGGGACACTTGGTGTTCTTTTACTTAAGAAAAATACATGTCCACGTATCAGGCAGAGAGCAGCCAGAGGCTCACAGCCGTTTTGGGTTAGTTTAACTGTGACCAAATTTAGTTAGGCCTCTGTACTAAACTAAGTGGACACGAGCTCGCTGATAACCGTTTTCAGTGACCTTCCCGGGAAATTACGGCTGAGCTGCCCCGCACCGCACCTAAAATAATACTGTGACGAACTGACGATGTACTATCTCCCAGGCCGTAAAAGTGGAGCTGGCTGTGCCTTGTGCGTCAATCGTCGTCATGGTGCTCTTTCTTCTGTTTTAAAACACTTTATTGCCAAAAAAAAAAAAGATGAAGACGGGAAGAAAGAAAGAAAAAAAAACTGGAGGGCGCGCGATCGCGATCATGTCTTGGGTCTTCCCCGTTTTAACAAAGATTATTTATACATCAGTCAGGTCCAAGTCCAATGCCAACGGAACACCTCATCGCTTCACTGTACTAGTGTGAGTAGTGTGTGGCAGTGTTGCGGGCATTGGAGGCACGCGGGGAGGGGCGTTGCTGGCCACCCCTCTGCCTGGTCCTCTCCTGGCGCTGCGCCGCGCACCTGGCTGGTAACATGCCCAGTGCTGCTGCTAGCTAGGGACAGACAATGCGGCAAAGAAGAGAATCTCCTCACTGCATCGAATCTAGTACCACGACTATCCTATCCTCCTGCACGCCGCGCGCGTCAGTCACCGTGTACCGGGTTGCCGCGCGCGTGGCCCGTGAATCCGTGATACGGAGTACTCCCTTCTACTCCCTCCGTCAATAAGTCACTAATATTGGAGAATCAAATTATTTCAAGTTTGAACATAATTTTATATGATAATATAATAAAGGTGTTTAAATCCAGGATCTAAAGTTTAGTTTGTGCCACATCGAACATTCGGATACTAACTAGGAGGATTAAATATGGGTTAATTATAAAACTAATTACAGAAGACGTAACTATTTTGCGAGACGAATCTATTAAGCCTAATTAATACATCATTAACTTGTAGCACCGCATTTTCAAATCATAGACTAATTAAGCTTAATAGTTTCGTCTCACAAAATATAGCTTCAATCTGTGTAATTAGTTTTATATGTGTGATAGAACCTCATAAGAACAGGGCCCACTTGTAAGGATTATCGTTCATCCAACTTTAATTCAATACAAATAATCCAAGTCTTAAAAGATTTGTCAGGTGTCGCCGTTTTGCAACGGGTCATCCACCTCTTTTCGAGCAGGATCCTCACTATAATCATTGCAGAAGTAATACAAAAATTTAATTTACATTAAAGTAGCGGAAGACATAAGTCATATTATAAACCATTATTTTAGAAATATAACATATGTGTCATTACTACATCAAGCTGGTGGTAAAGATTATAAGACAACCAACCAGGTACTGTGCCCAAGAGTTATACCAGGACTGATCTTTAACATTAGCTATGGTCATACAACACGAAGTTGTACACACCGCATTGGAACTTCATCTGTAACAAGGGTTAACAAACCCTGAGTACGGGAGTACTCAACAAGACTTATCCGACAAATAAAAATATTTGGTGGACAAAAGATATGCAAGTCATAGGTATCAAGGTGGGGTTTTACAAGAATCAAGTGTTTTGCATAAATGATCATTTATAAAAAAGAATTGAAATTCAATTAATTCGTTTAAAAGATTACTCAAATATCAATCTAAATTTATGATCGATAATATGGTAATAAACCATCCATGAAAGGAACCAACAAGTATCCAATTTGAGTTTCATTAACTACGATGTAAAAGGTAGGGTTATGTTTCCATATCCGAGGAACACGACGATTCGAATCGGTTTATCCCAGCTGGGGCTTCCCAATCACACGACATATATAGCCTCTTAAAGCACGCATATGACTACCTTTCCATGGATCCTCTCGCTAAAACCGGGGTTCCGCCATCCGAGAGCACAGTACACCTCCATCCAGTTCGCTAACTTGGAGGGTATAGACTACTCTCGCCATCTCTCCACTCCCAGTGCGGTTTGACCGTTCTTAAGACGAGAATAGCCAGAGTCCGGCTTCCAAAAGTATGTGATAAGTACTCCAAAGTCACAACCCTTCTACTTTTTACGATGGCAAGGCCCTAACAACACAGGCGGAAAGAACCCGCTCACCAGACACCGCTGATGACTCTCAAACACCGTGTCCGCCCGATCACGAATTATTACCTCCAACAACATTTCTTTATCAAAAGTGCATAACCATTTGCCGCAGCAATGATGTTATCACTTATTCTCGCAGATGACAGGAAATCATCTGACTCTATCGGGCTAAACATTGCTAAGCAGCATAAAGCATCATTCGTATTTTTAAAACGGCATCAAGGTACAGGAATAAATAATTCAAGGATAGGTCATGCATCAAGCAGGAATTTATTTGAAAAGTAACCATGCAATAATTAACCATAAGTGTATTTAATGAAAAAATTTAAATACAAGGTAGGGTTTGAATGCACCGGGGTTTACCTGGGTAAGAACACTAGTCAGTGTTTGTTAGATAATACTCGCTTGGCGAGCATCATAGATTAACAAAAGAAAACTCAGATTATCCATCTTCTGGATTCATCACCAAGACATCTTCGATTAGATCCACCAATCACCGTCTTGTGGTTCGACATTAACCATCACGTATGAATCTATCGAACCTTAATAAGATGCAAAGATGCAAATGTATAAATACAATGAATTGATAACACAAACTTACATTACAAATAAACATTCAATTGAACAAGAGGTCATACCAGACATAAACATTTTTAGTTAATTAAGCAATATCATTTAAGCATAAAGGTTGGACATGCTCAGCACTTCAAACATGACACACCATAAGACTTGATTCAAAACATGTCAAGTACAGAGCAATCAAGATTAACTAATAAGTTTAGTCAAGCAAAGACAAATTAAAACACTCAAGACATCACAAGACTATACAAAGCATAGACATCATTAACTTAATCTTACCAAGCATGATATTTAGACATGAAAAGAATCTAAATTACACACATAACTGAACTTAGGTTCAGACTTGCCAAGTATTTATTAACCAAGAGGTAAACATTAGATTAAACAACCAAAATAGAGTTAAACAATTAAACTATGCATGCAGTTTTCGGACAACAAGACAACAGTCACCATTTTAATCATATATATAGTTTTACAAATCCAAAGGACTTTCAACAAGACATTATAGAAAGGTTATGAAATTATCTACATTTCATTCCATACTAGCACAACATGATTCACAAGTTAACTAAGTCGAAATTACAAAGTTACAGAATTTGTCCCTGAAAAACAGAGAGCAGCTATCTCTGAACTCCAACTTAAAACATGCATAAATCATAAACTACTTATCCAAATGCCACCAAATTTTAACAGAAGTTAAATACATGAGTTATCTATAACTTTGGTATTCACAAGATTCTCAGAAAACATCATTAACATGGGGTAATTTGGATTACCCCTAATACTGTCTAGAAACTAGCAATTGCAACAAATAAATATTAACTTATGGTGCAAACACATAACTTGACAAAACCAACTTTACCAACATGTCATACATGACTAATGAACACTAGAAAACATAGTGTCCATTGCTAAATAAATTATTTACATACACTTTCTTAATTTATTTAGATAATTAGGTGTAATTATGAACACATATCAAACTTGCATAATAAAATCTATCAAAATTACAGAGGCCTACACATGCTTTCATTAGTCTACTGCACAAATTTCATGCCATTTAAGCAAGTATAGAAATATCTATGAAATAAACAAAAGTTCCATTGCAATCAACTTAAACAACAAGGCGGATTCTGCACTCAACTTTAAACAGCTATAACCTGAGATATAGATCACATAAAAATATGAATCTCAACATTTTGGAAAGATTATAAAATATAATTCAATTGTTCCCACAGTGACAAAGCATGAATCTAAAAGTAAATTTCCCAAACAACTCATTCTTATCAGCTCTGTCCAGAGAGTGAACAACAACTGCATTCCACTTGCAAAATTGATAAATCATAAACTATCAGATGTAAAATTATTACATTTTAACACAAGATATATAATAAAATTATCTATCACTTTGGTATTCAACTCAGCTACATAAAACATCATATTGACCAAGAAATAAATTGTTTACAAACATCACAGCAGTAGTTTTAAACAGAGACATAGTAACGTTGCCATTTTTATAACTCAACAACCATATATCCTAAAATCATGAAATTTTAACCATACATCAAGAATAAACTTGTAAACATTCCATAAAAATTTCAGAATTATTTGACAAGTATAAAAGTGGATACGAGAATAACAAAAACATCTTAACAGAATTGACATGCTTGCACAAAATGATTTTTACAGAAAAATATATGAACCAAACCACCACATATTATTGATCTACTGCATAGAACACTTCATGAGGATTCTAAAAAGTCCAAAAACACATTCATACGATTTTTTTCTATGAATTACCATGGATTTTCAAAGATCAGCAAAAACATGAGAAAATAACTACGGGATTTAACTTAAGCATCAGGAATCCCAACTTTTCAAGAAATCAAATAAGCCCCTATTTGCAAATATATGAGTCATGAAATATATGCATAAAAATCCAATAAAAATCATACCTCACCAAACCAACCTTTCTTCAACCTTTTGCCGTAGAAATTCATGTGACCCAAAGATTGAAGATGGGATTCATGGCCGAGTTAGTTTAGGGATCAAGGAGGAGCTAGGGATGGTAGGATTAACAGTAGGGAGGGAGGAATAACAAAAGAGGAGGCAGGGAGGAAGACCGATGGAGTGGAGGACCGAGCAGAGCTGGGCATCGGGCTCGGCCTCCTGCCTCCTGCCGAGCAATGCCGAGAGAGGGAGAAAGAATCGAGAGAGAGGGAGAGAAAGTGGGAGAGACCGAGAGAGCTGGGAGGCCGGCTCCCCATTTTCCCTCCCCACTCGACACGGCACCGGGGCAGGTGTCGGCAAGGGGCGACGTCGGGTGGGAGGAGAGGACACGCACGGTGTCGTGCTGGCCAGGGACGGCACGAGCCCAAGAAAAGCCCACGAATTTGATTGGTATTTACAGATTTGCCACTCACATGAATTCCTTCCAAAAATTAAACCGAAACTCAATTTGAACAACCGAAAGCACCGTTAGATAGAGCAAGAAAAGGAGAACACCAAGGTATATAGGAGTTAGACAGATCTCAAAGAGGTTTGATAAATTTTTGAGAACGCGGAGTGACAAAGTTGATGACTAGGAAAACCTAGATTTTGAAAGCGTTGAAGGCTTTAACAAAATTAAATTCTGGAGCCATTACTTGACAAGCTTAGAGGGCGATTTATACTTGGGGTATTAAACAAAGTTTAAATTAGGATCTATTTCCATAATCTGGAAATTAACATCTGGGGTGTTACAATATGCAGTCTATATTTAATATTATAAATTAGTATTTAAACATGCCCTCAATTTGATAGGGACTAAACTTTAGTCCGATGAACCAAACATGGCCTAACATTTATGATGTCAACTAAATATCATTAGATTCCACGTTGGATCTAGATACTGTGGCCTTAATTGATGGTTACATAGGTTGCATACGAAGCTGAGTTGTATATGATACATTACCTTTCATAATATATATATATATATATTTAATGTCATAAATCTTTATAATTTTTCTATATTTTTTATGTTAAAATTGATATACTTTGACTCTCCAAGATTTTTAGAATTTCTTATTTATAATTTGGGATAGAGGGAGTATAATTAAAATCATTTTCACTTTCTAAAAAATCATTTTTTAGGAGTAGAAGATATTTCACCAAGGCAGGCAACCAGCAAGTTGTCTTCAACATTACTGTATTATCGGAACGAATTACCACCGCCATATATATATATATATATAGGTGGGTCGTTGCAGTACGTACGTACTGTAGTGTGGCTCGATATTTCCACCCAGCAGCTTCCTATGAATTGAAACATGCAAGAGGACAAGCTGTACGTGTGATGACAAGAACTGTATATGTATTTTCCCTTGACGATTCTTCTTCCGTACGTATACAAAGAACAAGACCTGCTTGTGGTGCTTTGCAATGCATGGTAATGGTATGCTCTCCATGCATGCATGCATCCCCTAGAGGCCTAGAGCATCATCATCATCTCTAGTACTGTACGAGCTAGCTAGTGACGCACGTACCGGATTTTGGATTTCATGGTAAGGAGATGTCCAAGAAAACAATCAAACAATCTGTGACTGTACGTGTGCGGTAGCAGTTGCAGCCCATTTCTGCCTCAGCTTTGCAAACGTTTTGGTTGGTTGTGTGGGACCACGCGTTGGCACATGGCAGCAAAAGATCCAATGGTATGGTAAGGAGAGGGCCGGCTGGGGGTGTAGCTAAGCTCCACCATATACGGAGTACATCACACGGCATCCACTAGCTAGTGACAGGGAGAGCTGGCCGGGGGGTTGTGTGAACGACCAAGACGTACGTACGTATATGAACGATGAATCCCCGTAGCCGTAGGTACACCGGGGTGAAACCTGAAAAAAAGGAAAGGGACGGCTTGTGATTCGTGAGTCGTGACAAGCTAGCGCGCGTCGGCATGCTCCGATCCACGAGTCCACGATATATATTATTACGTGTGTGTATATAAATCAAAGTGCACGTGTGAGAGGGTGTTTTCCATCCTTGTCCGTATATGTAGAGAAAGGACGGCAAAGCCGTTGCCGTAGAGGTTCTGGCATGCATCCACATCATCATGGACGATTATTACTCAGGCTCTTTTGAAACTCGATCTCTGTTTGTTTGTTGAAATAAAGAGCACACAGGTACGCGCGTAACGTGTTCAGGTCTTCGAGGCCACTTCATGCCTTGAATAATTAATTAAGGTGATTCGTTTCGTTGGTAGATCGTCATCAGGCCGGCGGTTTGAAACTTAATAGTCAGCTGTCAGCCTGTCAGTCCGAGAGATCGATCGCTATCATGCATGCCCGCCGATCGAGTACGTGCTAGTCAGACCGCCGACTGGAGTAGAAAAGAAAAGGAAAGAAAAAAAAAACCCGTGCGTCGACTCAGCGCGCGCGTGCACCGGGCCAGCCAAACCCGTCCCGCGCGCGACGCCGGCCAAGTTTTGGCATCCGATCGAGCGGCGAGTCGGCGACGACGTACGTCCGTCCGTCGAGGTCGATCGCCCGCCGCCCGCCGGGGATAACGTACAATATCTCGATATTTCCGGACGCGTCTCCGCTGTATCAAAACCGGGACAAGTTTTCGCCCCGGGCCCTCGTCGGCACGCCGCGCAAAGCGCAAGCAGATTTGATGTGATTCGAGAGGGGGAACGGCCACGCGGCGTCCCGACGCGGATCTCCGTGGCGGATTCCGTGACGCACACACAGCACAAGTGGGATTCGCTGCCTTCCAGAAGGGGACGACGGCGCCGTAGCGTTTTTTCCTCGATCGATCGGGAAAAGCCGCAGGAGGAGCAGCGGCACTGCGGTCTGCGGGACCGGGCCGTGGGGTTGGCCTGACCCTCCCACGGCGAGGCCGGGGCACCTCGTGAGGCCGTGGAGCCCACGTCCGGCCGGAGACGGGATGGATGGATGTGGTGGTGCGCTTTCGAGTCCAGCAGGCGCCTGTAATTTTGTTTTCCCGTGGGTTGCAACTAGTTTCCTTTTCCTCGTGCGCCAAACTGCCTCAGCAGTCAGCACACCAGAACAACCCTGTGCCCCCCCTGTACATACGGCGTTTACCTTACCTCTGGAGCTGCACGTCCTTTGTATTATATAGATAGAACCTAAAACGTTGGTTGTTTCTACGGATCATCATAGGTGTCACGTACGGAACATATCTTGGTTGGCGTGAAAAATAGCTCTAGGCTCACACATGTCAACCTTAACCACGAGGAGCGGAGGAAGCGATTCACTGGTTGGTACGTAGGTCTTGTTTTAACTAGGCTCACCTAGCAGTGACTCGACTATATGAGACGAACGTAGAAAAAGCGGAGGGTATGTGGTGTTCAAGTTGGCTAGTATGTTGGGACATGAGTCGCGAAGGTCCTCTGCGGGCTCAAAAATCGGACAAGGCAATAGTCCCCCTCAACAGAGCTAAAATAACCCTAGTATGCGCGCGGACAAGGGCTACGGCGAAGGCCACCAACCTCATGACGACGGCGCGCGATCAGACTAAGAAAGGTAATCCCGAAGACACATTTCTATGTTTGCGCAGGTACCACGACGAAGGACTCAGATCCTCGTTCGGTGGAGACACCCGGAGCGGAGGTCCTAGGACAACGGCTGGAACCTCCGACCTGTCAGCTAAGCCAGAGACGAAGGCACGGCGGGAAACGTCAGGGCGAAGGTCTCAAGACGAGCAGTCGAGACCCCCGACCCGTCGACCAAGCCGGAAGCATGCGTCCATAGCGAGGCGTTGGGCCGAGAAAGCTGGGCCTCCATCAGCTCCCTTCAAGAACCAACAGATTTTAGCTGATTCTATTTACTTAGAAGACCCCCGGAGTTGTTAGAAAGGTCCCCGAAATATTCGGGAGCAGGTAGGAGGACATTTATGTAATCGTGATTGTAATGTGAACAACGTACTATAAAAAGGGTCGCCACCCAACGTAATAAGAGAGACAAGATCCCTGATTTCTAGGGTTTCCCGTTTTATTGTCGTTAGCCGCCATCTCAGGAGGGCTTTTCAGCAGCGCGAAGGCCCGTCTCGCGTGACTCCTAATCCTACTCACCCAGAGAGGGGGACTCAGCATTCGCGGAGGCCCACCTTCTGTACGATACGTTCATCTCATCAGCGAGAGACCTTCGGCGCACGAGAAGGTTCCCCAGCGACATACCCGAAGCTAAGCCGAGCGAACCCCCTCAGCATCCGCGGAGGGCAGGCCTTTGCTCGGCCTTCGGGCTCTGTTCGGAGAAGGCTTTTTCCAACAGTGACGCCCACCGTGGTTGGCCGAAGTCAAGCCCACGATGACATCCAAGAGAGCGATGATAACAGATTACCATGAAGAAGATGTAACCTCTCATGACGGAGAACAAAGGGTACGTCGCAACGTGCGAAGCACCTACACCACAACAGATGGAGCGCCAAGAGCCGCAGGAGCAAAGCGCGCCCGTCCCGCACCACCGCCATCCCCACCGCGGGATGCACCACGACCATCCCCAGCACGGGGCGAGCAACCACCACCTCTAGCGCAGGACGCTCAACCAAATGAAAACAACGAAGATGAACCACCACCCCAAGAGCAAACACAAGAGCAAGTTTTGCAAAACCTACAGCAAGAATTACATATGGCGCAGGAAGAAAGAGATCGCCTAGTCGCAGAACAGCAGGCAACTCAAAGAGCGATGCAGCTATCACAGCAAGCAGCGGAGGTGCGACAATAGCTCGCACTCCTTCAAGGTGAAATACAAAGCATGCAACAAGCCCAGGGCGGAGGAGTTCAGTAGCCCATGAACGAGTAGCTCCGAAGGCCTCAGATGCCACTCCAGAACGGCGAACCGATATTCATGAACGCATACAACACAAGTGACTATGATCAGAACCATCAGCGATGGAGAATGGACCCAAAATCACCTCTATCCGAAGGCCTGCAGAACACGCCTTGGCCTCAGAAGTACAAACCAACTACACTGCCAAAGTTCAACGGCAAGACTGACCCAAGGCAATTCATCATGAGCTACGAAGTGGCAGTAGCCTCCACGGGCGGAAATGACGCTGTTCTGGCCAAATCCTTCGTGATCGCAGCAGAAGGCGATGCACTAGCCTGGTGCTCCATGCTTAGGCCAAACACTATTTACTCATGGGAAGACCTTCGCGACAAAATCACGGCGAATTTCAAAGGCTTCGCCAATGAGTCACTAACCTCTTCGGACCCGTTTCAGTGCAAGCAGGCACAGGGGGAGTCATTGAAAGAGTACTTCCAGCGTTTCATCCAACTCAAGGCGAAAGCACCAAACGTGTCCGAGGAAGTCGTGATCGAAGCTGCATGCAAAGGCCTCCGCATAGGACCCCTAGCAGGTCACCTGGCAAGAGAGAAACCATCGAACATCGTAGATCTATATAGTGAATTCGAGAAGTACTGTAGATCAGACAATGACCTAAGAAAAAGAATAGAGGAACAAAACCTCTATAAGCAGCAAGGCTCAAACCAATCTCAAGGGAATCGAAGGCCACCCAGAACGAACAACAACAACAACTGGCAATAGCCGAAGGCAGCACAGGTCTTCAATGTGTCTAATGAGCAACAACACAACGAAGAAAAATCTCACGCAAATCAGCCAGGCCAGCAACAAGGACAAGGCACCGATCGAAGGCAGAATCAGAGCAAACCCTGGAACAAGGGTCAAGGACAAAGGACCAAGAAATTATGGTGCTTTTTTCATGGCGAAGATAAGGGTCACGTCACAAGAGATTGCTCAGAAGCAAAGGAAACACACCAGAGGATGAAAGCAAGGCAAGAACAACCTCCGCAAAGCCAAATACAGGCAAGGCAAGTGAACCACACAACCCAAGCTTGACAGCAACCGCAGCAGTACTGTCCAGTTTACCCAAGTTTGAACTCGACCCAAGTACACCCCTCCACGATGCAAGCATCTTATTTCCCAAATTTCTTGCCAGCATGGAGACCACCGAATCCCCCAACTCCACATCACAACGCTTACCCACCACCGCCCCGCATAACATTCATGGAACCTTCGCAGCAAACACAAGGGCAAAACTGTCGGTACGAAGCACTACCTCCTCCACCACCCCAAGTACAAAACATGCCCCAGGGGATGGTACCAAAAGCTGAACCCCTGTCCGAAAACCAGTTGAACCCACACAACCCCCTCCCAACAATTGGGATGATACTACCCATAACCGGAGGCTCGGCCATGGAGTTTGAAACCAAAAGGCAAAAGAAGGATCACTACAGGATGGTCAACAACGTCTCTGTCGAAGGTCCGATATGACACACAGACTGGTCGAAGACTCCAATCACCTTTTGAGAAGAAGACCTCTGCTTAGAAAGCTACCCCCACACCGATGCGATGGTAATCAAGGCAAATGTAGCGGCATGGGAAATCAGCAGGATCCTAATAGACACAGGCAGCTCAGCCGACATCTTGTTCGGCAACACCTTCGACCAGATGAAGCTAAGCAGAAACCAACTCCAGCCTTTGGAATTGCCGCTAATAGGATTCGGAGGCCGAAAAATCGATGTCTTAGGAAAGATCTCCTTACTAGTTTCTTTCGGGGACCAAAACAATGCAAGAACAGAGTACATCACCTTAGACGTCGTCGACTTGCATTATGCCTACAATGCAATCTTCGGCAGAGGGTTCACAGCAAAATTCAACGCAGCCATTCATACGAGCTACTTATGCATGAAAATTCCAACGTTTCACGGGGTCATTACGATCAATGCGAGTCAGAAAGAAACCTGAAACATAGAAAGAAACATTAACAAAGCACAGAGAAATGTAAATTCAGTGGCAACTGAAACACCCCCCGACATGCCAGGGGGAAAAACAGACCTACGAAGCTAAGAAGAAACGAAGACCATCCCACTCCAAGAGGAGGTACCAGGCCGAAAGGTCATAATTAGCGCGAAGTTAACCAAAGAGGAAGAGGAACAACTCCGCACCACCCTCAGCAAAAACGGAGACATTTTCGCTTGGTCAGCATCTGACCTAGGCGGAGTAAGCAGACAACTAATAGAGCATTCGTTGGACGTCAATGAGCACTGTAGGCCAAGAAAACAAAGGCAAAAAAAATGTCAGAAGACAGAGTGTTAGCAGCAAAGATTGAGGTCCAAAGACTGCTAGACGCGAAGGTCATCAGAGAAGTCAAGTACTCGGACTCGCTATCCAATGTCGTACTCGTCCCAAAAAAGAACGACAAGATGAGAATGTGCATCGACTTCACGTACCTGAACAAAGCATGCAAGAAAGATTTTGTGACACGAGCATCAGCTTTGTACCCAGAACGGCCATCAAGTCACAAGCCTTAGCAGATTTTGTGGCGGACTGGACACCGCACGAAGCAACACAAATTCCAAGCGAAGACAAATCATGGACAGCATTCACCGACGGAGCCTGGGGAAAGAAAGGAGCAGGGGCATCCGCAGTTCTGATATCACCATCAGGGGTACGACTGAAGTATGCAGCAAAATTGTTGTTCAAGACCACCAACAATATTGCAGAATACGAAGGTTTAGCCTTGGCCCTAGCAAAGGCAAAAAGCATGGGCGCACAAAGACTACGAATCAAAACAGACTCACAAATAGTGGCAGGCCAGGTTGAGAAAGGCTTCACAGCACGTGAACCCGAGCTGGCAAAATACCTTGCCCTTGTCAGAACAGTAGAGAGAAAGTTCCAAGGATTCACAGTGGAACACATACCCAGGGGATCTAATGTCGAAGCAGACGAGCTAGCGAAGGCAGCAGCAAATGGAACACCGTTACCCGAGGGGACATTCTATCAAGAACTCACTGAACCTTCGACAGCACAATCATCAAGACAAGTGTTAGCACTGCAAGATGAAGTCTGGAGAGAGCCAATCCGAAGATACCTAAACAGCGAAGAAGACACCCAAGATCAAGCTGCAAAAGCAAGAATCGCTGCCAGAGCGCGAAGCTATGCCATCACAGATGGAGAGCTGTACAAAAAAGGAGTAGTCCAACCACTGCTAAAGTGCATCACAAGCGAAGATGGAAAGAATCTCTTGCAAGAAATACATGCGGGTATCTGTGAATCTCACATAGGCTCCAGAGCCTTGTCTGCGAAAGCAATACGCCAAGGATTCTACTGGCCAACACACATCAAGGACGCCAAAGAGGTAGCGAAAACCTGCGAAGCCTGCCAGCACCTATCTGCGCACCAAAGACTATCGGCAGCAACCATTCAACTCATACCCGCAACATAGCCACTGCAGCGATGGGGCATGGATTTAGTGGGACCCCTACCACCTTCACAAGGGGGAAACAAATTTGCAGTAGTTGCAGTGGAATATTTCACAAGATGGATAGAAGCAAAGCCATTGGCGAAGATAACCTCCGAATCAGTAAGGAAATTCTTCTGGCAAAACATCGTCTGTAGATTCGAAGTGCCCAGAACCCTCACAGTGGACAACGGCAAACAGTTCAAGAAATATTGCAAAAGTGTCGGAACCCAAGTAGCCTTCACATCAGTCTATCACCCGGAATCAAATGGAGCCGTAGAAAGATCAAACAAGATCATCTTCTCCGCCATCGCCAAAACATTGTTCAACCTTCGCAAGGGAAAATGGATAGAGGAGCTACCTAGAGTAGTATGGTCCCACAACACAACAACCTCCAGAGCAACAGGCTTTACGCCATTCAAGCTACTCTACGGCGAAGAGGCAATGTTACCAGAAGAACTGAACCTCAAAAGCCTGAGAGTGACAAAACACACAATGGCACTGGACGAAGAGTACTCTAAGGAAGCAATAGAGGCAGCGAAGCTAGAAGCAGTGCAGAACATATCCAAGTACCAGGAACAAACAAAAGGCTGGAAAGACAGCAAGATAATACGCAAGAACATCAAGAACGGAGACCTCGTTCT
This sequence comes from Microstegium vimineum, assembly GCA_022036555.1. Lineage (NCBI taxonomy): Eukaryota > Viridiplantae > Streptophyta > Magnoliopsida > Poales > Poaceae > Microstegium > Microstegium vimineum. The sequence continues at coordinate 48,408,487 of CM039125.1, forward strand.
CTGAAGAAAGCCAAATGCAGAAATGACTAGAAAACTTCAGCCCAAGTGGGAAGTACCCTTCATCGCGAAGGCCGCAGGACGACCGGAAGCCTTCCTGCTAACAGACAATGAAGGCACAACGACCACGCACACCTGGAACTCCAGTAACCTAAAGAGATTCTACATCTAATGTAAAAGCGGCACAACGACCACGCACACCTTGTAGGTAGATTTACTTCTTTCAGCATTTTACTTTCTTAGTTGCTTCGCAAGGCACCGTACTCTTTTCCTCACAAGGGGAACCCCATACAGGGGCGTGAGGTTTTTAACGAGGCGGCACCTTTGTAAAAATCCTTTAAAGTTATAAAGAGGTTATCCCCACAACGCCCTAAACAGAAACGTCGAAAGTGACCAGCAACGAGGCCACACCATTCGACACTCTACCACGTTTAGAGGACCTCCGCCACTTACAACCAAATGGCTGAACGAGCGGTACGACCTCCGCGCCCACGAGGCGTCCACAACTCGGAAAAAGTCCTGACAAGTCGGGCACTGAGGCAGAAGCTCGAGCAAAATGGTATAACCCCATCGCCCTAAGAGGCGTCCAGAACTCGGAAAAGTCCTGACACGTCGGGCACCAAGACCGAAAAATGTACAAACAGTACAACCTCCGCGCTATAAAGTCGTTCAAAACTCGGAAAAAGACCTGGTAAGTTAGGCACCGAGGCGAAGGTCTTCGCATAACCACCAAGGCAAAACCTTTAAAAGCTCTGCAAAAACAAGCAGACAGAAAAGGGGAACTGCAACATTCAATGCGAAGGCAGCAATAACTCGACCAAAAGTAAATGCTCAACTGCCAACAAACAACCACCACCGTCCCAACTACCCATAAGCAGTAAAAGCTAGGCCTCGGGGCACTATAAAAGACAGCTCAACCGGCATCCCAAAACACCAAGTCCATAACCTCTCCTAAAACAGAAACTGAGAGCAGCCAGCAGAACACACGAGAAGGGAGCCAAACCGGTAACCCAAGCCTTCGTCCCTTCTAGAGAAAAGCCAAGAACCAGAGACAGCCCCGAAAAACAGCCATGGAAGCAGGCGTTTCGTTAAAACATAGAGTGAGGGGCTAGACCCCAAGAATACCGTACGAAGACTCGTAAGAAGGGGGGCACTGTCGGTCAAGAACCGGCCTCCGCTTGTCTGTAACCAGGCAGCGGAACCGACGATGGGAGATTACCGCGCGAAGGCTCGTAACCTCTCTTCGCCCCGGTTCGAAGGACGCGATCACAGAGAAAGTGATCCCCCACCACACCGCCAACAAGCGCCAAGCCACCCTCGACATCCCGAAGCAAGCCTTCGAGTGTCGAAAGCCGCAGAGGCCAACCCACTACACCACCACCCAGGTTAAGGCGGAAGGAGCCACAAAGGTCAGCACGCATCCCGCTACACGACTACTTTAGCAAGGGTGGTGGATAAACAGGCGAAGGCACCCGCGGTCAAGCACCTGGCCAACCCGGCCAAAGGTTACCCGAAGCAGGTTTTCGAGTGCCAACAATAGCGAAGACCAATCTACATCAACAACTCCCAGGTTGAGACCAAGCCTAGGCAGAGAGCCGGGAGACGTGTTCAGTTGTGCGGTACGGAGGTGTCGGGTACAAAGGTAAGGGGTACCCTAAACCCTTCGATAATTTAACGCTTAACATAGCAACCATTTTTAAGATAGGAACCAACCAACCGCTCAAGTCAGTAAAGAAGGGCCCATCATACGAAGGCCCCCTGCACCGGCGATAGCGACCAATCATGGGCCGGCCTGCTTCTGGAAAGATGACGGACTAGGGGTCGAACGAACGACCCCTCCGCCTCCGCCAAATGACGGACCAGGGGTCGAACGAACGACCCCTCCGCCTCTACCTCGACGCCGAATGACGGACCAGGGGTCGAACGAACGACCCCTCCGCCTCTACCTCGACCTCTCCGACTCCGCCTCTGCTCTAACTGACGGAAAGGGGTCGAACGAACGACCCCTGGACGAGAAGCTCGATCAGCCCAACTGCTCCCGGTATGGGTTAAAGGGAATCCGCCTAATGCCATGGGCGCCCACGACCGCAGTCAAATCCATCAACTCACCGTCATGTCCCGGACCTCCGTCAACTGTGCTGCCGCTGTAACCACGTCGCGAGTACGGACTCCAGAGGCACCCCTCGAGACGTGAACAGGACGGCCCTCGACGATGACTTCGGGGATACGACAAGGCCACGCGGGTCTCGACCCTTCCCCTCGACCGGGGGGCTCGACCCCTACCTCCAACCACTCCGGTATGGGGCCCGTCCCATCCGCCCCGTCCCGCTTCAACTGTGGGACACGCGCCCGCCTACGGAAGGACGACCCTGCTGTGCCGCGACGTGCCGCGACGTCCAGTCTACTGTCACCACGCCCCGGAGCGCCGGAAGGACGGGAAGGCCACGCCGCCACAGTGCTCGACGTCCCTTCGCCAACACTATGCCGCGGATACGCCTCCCATGCTACCACAGTTAGGACCCTGTACCCTCGGGCCTCCCCTTGGTCTATAAAAGGGGACGCCGAGATAGAAGAAAGGGATCCGACTTTCGGACTCGGACTTTTGGACTGACTCCATCCGATCCATCTTTCGGACAACTCCCACATAACCCCACACTTCACACACCCCGTTGCTTGATCGACCCCTCGAGCAACCAACCGACCGCCTAGGATAGCTCTGCTAGCCTTAGGCCCCAGCTCACTCTGAGCAACCCCGTGTAAACCAGCTTGTACCCCCCATGTACGAGCACTTCGGTGCAAGATAATACAAGTCATCCTCCCCCGTTGGACGTAGGGCCTTCTTTGCCCGAACCAGGATAAATCTTGTGTCCTTCTTGCATCACATCTGGGAGAGGGAGCACGCAATATACAAATTTACTAGTTGGTGGTCTTGACCCCCGAGTCATAACACCGACAGGAGGAATCAGGCGAAGGCACCAAAGGTCAGGAGCAAGAAGCAACCGAAGACCTAGAATAAAGAAACTAGGAAGGCCTTCGTGCCAAATGTAAGGCAATGCCATGCATATGCAACGAGCGCAGAGCTCACTTCTATCCAATATATATATATATATATATATATATATATATATATATATATATATATATATATATATATATATATATATATATATATATATATATATATATAATAGGCAGCCTTTGCCCAGACAGCATCTTGTCGACCGAAGGTCCCTAGATGCGAGACTAAAAATAATTAGGACGATATCAAATGCCTATGCCAACAAAAAGCAAACTAAATCAGCAACTAAACCCCCATGTACACAGCACTCATGGCTACACCTAAAACCGCAGGGGGAGCACAACACAAATACAACAGCCCCCCACACAGCGTAAATGAAGTAAAAACAACAACAAACACCAAACGCATACCCGCAAAGGGGGAAGCGCCATGCAGGCCGGAGTATCCCCCGAGCATGCAAGCAAAACGAAAGTAATCACTGCGCGAAGGTTCGTAATAGCGATGTTACCAGAAAGGAATTAAACTCTAGACAGAAAGAAGTCGCCTGTAGCAGCAACACAGGGAGAAGGCGATCGACGAGCGCGAAGAGTGGTTGAAGACAACCAACAAGCGCGCAGAACGAAGCAGACAACGCCCAGTCGCAAAGTATCCTAGGCGAAGGTCCAAGCGACCATAATAAAGGAACCACACAGTCGTATCAACGCGCAATGATAGATCATCGCTAATCACGGGTGAACAATGATACAAGTTCAATGCAAGAAGTCCAATACAACGAAGAGCACGAAGGCTCGACACAACCAATAAAAATTACAACGGGTCCAGGGGACCCCACCAAGCCAAAAAATGAACAAATACATCGTTCCAGTCGTCGATAGAGTAAAGAACAAACTCAAACATCCTATCAACCGAAGGCCTCGCGTGGCTACATCGCCAATAATCCCACAAATCGCCATCCACATATACACCGTCGCGCATCAACGTCAAAGGCATAACGTCCCGCGCAGGCCCATCGAAGGCTACCTCCGCGGGACGAACACGAAAATCAATACAAAAGGAAAACATCCCCAAAAGTCATCTTAATAGCAAAAGCCACCACAGGAGTAACACAAATGTTATTTACATCCCTCCACTCAGGAGTCATTGCGAAGGCACGCAGGCCCAATAACAAACTCTAAACTAGGACTCATCGACCCACCTCCTGAAATGGGGGCACATGGACGTCAATCTTCGCCTCCGAGGCGGCAGCAGTCTCCGCAGCCTCTGAAGCACCAACATTGTATGCAGCCTCCGAAGGTACAACAGGAGTCACGCTAACACCAGCGCCTAGAACAGCCGAAGCAGGATCTTGCGCTGTAGGGACATGTGCATCACCAGCTGCGCCACCACCTCCGCTTGAACCAACACCGGCCCTAACCAACGCCTGCATCAGATCACAAAAAGAGTAAGCAAACCAGGCAAAGTAGAATACACCAAGTCAACAAAGAAGGCATTGATCGAAAACGAACCTTCTTACGCTTAGCCTCCGCCAAAACACGAGCATCGGACCAACCGAACTTGCTAAAAAAAGTAGCACATGAAGTTCGAGATAGCTTTGTAGACGGGCTTAGGCAAGGTGGACGACGGAATAGGTTGCGGGTAATCCTTGCACCTCAAAGCGGCCACATGCTCACATCCACCATCAACCAAAGCTCTCGCGAAGTTAGCCACCCCAGAGAGAGCTGCGAGGTCGCCAGCCCTCGCAATGAAGTCTGGTAGCTTGTCGAACTCAGCCCGCAGCCAATTGCAAACGGCAAGGGCCGAAGAGGCGTCAGAAGGTGAAGAAACCAACCCGCCAAACTCAGCCAACGCTTTCAGATGAGCGGAAACGGCCGAAATATTGGCGAGTCTGGAATCCTCAAGTCGCCCGTTCAGCAAGTCAACTTGCGCCTTGAGCGTGGCAGCAAGAGACCGCTCGCCATCAAGATCTCTGCGGAGCCCTTCGGTTAACGCCCGCTCGTTTTCAAGCTCTTCGCGAAGACGCGCAGTTGTGGCCTCCGCTTTCCCAAGGTTTTCCAGCACGACCTTCTCGCTATCCGTCGGCTTCTCAAGGACGTCCCCCAACTGGCTCAGGTTCGCCTTAAGCTCGTCAATAGAGCCAACAAGAGGACGAAGATCCGCCATTTCGCCCTCCAACTTGACAACCTTCGCCTTCGCGATCTTCATCTCAGAATTCGCAAATGTAAGCGCATGCTGGCTGTCCAAAAGGGCAATGGTCGCCTTCCTCACCAAAGCCGCCCCCATATGATGGCCCTAAAGAAAAAAATCCAAAAATCAATAAAGCAAGAGCCAAGGAAGTCGAAGAGACCTTTGCTATCCAAACTACAATCAAAACTTACCACACTTTGATGCTCCAAATTCATGCGAAGCAGCTGGTACACACTGGCCTCCTCCAGGCGATCGCGCAGACGATCTACGCCGACATAAAGAATATAGAAATATAAGAAATCAATACAAGGCAAAAGTGCAGCATCAAGAAAGTTGCAAAAACCTCCGGCATCCTGGTGAAGGATCCGCAAAGACTCATACCACGCTCTCAGTGTATCCGATGAAGCTCCAGCTGCGCAAAACAACAAGTCAGACCAAAAAACATAAGAAAACAATATATATATATATATATGTAATAAAAAAACCCGACCTTCGACACCAGCGCAATCAACGGGAGCAGGCCCAGAAGGCCACCCCTTCGCGCGAAGGCCTCGGGCGTCAAGACCGACACGGGCAAGATCAGACCCGATGGGCAACGGCTCATCACCAGAACGCGGCTCGAAGGCCGGCTTGAGAAACGCTACAAGCACAAACAGAGAAAATACATATAAAAAAAGAAGGGAGAGAAAGCATGATATCTCTACAAAAAATAGATGGCGACCCACCAAGGCCCAAAATCACATCTTCACCCTTCGCCGGCAACTCCTTGCCTTCACGGTTCTCCGAAAACAAATCATCTACAGCAACCTCTGACGACGTCATGCTACGACGCAAAGGGCTCCTTGAACCAGTCTCTAGAGCATGAATAGCGGCCTGCTCAGTCAAGGACTCCGGACCCATGACCTCCGGGCTTCGCTCCCGAACGCTATCAGAACGTCGGGCGGAAGAAGCCGACACTTCAGTTCCGGAAGACGAAGGAACACTGATCGCGTTCGGTAAGGCCTCATCAGCAGCAGAGGCATCAAGACGCATGTCAAAAGATGCCCCAGAGCCCTCAATAGCTAACGCACCCTGAGCCGTTACGGTCTCAGGAAAAACATCCCCAGAAGGGATCCCAGCGCGAAAGTCATCCGACCGCGCCGAAGCCCCAGCAACGTCTAGGAACAGGGACCCCGGGGCCACAACCTCAGCCGGCGCAGACTTGGACAAAACCACCTCCGCGGCATCATCCTTCGACGGGGAAGTCTTCGGCGTAGGACCTGGCAAGTATAGTTTGAATCGGTCATCATCATCCAGAAAGAAAAGCCAAGGGTCGCGAAGCACTCTAGGGTCAGGCCGGCCAAAACGGCTAATAGGAGGCCCACCTTCGGAAGACGAGCCGTCAAATCTAAGGAGATCAGCGGTCTCAGCTGCTTTCCGAGCCCTTTTAGTAGGGATCTTCCACTTGTGAGCAAGAGCCTCGCGCTTCACCAAAGGAGCAGCATCGCTTGTGGTGGCCGTTTTCTTGGCAGAAGTTTTCTCTCTTTTCTTCTTTGCCTCGGCCGTCGAAGTGGCAACAAAGCTCGAAGCATTACGCTTTTTCGAGCCTAAAGCCGGAGCGTCAACCAAGGAAGAAGCCCCCTTGCCCTTCGCAGCAGCAGTAGCAATAGCAGCATCGGCGTCGGATGCCTTCGCCTCTTTCTCTTCCGCTTCCTTCTTGCGAGAAATAGCAGATAGGACCTTCGTAGGAACATTCCTGCTGACAAATCTAGCCCCAACCTCTTCGAACACTCGGTTGAAACGGGGCATAGTACCATAGGGAGACCTCTGGGACGTATATTCCCTTTCAGTCACTTCACCAACAACTGCGTAGAGATCCATCTCAGTCTCACGAACGAACCATTCGCGAGGTGTATCACCCAACCCAATCTTGAATCGGGGATAAGGAACCGCAAAATCAACGCTAGCGACGCAAACCTTCTCAATAGTAAATTCAGGCCGAACAACACCAAGAGGCCAACAACTTGCAGAACACATCTCTTCCACAAGATCACGCCCGCCAGAGAAACGACACGCCATAGCAAAGGCTTCGTCACAGGCCCGGCGGGTGTCATCCACCTCCCCTGAAGAAACAACCTTGTTCTTCGGTTTCATCGATCACAAAACCAAAGCATATGGATAAGTAGGATGTTGAGTGCCATCACTGAATGTCAGAACTGTTGCTGGTGGAGTAACGTAAAACCAGTATCGAAGCCATTCCCTGTCCCACTTATTCTTCTTACAAAACGAGATCTCCGGACATCCCTCGTTGGACCTCCGGAGGGGAATGAACGCACAATTACCAAACTGGATACACTTATCCCCATTCTTCGGCTGATGCTGAAGCTCATAGTTCGCACAAAAGGCAGCAACAATAGGCTTCGCACCGTACGATTCACAAGCCCAACAGAACTGACTCAGCGCGAGAATACCATTCGGTGTCAGATCATGAAGCTAGACGTCGAAGGTTAAAAGCATGTTACTCAGAAAATCAACGGACGGAATCCGAAGACCGCAAACAAAAAAATCGTGAAAGACAATCGCCTCATTTCCCTCCGGTTTTGGCGTCTCTTCACCCTTCGGCGGGAGACGGTACGAAGCCTCGGGAATAAGACGATCCTTAATAAAACGATCTACCATCTCTTGGGTCACCAAGGAAGTACCAATAGTAAAGGTCTTGCCCTCCATCTCGGAAACTTTTTCAACACCAACCAGATCTCCAATAGAAACCTCCACGCTATTCAAGCTCTCCCCCTCCTCCAAAGACCGGTCTTCGGCACTGGTCTGCATACACTCTTCAAGAACCTTCGACCAACAAAAACGGAGAAAGGGTCGGGAATCGAAGACCGCAACTTCCGAAGGGAAATAAAAAGGAACAGCATGAGCGAAGGCAGCTCAGGAAAGCGAAAGCAATTGAAAGCGACGCAAGAGGCGGTAATCCTCCGCACACCCCATCACTCCCTTTTATAGAGGGCGAGCCACCACCTCGAATCGCGTCCACAAGGAAGCCCAAACGTCGTGCCACATCAAATAAAGCAGAAACCCTAAAACCAATCAGACCCCGACACAACGCGGCGCGAGGGGGAAGGGAGAGCCCACAGGGAAAAAACACACCTTCGCAACTTCCATATGTTGTTTTCGAGGGCCACACCCCGCGAATGTCGGGCCAGCCCCTCAAAGGGGGAAACTATTGGGACATGAGTCGCGAAGGTCCCCTGTGGGCTCAAAAATCGGACAAGGCAATAGTCCCCCTCAACAGAGCTAAAATAACCCAGTATGCGCGCGGACGAGGGCTACGGCGAAGGCCACCAACCTCATGACGACGGCGCGCGATCAGACTAAGAAAGGTAATCCCAAAGACACATTTCTATGTTTACGCAGGTACCACGACGAAGGACTCAGGTCCTCGTTCGGTGGAGACACCCGGAGCGGAGGTCCTAGGACAGCGGCTGGAACCTCCGACCTGTCGGCTAAGCCAGAGACGAAGGCACGGCGGGAAACGCCAGGGCGAAGGTCTCAAGACGAGCAGTCGAGACCCCGACCCGTCGACCAAGCCGGAAGCATGCGTCCATAGAGAGGCGTTGGGCCAAGCAAGCTGGGCCTCCATCAGCTCCCTTCAAGGACCAACAGATTTTAGCTGATTCTATTTACCTAGAAGACCCCTGTAGTTGTTAGAAAGGCCCCCGGAATATTCGGGAGCAGGTAGGAGGGCATTTATGTAATCGTGATTGTAATGTGAACAGTGTACTATAAAAAGGGATCGTCAGCCAACATAATAAGAGAGACAAGATCTCTGATTTCTAGGGTTTCCCGTTTTCATTGTCGTTCGCCGCCGCCATCTCAGGAGGGCCTTTCAGCAGCACAAAGGCCCGTCTCGCGTGACTCCTAGTCCTACTCACCCAAAGAGGGGGACTCAGCATTCGCGGAGGCCCACCTTCTATGCGATACATTCATCTCATCAGCAAGAGACCTTCGGCGCACGAGAAGGTTCCCCAGCGACATACCCGAAGCTAAGCCAAGCGAACCCCCTCAGCATCCGCGGAGGGCAGGCCTTCGCTCGGCCTTCGGGCTCTGTTCGGAGAAGGCTTTTTCCAACATAGTAAATGGAGGTACGTGTGCTGGTGGTGGTGAGCGGTGGCATCGCCAAGCTAGTCATCGAATGAGGTAATTCTGTTTTTGACCAAACTAGTCCTCAGATGATGTAATTCTATTTGTGAACGTTATAGACAACGTACATGATAGATATGATAAATAGTGCAATATCACCTAGCACACTCAAAACAAGATCTAACCACCTTGCACACGTACGATGCCACTACCTCTAACTGACCTTAGAGTTTAGCGGCACTACTTGACGCCATGAAACGACGAACAATATGATGAAGGAGAGTTAATGCAACCATTTGAACTTTCAATAAAAACATGTGTCATATGATGCAGTTAACCTTGATATATGATACCGGCGATGGTCACGGCTAGATTCCGTTCAACACATTCGAAGTTAGCTTCTATCATGTTTTATGTTGCGTGGTGCTAAAGATATATAGACAGAGTTCGACAACTTCACCAAAACAAATACTAACCGGTAGATACCACGGATGCCGATGACTCTAATATCTTTACGTGGCTTGGTGCCAGCGACGAAGCAACTCCTAAACAGTTGATCAGTACGTGGCCATAGCAAAAGATAATGAAGATGCAGTGACGCCTGATATAAAACGTACTGCTAGGAGTTTCATGTCCTTCACTCTTTCCTGACTCTTCCATTTATATGTGAATTCAATACATGCTGCATCCGTGGATCACTTCGTGTTTTCCTACATAATACAGGTTGTTTAGAACACAAGATTTTCACAGTAGTTTTAGGGCCTCTCTGCGTGCGTTATAAGGTGTCTCGCCTAAGACACGCGCTTTCGTGATCGGTTCAGTACTCTCAATTTTTTTTCCTCTTAATAAAAAACGGGTATTGTCGGATACCCAGAAATAGGGTACCCAAATTACCAGACTACAAAAACAAAAACCACCATCAAGGGGCTCCTTCGCCTCGCCCGAGCCAAAGTGACGTCGCCCGTGACGTCATCAACCCTCGGGGGCTCTTCCGCCTCGCCCGAGTTAAGGTGGCGTCGCCCGTGACGTCATCTGCCCTCGGGGGCTCCTCCGCCTCGCCCGAGCCAAGGAGGCGTCGCCCGTGACGTCATCAACCCTCAGGGGATCTTCCGCCTCGTCCGAGCCCGACAAACGTCATCCGTGACGACCTTCGCCCTCGGAGGTCTCATTGCCATACACAGCCTGGGGTGCCCTAGCCCACATAGTCAAAAGGTCCACAGTACGCTCCGTCCTTAGGGATGGGGTTCAAGGCATGAGCCACCATGCCGACTTCTGTTCACCCTGCGGTACAGGGTCCTGTGCTGCCTAACCGACGACTTCCGCGCGTGATATCCACGCCATGTCTCCAACGGACACCCCAACAGGGATTAAAGCGTCATCAAGTCCTGTATGACGGGACGCAGGGGTGCCTGGTCCTGTGAGACCAACCTCCGCCCATACCCGGAAAGGGGAACAACAGGTTTTCCGATCACAAGACGTATGACTACAGCTCGACAAGGACGAACAGGACTCGGACATGCGTCTATTGACGCTTCTTTTTCCTCAGGAAGGAAGACATGATGAAGACAAAGGCTTCCTTCGGCAGCAGCCCAAGTCGGGCCCACGTCACTCCCCCTCTCTCTACTGTACTCCTCCATCTCTCCCTATGTCTAAAGGGAGGGAATGGACCCCAATCTCGCTCTCTTGACATTCCAACATTCATTCACACACACTCAAACTCGCACACACGCGAGCACTCACCAGAACTAAGAACCTCATACGCACGAGACCTGAGGACAGCCTCCCATCTCTCACCAAAGCTTGTAGCTCTCCCCTACGAGCTCTCCGCGCTCGGTAATACAACCCCGCAACACACTGGACGTAGGGCGTTCGTGCCCGAACCAGTATAAACCTCCGTGTTCTCCGAGCGTAACCATCCGAACTCCGACACGCTTAGAAATTTACTCGTTGGCCGTCTAGACCCCGCCATTTTAGACACCGACAGGTATACACCCGATCGCGAAAAAAAAGATTTTCACAGGAATTAATTCATTTTCACATGAAAATGCAGGAACGGGGAAGATTATCGCATTGCAAACAGGGCTACACCAGGTTGAGGTAACCTGCTTGTTCATGCGAGTTGAGAGTTGAGGATCATTTTCATTAGCGTGATTAAGTATATATATGTTTTTGCATATGGTCCTACTTTTATGATCTTCATTATGTACGTATCAGTCTGTTGGCCTAAGAAAAACGCAGTGCGCTAAGAAGGAAAAAAAAGGAAACACTCGATTACATGCCAACAAAGGTTGGCATATACAACCTTTGAAACAGATCAAAGGTAATCTTCAGTATGATCTTCATTATGTACGTATCAGTCTGTTGGCATGTAATCTGTTTCAAAGGTATGAACAGTCAGTGGTTGTTTTCTCTGCTACTCCGCCTCTAGACTGAAGAAAAAAGTGGTCAGTTATTTGTTTTGTCATTTTGGATTTGTTAGTACTCGATCACGACAGCAGCTATTCTGCTTCCAAAGAAACTAGACGTCCACACATGAAGACCCGTGGATTTATTAACTCTCTTTTCTATTCAATTTGCTCCCATCCTCATAGCACAAGTCACATGGTAAGTCACGGATTATACCGTGTGAAACTACAACAGATGTTAACTTAGTATAGAAGCGAATCGAGCACCTCAAGCATTATACCTTATAAAAGTTATTTTTTCTATTATGAAGAAATGTTGGCCAAATAATAATAACAAGGTTCTACTACTTTACTATTCCCTTCATCTATCCGGTGGTCTTTGAAGATTGATCACAATTCCCACCTCAACGCATGGAGAGTTCCTTTTCATATCATAAAATGAATCCCATCCCATCGGTGATTAATTTGTTCTCGTTTATGATTTCACTCCAATCAATCTCTCTTCCTGTTAATACTATAAATTTCTCGTGCAGAGTATCATCTACTCCCTTCCATCATAAATTATAAGTCATTCCAATAACTTTCGTGAGTCAAAACATTTCAAGTTTGATTAAATTTATATGAATAAAATAATAATATTTATAATGACAATTAAGGGTCTGTTTGGTACAGTTTATAACAGCTTTAAGTTGTTTTTTTTGTCAAACATCTCTTTTCAAAAATAGCTTCACCCCTAAAGCTGTTCTTCTCCCCCTCTCACAAAACACATCAAGTGGGATGAAGCTGAAAATAATAGCTTAGCACAGCTTTCTCCCCCCTTTCTCTCTCACATACATGCATAAAGTTGTTGGTGAAGCTGTTTTGCCAAACACTTTTTTCAAAATAGCTCAGCTTTACCTAGAAAGTTATTTGTAAAGCTATTTTCTAAAAAAAACAGCCTCACTAGTGAAGCTGAGGTGTACCAAACAGATCTAACTATTATTAGATTTTTTATCAATTATATTTTTATAGTATATCTATTTAATTTCATTAATTTTTATATAATACTTTTTGTAACTTTGATGACTCTATAAGAATCTTCATAGAATATAAAAAACTTACAATTTTAAATAGAGAGAGTAGTTTACATTGTACACATCAGAGCTCTATTCTATTCATGTTCCATCACAATTTCCACCAACAGTTTTATACTTAGCCCATCCAGAACAGACATCGCGAGGAAAAGGAAAAGAAGCTTGAGGAAACGGAAAAGGAAAATAACACGTAGCTGAAAGCTGATGGAATGGAAGCGAGAGGGGAAAAGAAAAAAAAAACTTCCCCGCAATTCAAAGCTCGCCCTCCTTATCCCCTGCCGGATTCCTCCTCCTCGCCCGGGTAAACGAACGCCACGCATAGCATATTCTCCGCTTTCCCGGCGCGCGTGCGCCGAGCGAACGGAGGTCAAACGCAGCAGAATCCCTGCCCGTCTGCCGCTGGGGTTTCCCGTTTCGTTTCCCCCTCGGACCGCCGCTGGGTCTCGCCACGCCTCACTCACGCGGTCGTCGTGCGCCCGCGCCCGCGCCCCGGCAGCCGCCCCCGCACGTCCGTTGCAGCAGCGGGCACTCCAGCCAGGGCCGCAGCGAATCCCAGATGTACGCGTGAGTAAACTGCATACAAAACCAGGCACAAGTCCGATCTCGCGGCAACACCCAGCCGCCGCGCTAGCCTCCACCAACTGACGAACGCAACAACCGCCGCTGCTGGAACGGTAACGCCACATGGGCCCCCAGGCATCAGTGGCTGCGAGCGAGCGAGCGAGCGAGCTAAGCGCGGGCCAGGTCTCTCCGCGGCGCCAGCCAGCCACAGAAAACAAACGAGGACGAGGCGAGGCTTCGCTGAACCAGCCCTAGCCCTCGCCACGGCCGCTGACGACTGGGCCCATTTTCGTCTGGGTCAAACGCACACCTACCCCACGGGGCGGGGCCGGCTAGGCGGCTGACTGGTGAAGACTGAGAGAGAGAAGAGTTCTTGCACGCCAGCCACGAGATGGGGAGAAGAGGCACCACCACCACCACCAGTCCACCAACAAAAGGCAAGCGGGACGCGCGGCGGGCAGGCGTACGGGCCCACCAGAGGCAGCTCCCGCTATAAAAGAAGGCTCGGCGCGCCCCCGTAACCCTCGCCTCGGTCACGACGCATTCGCAGTCACCCATTTCCGCATCTCGCCTTGGCCCCGTCCCCGCCGCCGCTCGCCTCCCGCCTCCTCCTGAGCAAAGGGACGAACGAAGAAGCCGCGACCGAGCAACCGCACCGAGATCCACCGCCGTCCGTTCCCACCCCGTCTCCTCCTGACCGCCGGCGTGGGGTGCCCGTGCTCCTCCACCGGCGACGATACCCTCCCCGCCGTGTGCGCACCCACCACTTGCTCCGTTTGCGGGGGTAGCCGGGGCTCCGGCCTCGGCGGCTTTCAAAGCCCCCTTCCTCACAACAGGATCCAAAATCCCGTCCTAGATTTCTTCTACCTCCCGTTCCAGAACTTCCTCTTTTGGCATCCTTGATCATCGATCTCGATCCCCCCTTCGATTTCGATTGCTATCTTTTTTTTTCTTATAATATTGTTTCGTTTTTCTAGCTTCTTTCGTATATCATCTTGATTTTCATTCCTTCTCGTAGCAAATCCGATCCAACCCAACCCCGTTCCATTTCGTTCCTCCCTGTTCATCATCAGCTAACGCCACCCTAAACAGCAATTTTACAGCACAGGAAAAACAACCAACCAAATCCCACCCACCGCCCTTTCCCAAAAAAAAAAGGCTAATCTTTTTTTTTTCTCGATCTGTGGACTTCTCCGGTTTTGTGTGTGACGAGATGCCTGCGCTCGCCGTCGACGCCGCGACACCCGTGGCGCACGCCTTCGCATCCTGCGACGCGGCGGCTCGCTTCCCTATCCCACCCATGGTGGGCCCCGCCGCCGCATCTGCTGCGGCCGAGACCGCGGCCCCGTGGTCGGCCGACCTCTCTTCGGCGCTGTACAACGTGGACGGCTGGGGCGCGCCCTACTTCTTCGTGAACGACGACGGCGACGTGGCCGTTCGGCCGCACGGCGCCGCGACGCTCCCGGGCCAGGAGATCGACCTGGCCAAGGTCGTCGCCAAGGCTGCGGGCCCACGCGCAGGCGGCGGGCTCGGGCTGCCGCTTCCCCTGCTCGTGCGCTTCCCCGACGTGCTCCGCCACCGCGTCGAGACCCTCAACGCCGCCTTCAGCTACGCCGTCCGCTCCACCGGCTACGGCTCAAGGTACCAGGGCGTGTACCCGGTGAAGTGCAACCAGGACAGGTACGTCGTGGAGGACATTGTCGAGTTCGGCGCGCCCTTTGGCTTCGGCCTCGAGGCCGGGTCCAAGCCGGAGCTTCTCCTCGCCATGAGCTGTCTCGCCGCGCGTGGCAACCCGGACGCGCTGCTCGTCTGTAACGGCTACAAGGACGACGGCTACGTCTCGCTCGCGCTCATGGCGCGCTCCATGGGCCTCAACACCGTCATCGTGCTCGAGCAGGAGGAGGAGCTCGACATTGTCGTCGAAGCCAGCCGTCGCCTCGGCGTGCGCCCCGTCGTCGGCATGCGCGCCAAGCTCCGCACCAAGCACGCCGGCCACTTCGGGTCCACGTCCGGGGAGAAGGGCAAGTTCGGGCTCAACGCGGCGCAGATACTTTCCGTGGTCACCAAGCTCAAGGCCATTGCTATGCTCGACTGCCTCCAGCTGCTGCACTTCCACATTGGCTCCCAGATCCCGACCACCGCTCTCCTCTCGGACGGCGTCGGCGAGGCCGCGCAGATCTACTGCGAGCTCGCTCGTCTCGGCGCCGACATGCGCGTCATCGACGTCGGCGGCGGCCTCGGCATTGACTACGACGGAACCCACTCCGCGCAGACCGACATGTCGGTGGCGTACAGTCTGGAGGAGTACGCGACGGCCGTTGTCGCCGCCGTCGGCCGCGTCTGTGACCGGAAAGGGGTGCAGCATCCCATCATCTGCAGCGAGAGCGGCCGCGCGCTGGTCTCCCACCACTCGGTGCTCGTGTTCGAGGCGTTCTCGGCTACGGCGCCAGGTCGTCTTGACGCGACCACCGCCTACCTCCTCGACGAGCTCACGGATGACTGCCGCGCCGACTACCGCAACGTGATGGCCGCCGCCGTGCGCGGTGACTACGACACCTGCGCGCTGTACGCGGACCAGCTGAAGCGGCGTTCCGCCGAGCAGTTCAAGGAAGGTGTCCTCGGCCTAGAGCATCTCGCGGCGGTGGACGCCTTCTGCGAGCTCGTCGCACGCGGGATGGGCGTGCCCGAGCCGCCACGCACCTACCACATCAACCTGTCCGTGTTCACTTCACTGCCAGACATGTGGGCCATCGGGCAGCAGTTCCCCATCATCCCGATCCAGCGCCTACAGGAGCGTCCTGCCGTCGACGGCGTCCTCTCGGACCTGACCTGCGACAGCGACGGCAAGGTGAGCGAGTTCATCGGCGGGAGGCACAGCCTGCCGCTACACGAGCTCCCCACTCACGCCACCAGAGGATACTACCTCGGCATGTTCCTCGGTGGCGCCTACCAGGAGGCACTCGGCGGGCTGCACAACCTCTTCGGGGGCCCCAGCGTGGTGCGCGTGTCGCAGAGCGACGGGCCTCACTGCTTCGCCGTCACGCGCGCCGCCGCTGGCCCGTCCTGCGCCGACGTGCTCCGCGCGATGCAGCACGAGCCTGAGGTGATGTTCGAGGTGCTCAAGCAGAGGACCCACGACGGCGCCACCGCCGCCGCTCTCGCTAGAGCCTTCGGCGCAATGCCGTACCTCGTGTTCGACCCCGAGGCTGCTGTGTTGTCCAGCGGCGAGAGCAGCGGTATGAGCAGCGACTCGGAAGGGTCGGCCGTTGGCGCCGCTGAGGAGGAAGACGATGAGGAGTGGGAGTTCATGCGCGGCCTCACCGTCTGATGTCCGTCCGTCCTGGTGAAACAAGTTGTCAGTCAGTCGCCGGCCGGCGTTGGTGATCTAAAAACCCAACCCCACCGCCCGGTGTTGTATCGTGTCATGGTCGTAGTCGTCGGGTGTCTCGTCGCCGGAGTTCATGGCGCCACCTTTTTATTCCGAATGCGTCAGTGTCCACTGTTCGCCTTTCTTTTTTTTTTTTAATTTCTCTCTCATCATGGGAATAACATGAAGGAACTAATAGCAAGTTTCTCTGCAACTAGTTTCGTTTTTTCAAGAATGAATTCAGCTTTGTCAATGGGATATCCTTCCATTGTTGCTTTGCTCGATTCTTCTGTGATTGTTCATTGTTCCTCCCCTTTTGCTTTTGAAAAATGCTAGTACCAGCAAGCAATCCACTGGAAACCTCGAGCAGTGCTCCAATTTGCTTTTCCCGATATAAGAATATACAAGGGGAAAATAAAGAAAAGGTGCTTTCCAAGATTCTGGGCATCTGGCTAGCCATCAGTTGAGCAAGATATAAACTCGAAGGCAAGACGAGCACGACGACGATGCCTTGATCCCCGTCCTTCATGGGAGACGTGTACGGTACACCCCGGCTAATCGGCGACCCAGTCGCCATCGGCTCGGCGGCTCTTTCGCGTCGTGGGCAGGGCAGCGCAGGTGTCACGGCCGCGAGCGCCGGAATCTACGGATAAACCCCGAGATATTCGGACGTCACGCGGTGGGCCGCGGCGGATTCCAACGCAGCTCTGGGACGCTACGCTACCTGTTGTCGCGCGGCGTCATCGGCATGGTAGGTGTGTGTGGGGCTGGGCTTGCTTGCTTTGAGTGCGTCTGCACTGCACATGTGTGTGTGTGCTGCGAGACGAGGTGAGGACGACGAAAAGGTCTTCCAGAATTTGTGAGCAGTTAGTTTTTGGATTTGTCACAGATGCTGTTGCTGTGAGCTCGAGGACGACCGTCGCGCGGGGTTGGTGACCGGCTGACCGCCGCCCGCCCCGCCGCCGCGGCGCGTGCGCGTGCGCGGCGCAGCGTTCACGGACTCCGGACACTTGCTGTCGCAGACGACTATGCCGCAGAATGAATGAGAAGAAGCTTGGATTTCAAGAAACTTGGAGTATATACTAAGGCAGTTTTAATGGGGTTTCATGGAGGGTTTTATGTACATTTAATAGGATGTCATATCATCTTTTTATATAAAACTAGGAGGAGAAAGAAGAGATTCGTTTCATGACCATGAAACGTATCAGCACTTGCACTGAGGCACTTTCCATCGTTTCATCCCAGGGCGCTGACGCTGGTCGCCGCTCCGCCTCGCGCGAGCGCCGCGGGACGCCGGTGGCCGGCTCCTCCTTGCGCGAGCGCCGCGGGATGTCGAGCGCGACGCGTCGCCGGTCGCGAGCGCGAGGTCCGTCGCGGACGTCGCTCGCGGCTCCTTCTCGCCGGCCGCTGCGAGACGCCACTCGCGGGCACGGGGTCCGCTGCAGGCGCGAGGTCCGCCGCGGGACGCCGGTCGCGGCTCCTCCTCGCCGGCCGCCGCGAGATCTGCCGCAGGCACGAGGTCCGCCGCGGGGCGCCGGTCGCTGCGGCGCGGGCTCCTTGGCGGCAATGCGCGGTGGCGGTGGCGGCTCGCTGGGCGCGGGCTCTACCGCCCTGCTCAGCCTCCTTGCCGGATCTCGACGTCCACACGGGGAAGAGGGAAGAAGAGAGGAAAGACAGAGACTTGTGGGAGGAAACAAGAGCGAAGAAGAGAGAGCTCCGCCGCTGCCATAGTCGCAGGCCGTGCGCTCCGCTTCGCTGCATGAAGCTCGCCGCCGTGGAGCTCGCGTCCGTGCCATCATCTTCCGCGTTCGCCTCGGCCCGTAAGTAGCTGCCAACAAAGCTTGCTGCGTGAAGCTGGTGCGTGGCCTCCAGGACGCCGGCGGGGAGGCTTGCGTCCGCCATATGCCTTGCATATGGAAGCTAGCATGTGGCATGTGGCACGGCGTTGCTCTGTTTTTTTCCAGAGCTCGCGGTCACTTGCTTGTTGACGAACAGGTGGGTGGTGGGGAGACAGAAAAGAAAGATGGTGGGACCAAAAAATAAAGCTAAAATAATTATGAAACTATACCATGAAACTATGCATTAAGAAAGAAGATATGTTTCATATTCTATTTCATTCTCTTAGAAACTGAGAGATGAAATCTTACATTGAGACTAGACTAATAATAATATTGGCATTGGTGTTGCCACCGAATATGATGAGAACGCAATTGACCTAGGAGGTGTTGGAAATGGCTTTGGGCTTTCAGATCAGACGCGCGCTGATATACACAAGGCCAGGGTTCATCCCCTGTTGTGGCCACAAGTGTCGCTGTCCTGTGTATGTGTATGTGCCTGTGCCTCTGCTGTGCGCATCTCTTTTAGCTTTACATGCCATCTGGTTCCCTTGGCCTACAGATTTAGTTTATCCATCTCCTACCATAGATACAGTAGACAGAATGAGTAACAACCAGTGTAAAGTACAAGAACCTGAATTCCGCAAGCATACATGTGCGGGTGCGTTTAGTTGGAGGGCAAGATTGTATGGGATACTGTCATCTATAGATTTATGAGTATATAGTTATTTTTGTTATCTGTTTGGTTAGACAAATACAACGAGTTGTATTTTTTGTCTGGTTGTAGATGGATGAGAGTAGATGAGATACTCGACTAATTGTATTTAAATGTAACAACTAATTATACAGTAACAAATATCGACTAACACTAACAAGCACCACTACTACCCTAATTAGCATACAAAACATACATTAATCAAAATGTTAGCACTTATCAAAATTATACTAATAATTCTTCTTTTACTAATGACAAAGATTATAAAATATGGATGAGGTATTGATCTCGCCAGCCAAATTTTTTGGTGGCAAGGATATCTAGATATCCATATCATCCAACTCATCCGCGAATCAAACCTGGCTCGTTCACAAACCGCCATCCCTCATCGTCCCTCAGCTTCCTAGCTAGTACTAGCCACAAGTGATAGATTCTTTGATTTCTTCAGCACCAGAGCATCTTGCATGCTCCACCAGCAGCTCCACTGAATACTCGGAGAAAGTTGTAAAAATTGAGAGTGGCAGGAATCTCAAGGCCACCTGCTGGCGATCTAGGCCGTTGGTTCCACGATCAGGTGGGATGCAGTGCAGCCGCTGGGGTGGGAGCATGTGGTGTGTTTCCCATCCAGGTCGAGAAGGATCACTTGCTCAGATCTACTAGCTCCAAGAAGGGTAGGCAGAGGCAGCCCATGGTGCAGGACTGCAGCGTTGGGTATTGACTATTGAGGACGATGGATGAATCAAGGATAGGGGCCAGGTGAACCTCTCGGCTCTAGCCTTTCGGCGTCTCCCGTCCATCTCCCCTCTCCCTCCATGATTCCGCTGGCCATTTGTTGCGTGCGCTGTGACCTGTGAGATTCCAGATCCAACACCTGCTGACCCTGTCCAGGGCTATGCACAAAACATGTCAAGCTCCCAGACAGGAATCTAAGTAGGGGTGAAAGTGGAATGAATAATTCTCCGTTTCGATCCGTTTCGAATCTGACTTTTAATGATATAGAAAAGTGTTTTTAATATCCGTGCGGATGTGGATAATCCGTAACCGATTTTATGCGGATGGTGTGTAGGATATGAGATCGGCAAAACCTGACGGATATGGATTATCCGATAATTGAATGTGGATTATCCGACACTTATAATAGGATAATCCGATTTTTTTTAAGAAGCCCAAGGGGCAAGATTAGAAGTCAGCCCAACTCATATAGCCCATGAGAGCTAGTCAACTATATATATGCTAATATAAACTAATTTAAGTATATTTTCACAAGATATAGAAGGGTAATCCTAGTGATTGCCTATTTGCGTGATTGAAGACCAATCCGACAATTCATCAGCAAACGGCGAGTCTTCCTCTTGCATTTAATGGTGATTATTTTGTGTTGTATTGTCGCTTTAAGACTTTGGTTAATGAATTATTCCTTCAAATAAAAAATAACAAGTAAGTATATATTATCCGACTTAGAAAAGTCCACTTTCGCTCCGACACCGGTATGAATCCGTACCATTTCCAACATCCTAAAAAATTCGCATCCACATCCGAAACCGCATAATTCCGATCCGCTCCGAATCCGATCAAACAAATAGGTTTAGGATATGGGAAAGCCATTATCCGCTCCGATCCGATCCGTTTTCATCCCTAAACCTAAGGGCTTGTTTCGGTAGTCTGGCTTGCATGGGAGGAGCATGGCTCCTGGCAGCTAGGCTCAATACATGCAAGTGTGTGGTATTTGATTGATTGTTTGCACGAGCCAAGTTGTACCAAAAACTTGTTTGGTTGCTCACACGAGTTGCATAAGATAAAAATATATAAATAATTCATCATAATTACATTTATTATAGATAACTATTATCTTATAGCGCTTATATTATTTTATTCCTCCTTAATATTGATCGAAATATGTTAATATTATTTAATCTATATTAATAATATATTAATGACATCATTAGATGGCTAATTACCCGCACCACGTGAGCCTGGATCGGCATAAGCGACCGATACGGCCAGACTATGTAGCCTAGTGGAGGGGGATCTTGCATGAGCTGCGCCTGGTTGAGCAAGTACGCGAACCAAATAAAAAAAATCTGATCTCAAACGCACCCTAAAGCTCTCTCTTTCATTAGTCTTTCAGCTTCAGCCCCAGCTGCAGCTGCTGCTTCAGCTTCTCGTGGTGTGGGAGACTAGCTAGTGGCTGGGTGCTCAACCACACTAGTAAACACTAGGCAGGCAGATGTTGTGCCCACATATATTCGCCGTGCCTTTCGGCATCTATCTGGGGTAAAGGCAAAGAAAGCCTGCGTGAATGACTTGGGGGAGGGGAGGACGGGAGGGGATCAGATTGCTGACTATCTATCTATCTATCTCAAGAACGAGATCACGAGAATCATCTCCATTCTTTGCTCTCGTCGACAGTTATACTGGTGTCCATCGTCTCTGTTCGTTCATATCGGATCGTGTCGCTGTAATGCTTGCTCGCGCTGCTGGGACCATGGCCATTATTCGGTTCCCTTCATCGCACAATCCCTGTAAGTTTGGTTCATGGAATGGAATGGAATGGAATTGGAGGAAAAGGATCGGCGCTACCGTTGACGCTGATCGAATGAATGAAAGTTGTCTCGTCTAATTCAGCGGCTAATGCAACGGTAGGAGCAGCCGAGATGAAGGTCGGTAGAGTAGAATTAAATTAACTGAAAGAAAACGTGAGAGGACTGAGTCTAGGAGAGATGTATCTCCAACTCCAATAGAAGAGAAGATCACAAAAAAGGCAGCGATGGCACCTGGTTAAAGTTCACGCACTCCGGATCAGTTCAGACTTCAGAGGGATACAGTTGTTCACTTTGAAATGAAACAACTCTAAGCAGGAATTCGTATCCCTCGTCCTGAAAACAGTGCACTTGATACAGTGTTCAGTCTTCATTCTTATCAAACTTTACCAAAAATAGGATTAATTCTGATTTAAAAACTTGGGGGGTGTTTGGATCCCCTGTCAAATTGACAAATCGGTAAAAGAGTAAAAAAATTATTGTTTTTTTTGGTAAATGGTTCCAAACATGCAAGACAAAACATGACAAAAAAGTAAAAAATTGTCATTTGCTATTTGCCACTTTGGAGTGACAAATATTAGCAAATAGAAAATCCTCCAACTCATACCCTTCCCTCCTATGCATGACATGTAGAATGAGTGCAATTATTAGGGGTAGAATTGTCTTTGTATGTGTCATTTGTCATTGGCAAGAGATCCAAACACTAAAAATTGACAAAAAATTTGCCAAATTAATTTACCATTTGCCAAGGAATTCAAACATGCCCTTGTCTACGTATTTGCAACCACAATTGTTGATACTATTTCTATTAATTTAGTCGAATTTATAATACTTTGACTTTTGACTGGATCTAAATATGCACTCTTTTGGACTAGACAAATAGTAGAGGGAATAAGTACTACTTATTAACCTGTCATCATATTCGTCTCACCCCTGTTTAGCAAAATTAGTTGCACAGCATCATATACGGCGGGAACCTATGCCTTGCATGCTTCTTTCCTTCAGAAAGATGAACTCTACATCTACATGACTACATGCAGTTGTTGCGTCAGACACCTGAATTCTTGCCACATTTCCGTGACGGGCAAGTCCGAGTCCGTACAAGGAATGCTTGCGACTTGCGAGCACTACCTTTCATTTCAAGTTGTAGTACTGCACATCTGCACTGCTGAGGACGCAATAGGCAATAGCCAGAGATGTCCTCTATCCTATCCACTCTGAGTTCGAGAGGATCGAAAAGTTCTTTCGTGAACAATTTGATGACGCCAAGAGCTCGGGTTCATGAAAAAGGAAAACTGGGATCAGATGTTGGAAAAGAACTGAACTTTAACAATAGCGAAGCTCCCTGGTCTAAGCATAGGATTCAAGGACAGAGTCAAATTAAAGGGAAATGGTGTGTTCATTCATGTGAATGGCATAGACATAGACTGAGATTGGTCAAACTCTGCCTTTTCAAGTCATGTTCATGCATGCCGGCAGATCGATGTAACAGTTTTCTGCATACCAAATGCATCAATGCATGTGCATAGTATTCTTTCAATAAAAGAAAAATTTCTACTACAGCGTAGCCATTGCAGATGCCTTCTCATCGGATCAGTTCTAATATGGAATGATCAGACAGGGACAGCCACTCTGCCACTGCATGCCGATGAGTGTGGAACATGCTAATCTCTGGGATCCGCATACGAAATTCAGAACTACAAATGCTGCAGGAAACCAGCTACAACCATCCAGTGTCGTCTCATATTTCATCCCCTAGGCGGAGAAATTAAAATTTGCTTTCTTTCGTCGGATTGTCTGAATCCAAACGTTCAAACTGCATTATCTTGTTGTCGAAAAAGTTCAGCATGCGGTCCAAACTTGACGTACAGAGATGACACAAACCCAACCTGGGCTACAACTACAAAGATCAGTACGTTTCCGGACAGAGGAGAGGACATGGCGAGATCCGAACTGGTTGGTGAGCAGTTTTTGCTGACGAGACTTCAGAAACGTTTGGTTGGTGCTTGGTACTACTAGTGTACTGCAAAACGCCACAGGCATATCATGTCTGAACCTGTGCCTCCACCAGTCACTGGCATACCAGTAGTTGTTGAGACGCCGGAGACCGGAGACTTTTGAGCAGAACTCGTCTGAAACAGCAATGAATTTTCAGGCCCTGAGATGAGACGCTCGTATGCGACACTGCAGCAAACAGACTGTTGAGATTGCATTTGACCGTTTCTGATTGACCGGCTTCCTGAACTGGGACTTTTCCTACGATAGATAGTTCTACTCCTACACGAGTCCAGAGAACCAAGTGGTTGGTTGGGCCAGTGAAGCTTCGCAGGTGGTTATAGATGTCGTAGTAGGCTTTGACTACCACGTGTGTCGTGTGTGTTTGTTTGTTTATTAGTAGTAGATTGTTTGGTAGCAATGGTGAATTCAGGATAGTGATATCTTGTGCTGAAGGGGACGGGTGAGTCTGTCTAACTGTCAGCAAGCCTTGTATACTGCTAACTGTAGCTGAATGATCCTAGTTCCATACTGAAGTTACAATTTTTTTTTTGAAGGTCAAGTTACAAATTTTCAAAATAGAAATGTGGCATGTCTACAAGAAGAGACATTTATAAAAACATGTATGCATCCTGTTGTGCTGCTATGCTAGAATGTGGTCATGTGAATGCTCCCTTGGAATAGAAGAACCTACAAGTAGGTACTTTATAATGCATTACCATGTCGTCAACAATAACAACAGCACGGCGCTTTGAATGAAAAATACATATATAATATTATCCTAGTACAGTATATATGCTTTCTAGGAGTAGGTAAGATAAACATCGATGGTCAGAACAAGAGACAGCAGCTGGAATTTTCAGGATTTCGTTGTCTTTGTCCCACTTTCATTCCTACCAACTGCTGAAGCTTCCTGCCTGAATTTTACTTATCCATGGGACTCCGAGAAGGCGAGGATAAGGAAAGTGTGAACTCACAGTCTCACATGCACATCCAATGACCTGACCAGAGAGATGTTCTAATGAGGCAAAAAATGAATTGGACTCTGACATGTTCAAATGAACAGGGAGTCGAATGCTGTCTTGCGTTTGACAGATAACAGTTACTTACTGTTTTATATCTGCCTTTGCATCAGGTCACTTAACAGAAAACATTGCGGCAGAGATTGAGCTAAATTTCAGTCTCTCAACACACAACTCACAAGTGGGTCTTTTTTTTCTCTGAAATAAAATAACAAATGGATTCCTTGTAAAGTCGCGGCCACTTGAGAGTGCAAGTTGGAGTACTCCCCTCCGTCCTAAATAGATGTCATTCTCGTTTTCCGAGAAGTCAACCTTTTTAAAATGTCGACAATTATGTATTAAAATATAAAAATAATTATGTTAAGTAATTAGTATCATCGGAAAGATTTTTAAGTTTAGTTTTTTAACAAAATTATTTAGAAAAATAAATGTTACACGTATTTTCTACAAACGTAGTCAAAGTTGAGAAAGTTTGATCGACACACATCCCATAACGATCTCCTTTTTGGGACGGATGGAGTAGTTGCTAACACGAAAGAAGAGAAGCCGATGGATGTGTCCTTGTCAGTCACGGTGGAGAGTTATGGGCCGCTATTTCCGATGTCGTAACGCAACGCAACGCAGAGCAAGCAATACCTCGCTCGTTCCTTTTCATGTGACGACGAGGTCTCTTTTGGTTTTGGAGTTTGGACTGACCCGCGATGATGGCTACTGCTGCTTTCATACCAATGGCACAATGCCTCGTGTGTGTAAATATATATACTGTTGAAGCGTTCCATACCTACTGCTGCCTGTGTTTCCCATGTTGAAAACTGAAACAGGAGAGAGACGACTATGTAATCTGGCCAGCTATATTATCCTTGTTCTTGTGCTGGTGCATGCAGGAATTTGGACAAGTGCTTGTCTAGATACACAACCTCAAATGAAATGTATGTATTTATTTTAGAAGGAGGGAGTATTCTCTAATCTGATACTCTCTTTATCCTAAATTATAAGTCATTGTAAGAAGACAACGTATCATATACAAC
Organism: Microstegium vimineum; assembly: GCA_022036555.1. Taxonomy (NCBI): domain Eukaryota; kingdom Viridiplantae; phylum Streptophyta; class Magnoliopsida; order Poales; family Poaceae; genus Microstegium; species Microstegium vimineum. Next base: position 48,434,353 of record CM039125.1, read on the forward strand.
TCAGCTTCGTGTGCAATCTATGCAACCACCAATTAAAGTCACAGAATCTAGATCTAACGTCTAAGGTTTTATAATATTGTAAGAATCTTGAACAGTCAAAACATCTCAAATTCGACCAAACTTTTATAATATTGTAATAACATTTATGATGCAACAGACCGCAAACCGAGTCCAATGGGTGAAAAAGAATAGTTCGACTCGTGTTTTGAGCATGGATTTTAGTTTCTTCCACAGATCGACGATGACTCGCATTCGCCGGGGATGACGGAACATTTGCGAAACAATGTTCATTTATGACATCACGTAGCCCTAGGCAGCGAAATGTTTTTTTCCCCCCTCTGTGTTTGGGGTGCGAGCATGAACAAGTGAAGAGCGGGAGAGGCTCTCAGATGGACTGAGTATTGAGCCCAGGCAACGGCGGTAGTCGGCCAGCCTGAGCCCATACAGAACGGGCTGGCAGGCCGCCCTTCCTTGTTTCACATTTCCATTTGCTTCTTTCAAAAAAATTGAAGAAATGTTTTACTTTTCTTTTTAAGTTTTTATACAATAGAAAGAATTTTTCTTCAAGCACAAACAATTTGGATGGTTTCTAGCTGATTGCTTACTGAACTACTCCCTCAGTTTCAATTTACAATTCATTTGACTTTTTTAACCTCTAGTTTGACCACTCGTCTTATTTAAAAAAATTGTGTAAACATAGTCAAATTTAAATCATTCATGTAGACTATTTATTAAATAAGTAAGCCACGTCAAAACAAATGATATTTTACACAAAAATTTGAATAAGACGAATGGTTAAACTTAAAGTTGAAAAAGTCAAACGAACTATAATTTGGAACGGATTAAGTAAGCATCAGTCATTCAGTGCCAAGACTGGCACTGATTTGCCGGGCGATGTTATGGGTGACACGGAATTTTTTCCGAAGTGGAGAAAAATGGAAATAATGCTACAGCTCAGCAGCTAACGATGCCTTCAAAAGAAAAATGGTAGTATTAAGAGTGCAGAAAACATAAGAGCAGGTACAATAATACACCTTAGCTTGGCTTATAGTCAAGCCAACTCAGCAAAATCTTATGTTGAAGAGAGAGAATAGAGGAGAGAGAATTAAATAGGCTTTAAACTTGGGACCAAGTTCATCACATTCTCCTAAGCTGCATGCAGGTCCCCACTGCCCCTCTCATATTTGCTATTGGCTCCTTTCCCTGTAGTATATGGGTCTGTTTAATAAAAAATAAAATTTTAAGTTGTATGAGGAGTCTAACTATTGTACAACTTATCCTTTAAATTTATATTAAGATTAAGATGATGTGACATGGCTTAAAGTCAAGCTTATTACTGCTCTAAGAAAAAAGAATGGTGCAAAGAAACAGACGGACGTACAAGGTGTGCAAACAATTGCTGCGACTGACGAACGTTGCCGGCAGCAGGCCATTGGTCCGCTTGAGGCCTGCTGGGCTGCCAGGCGGAGTGCTCTGTTGGGCCAGGCCAGGCTTTGTGGGAGCTGAAGACATGAATCAGCCTGTCTCGTCACAATTGCTAAGGTAGCTTTCCTGGAGAGAGACTTTTATCAGAACTGCTATGGTAGGCAGAGCAAAGCAAAAGATCAGATTAAATGGTGGTAATTTATCCGTAGACATAGATAGGGATGATGAAGTGGTCAGCATGCTTGCCAGATGGGTGTGACGTCGCCAAACCCGACAGTGTATAATACAACTTAGGTCTTGCTCTGAGCTCCCTTAATGTGTCACATTTGCAAGAGAATCATAATTAACTGAAAGAAACTTGTGAATGATTTCTTTGGCTACATAGTGCTCATCCTTGTCATCATCATTCTCAGAATCAGAGCTTTTCAACGCCTTTTTGTTATTCTTCTTGAACCCATGGCTTCATTAGGGTTTCTTCTAGAAATCCTTGTTCTTGTTAGAGCCGATTCCCTTCTTGGTTCCAAGACCGGCCGGCCATTATTGGGTTTATCCTGTCTTCTTCGTCTTCACTCCTTTCTGCAACCACAACCGGTATTTCTTCAATCTCACTGGACTTTCCATGTCAGTTTGTCATTGCTCCATGACTCAAGCATAAGTTCAATGATTGTTGTTGTTGAGCTCTGTTTTAGACCATTTTTTACTCTAATAAATTTGAACACATATTTCACAAAAAAAAAAATGAACACATCACTCACCGGAGTACGTCATTTCTTTGCCACTGTCACTTAACAATCTTCTGAACCAAATTGATTCCGTTGGCCGAGCAACATACGCTACATCTCTACTATAAGGGACCAATCAAAACTATACTAAGTCCCCCCATAAAACGTCCTCCGCTAAGAGACTCCAACCATTGTGCACCAAAAAAAATTATACCCAGGATTACAACGCTTCACCTCAATCTGATGGTCAATGTTATTTGGATCTCCCGCACTAGGCTTCAACGCACGCCTCACATCACGCATGCCACCGCAAAGAAAATAAAACGCCGTCAATCACGGACGTTTTGAAAAACAAAATCCTGTCTTCGGCTTTGCGCACTAAAAAACGAAACGTGCTCAAATCAGACAATCACGCACGAATCCTCCGCCCAGTCAAAAGGAAACTCCCCATCAATCACGATATCAACATTTCCATCCTCAGCTGCTGCCTCCCCTATGTGCGATTCCGATCCCGCCGGCCACCGCTACCGCCTGCACGCCCCGGCCGACAACGCCGCCGGAGCCCCGCAGCTGCCCCAGCCAGCCGCCGCTGCCGTTGCAGCACCGCCGTTGAAGCCAACTGTTGTTCGCCGCGCCGGAAGTCGCTACGACAATCCACGGCCGCTCGACCGCAGTCCAAGCCCATCGGCCGCAACTCGCCCTGACGCTCCGCCGTCGAATCAGTGGTGCAGCGAAGCGGAAGGCCGCGCCGACCGCTTGGCCTGACAATCCGAGAACCCACGGCACGCATCCTCGCTCAGCTTCCAAGAGTAGTCGACCGGATAGGTAATAATATGGTTTAAACAGAAGTAGTCCACATGCTTTACAAAGCAGTCAAATCATTTTTCCTTTACAATTTAGTCAAATCATTTAGTACAAAATTTAACTGTAGTTGGATTTGAGATTGTTTACTGTTGAATAACTCCTATTTTTATGGTTTGCATTGAATAGATCAGTCTTCCTCACATAATATGAATAACAAATCCAGGAACTCTACATGATTCCAGGAACTCGTCTACTCAATCAGAGGTACGAGACGAAGGTTGAGCTATTCAGAATCAGGGCAACCTGGAGTTAATCTGTGGCAAATAGTTCTTTTTGTTTGGGTTTAGTAAGTGCCATTTTCTGGGACAAATATAGTATTATATGAAAATATGTAGTTTTTTTTTTTAAAAATAAGATCAAATAGCTTTATGGCCAATTGGCCATGTCCAGCTCTAGAATAGCATTATGGCCATCGACATGACATCATCATCGATAGACCACAAATTCTTCCGGTGTAAGTAAAGTCTGTCTAGAAATTTCTTCCCGCATGGAAAATGGATTAGGAGAGTAAGAACAAGCAATTCCATTTCTGATTTCTTTTTAAGCACCACATATAGTGAACCAATACTTGGATGAATCCAGAAAATCTGAGTTACACTTGCATCAGCTTCACTTACGCATTTGCAATCCATTATTGCAAAAACAAACACCTGCTGACCCATTCATGCCGTACAAATGGTCCATAGTGAAAGCTGAGAGTTCCTGAAGGGTTGACAAATCCCCTCAAAAAATTGTTGGTGTCAGTGTTGTATGAATCAACAAGCTCTGACTGACCCTCCTTCAGCTTCACTTATGCAGTGGCAATCTGTCAATGCAAAGATAGTATATGTTTTTACACCACCGTCAGCTACCATCTCATATGGATATGGTGGTCATGGAAGTGGCAATAAATCGAGCATGAGCAGCAAGACAGCTACTTATAGGTGTCCATGGTGATAGAAACAGGCCATCTGCTATTGTCGACCGAGACGAGCGCACCCCGGTCGAACTCGAGGGCGAAGTACTCCATAGCTGCAGCGATGTCGACGGAGACGCGTCCTGATCGAACTTGAGGGTGAGGTTGCCTAGATCCTCATCTTTATGGACGAAGACGCGTGCGGTGGTGCAGGAGGCGAAGTCGACGAACTGCCGCACCGGCAAGCCGCGAAAGGTGCTACGAGAGCTTGTGCACGAACCCCCTTGGCGGCTGGTGTCAGGGTAGGAGATGTCGTCCGCAGTGTGCTACTATACATAGAGTGGCTGCGCTAAGCTTGAGCTAGAGTGGTGGCGAATGCGGAGGAGGGAGGGAGAGAGAGAGAGAGAGGCTAACGGAGTGAGGACGGGCTCTAGGAATGGACAAGAGAGAGGGCAACCAACGTAATAGTGTATATAGAATACTCTCTATGTGATTTTTAGTTTATTCAAGATTTAATGTACAAGCTAAATATTTAGATTGCCCGATGATTTAGACTAAAATTTCAGTGATTTTATGTTACAAGATTTTTGGTAGAGGTCATTAAGACAAATTGAAATAATATGTATTTGACAACTTGGCGCTGATAATTAAGCTTCGTCGAACTAATTTTTTTCATCAAATCTAGTAAAAATGTTAATTGCAATCGCATTATTTGACAATGTCTATGCCGAGAGATACACGAGATTAGCTAAGCGATATCACCAACAACCACATCACAGGTATGGTTAAGATTAACGAGATGTTACAACAATGCAAAAAAACTTCTTAGGGAATGTCTTGTTCATTGACTATATTATTAACGATCGGACTATCTAGGCGATGCGAACGCAAAAGGGAGGAAAGGAACATGACGCAACGAAAACGTCGAACTAAGATGTCAGGTGAACAATTGGAAGAGTTTAATAAGAAACAACGAGAATATCGAGAGAAAAAAAGGCCGTAACCCAAAATCACCGTATTCCGGATTGCATACATGGTTATATGGAGTTGTGTGAAAGTTAAACTCTAGAAAAAAAAATCACTGTTTAGTTGTTTTTAAGAGCATCCCTGAAATAATGAAGCCGTGACGTTAGCACGAGTGTTATACTAGGTAGCATAGTATCATCGCACATATAACAAAAATAAAAATAAAAATAAAAATGAGCGAGCTCACTTTTGACTTTCGTCGATCCTATGAATAAATGATTGACATGCAGACCCCTTTTTTTTCAAAATTATCCTGCTCTAACCTTAGTTTGTCGCTGACCCATGATGGAACTCATGGAAGCATTTTTTTTATTAGCCGTAAGCTTATCAGCCAGGTATGTTTCTAAATTAAACTATGGATATGGTTGCACACGAATAAGTAAAATATACTCGTAAATAAATAGGAGTAAATTCGTTCTGGGCTTAACACGAAAGGCTATATATCATGTGTGCACGTCCGGACTGTTAGCCAGACTGTACGAATTGTTTTTCATTCCCTTATTGGACGGCATCAACCACCATGCATGTGGTTTGACAACATAGACTTGCATGTTTCTGCTCAGGTTAAATTAACTATTAGCTTGCTTTCTGCTTGGCGTTGGCGATCATAATTTATATATATTGCCATAGCATCTGATTGTTAGTAGCAGCGCGATCTTTTTTTACAGCAAATTAAGCCAATCTGAGAATAGCTACTACATGACTTGAGCCAAACCTTGAATGTCATATAGGCAGCAACGACCAATCATCAGAAACTTGCATCCCATGCATGATTATGGCTACTAGGATATAGGCAATCACAATCACGCCATAATCTCCTACTATTAGATCACTCTGGCACGTCGGTCGTTTTACCACTGCCCTCCCTTCTCCAGCGTTCAGCCAGCGCACCCTTCTAAACCTACCGTACGTTGATGAAAATAATAAAAAAAAAAACGAAACCTTGGCTATACATCCTTCTCAACGGCACGCGCCTATGGCCTACACATGTTTTTACTGTGACCATGTTACAACTACACAATATACATCCAACGGTTAAAATATAATCATGTTCATGTGAAAGGATTAATGGATGGACTCAGACCACCAGTGTTATTCTTATCGTTCCTCTTCTCAGCAGCACGGATCTCAAAAATTTCTTCTCTCTCCTCATCTGCTCTTTCCTTCTCGTCCAACTATAAAAATCCGTGTTTTGCCCGCGCGTGCCATCAACACCAAGCTTCTTGCTGTCTCTGAAGTCCTGCACACGCTTCTTCTCGATCCCAATGGCTCACTGCAATCTCCTCGTCGCCATGGCCGCCGTCGTGTTGTTTCTTCTCGCAGCGGGAACCAAGGCGTCCAGCGGCGGCATTGGGTTCAACCTGCACCATCGGTTCTCGCCGGTGGTCCGGCAGTGGATGATGGAGGCACGAGGCCATGGCGCCCCGGGCTCCAGCTCGTTGTTGCCAGACGAGGCACCAGAAGGATCGCCGGAGTACTACTCCGCACTGCTCCGCCACGACCGTGCGCACTTCGCCCACCGCCGCGGCCTCGCCAACGCCGCCGCCGACGGCCAGAGCACGCTCACCTTCGCCGACGGCAATGCCACTCGCCTCGATACCTATGAATAGTGCGTACCCGCTGACGATCCCTCGTTCGTTTTCACGTGTAGTCGCCGTCCTGCCGGTGCTACCGCCGCCGCCATTGACTGATCGATCGACATCGATTTCGTTGTTCGTAGCCTGCACTACGCGGAGGTGGAGCTGGGTACGCCGAGCTCCAAGTTCATGGTGGCGCTGGACACCGGCAGCGACCTCTTCTGGCTACCCTGCGGCGAATGCAAGCAGTGTGCGACGAAGAAGACCGGCGGCAACACCACGACCACGTACAGCCCGAGCCAGTCGTCGACGAGCAAGACGGTGCCGTGCGACCACCCACTGTGCGAGCGTCCGGACGCCTGCGCCGCCGCGAGCACGGGCAGCAGCAGCAGCTGTCCGTACGAGGTGAAGTACATCTCCGCCAACACCGGCTCATCGGGGGTGCTCGTGGAGGACGTGCTGCACCTCATCGACGGCGTCGGAAAGGCGGCGGTGCAGGCGCAGGTCGTGTTCGGGTGCGGCCAGGTGCAGACGGGCGACTTCCTCCGCGGCGGTGCTGCCGACGGCGGCCTGATGGGGCTCGGCATGGACAAGGTCTCCGTGCCCAGCGCGCTGGCCACCAGTGGCCTCGTCGCGTCCGATAGCTTCTCTATGTGCTTCAGCCGCGACGGCGTCGGCCGGATCAACTTCGGTGACGATGGCAGCGCCAACCAGGCGGAGACGCCGTTCATCGCCGCCGGGAGCTTACAGTTAGGTCGCCTGTGGTTACTAGCCGAGACATATGTGTGGGGGTGGGGGGCCTACATGTCACTGATCGATGTCGTTTTCGTTTTGCTTTCAGGCGTCCTGATTACAACATCAGTGTGGGAGCGATCACCGTGGACAGCAAGGCTATGGCGGTGGAGTTCACTGGCGTCGTCGACTCCGGCACGTCGTTTACCTACCTCAACGACCCGGCTTACACGTTGCTCACGACCAATGTGATTCTCTCGATCTCTCCTAACTTTGGACCATTCTTTAGTTAGTTTCGGCATTAATCATTTGCAGGGGTGTTTGATTTGAGACTTAGCTTCGTGGTAGTCCATCATCTTGTAACTAACTAACTGATTAATAATAATAATCTGCAAGGGTGTTAGTGTATTTTAGTATGATGTATGCATATAATAAAATAATAAGTTGATCTATTTAATTATATTTGTCACGATTTCATCTCCCTCGTATACTAATGATTGCATTATCATAATAAGTTTAAGGAATAATAGAGTCAACACTACCAAATTTCATAGTATGAACAAATGATGTCCATGTGCGCCATATCACCACCGGCCTCACGTAGAATGGGTCCATCCGTCCATGCCTCCATGGTTCTTCTCAAGCCAAAAACTCCTATCACTTTTTATCAATTTTTTAGTGTCAACATTACAGAGAGTGTCATACCTCACAAACTAATAATTATATTACCATAAGCTTGAGGTAGAGTTATCACTCCACCAAATTTATGTGATAACTCATGGTGCACGACGCCACTATTTTTTGACATTATTTTATACTCTTTCTGTCCACAAAAAGATACTACTTTTATTTTTTTTAGGAGTCAATCCCACCATCCACAAAAAGATTAAATTCCCATTTTTAAGTAGTCAAACAGTTAAATGTTTAACCAAAATTATATAAGAAAATTCTAGCATTTTTTACGATACAAAATAAATACCGTTAATTAATTATAAAAATATATTTCAATAGTAAACCTAGTTGGAGATAAATGTTATTATTGTTTTACCATAGACTTCATCAAATTTGAACTAGTTTGAATTGCACAAATCTTATGGTTACATTCTTTTATATAAACCGAGGGAGTATGCATGTTTTTGTTTGTTTAACTAGTAGCTTTATTTTTTCTGATATTTTAGTTCAATTCGAGGGTCTCCGATGCCAGAGACACTTACAGCAACGGCTATGAAAAGTTCGAGTATTGCTACAGATTGAGGTAAATATATATAGAATCACTTTGGTTTGAAATAAAGTATAAAACAGGCCGGCTACAACAGTTGCAATTGCAACAACAATAGCAGGAGACACATTTTTTACTTGCACTGACCATTGGTCAAAACACATCATGCAGCCCAGGGCAAACAAGTATGAGGTGGCTGCCGGCGATGAGCTTGACGACCAAGGGAGGCGCCGTGTTCCCCGTGACATGGCCCATCATCCCCGTCCTTGTCAGCACCAACGGCGGTCCGTACCACCCCATCGGCTATTGCTTGGGGGTCATCAACAAACGCATCCTCGGCGGCACTGAGGACGCCATCATTGGCCGTATGTTGTTCTCTCTCTAGATATATCTTATCTCATTACAAAATACTTACTCTATCCCAAATTATAAGGAGACGTTTGAATTTTTTACTCCAAGTTTAATCATTCGTTTATATATTAAAAAAATGATGTAAACATAGTCAAATTTAAGTCATTGTTAAAGAAATTCTATTAACGAACAAGTCACGACAAAAGAAGTGATATTTACACAATTGTTTGAATAAGACGAGTGGTCAAATTTATGATGAAAAAGTCAATGTCTTACGATTTGGGACGAAGGAAGTAAATATACCATATTGTTTCACGCATTGCTGCTTTTTTTTCTCATTGCAAAAAAGAAAAAATCTATAGGAATTAATGTTTGTATCCTACCTTTTCTGAATCATTTGGCTCATGCATGCAGAGAACTTCATGACCGGGCTCAAGGTCGTCTTTGACCGTAGGAGATCTGTCCTAGGATGGGAGAAGTTCGACTGAGTGCTTTTATACTTGATGACGGAATGAATTATATAAGTATAAATTGGAGAAGGAAACATGAAAACAATAGCTTATTAATCAGTAGCACCACAAACTGAATTAATTGTTGTTGTAGGTTACAAGGATGCTAAGATGCAAGACGGCGGGAGTCCCGACACTTCCCTTGGGAGCCCTGCTTCCGGCCGTGACTACTCTGCTCCGGGGAGCCCCGACGGCGGCGACTACGTTCCCTTCTGGCCATGGGAGAACAACGCAACCAATGGAGGACCGTACTACCCCGGCAGGGTGCCCCGGATGTGGCCAGTGAGGTCAGGTTCAGGTTCAAGCAGAAGCAGCAGTTGGGCATCGTTTGGAGGCCTCCTCTCCTTGATACTGCTTCATGTGCTGGTTGTTTTATCTGTGGCTTGGTGACAGAACGTATGCCCCGCAATGTATGCATGTGTATTTTCATCATCAATCTACTGAAACGTGATGTATTTCGTGTCAATCATGTAACCCATCTCATCCATACTATATATAATTTCAAAGTGTTTCACTAGTACAGAAACAATTTTAAGCAACATGGCCTATTTTCGGCAGAGGGGACAGCCACCTCTGTAGTGATCGGTGAACCCGTGACTCCGTGGGCTATTACAAACATGACTTGCTGCCAATTAGGGGCATTTATTAAAATTAAATGAGAGTGGCGACAAGAGAAAAAAAACAAGGTGCAACCTGAAGGCAAATTATTAGAACAAGCATTGCATAAGCTACAATTGGAGGGGGCAAGCTATGGTATAACCCACTATATAAGCCGGTAAACATGATTAGCTGGCAATTGAAGACACATTTATTAAAAATACAATAGTAGTGGTAAAAAAAAAAGTGGGTTCTCCTGTTCCCACCGGCTCTATGAGAGGAAGAGAAAGGAGAGATAAAAACAACTATTGTGAATAGTATATGAATAGTAAATACATCAGAGAAGCTAGAGACGATAGGAGCCCTATCAAACGGGGCCTAAAAGTTATTGTACAACTAATATAAAGAATTTAGGAAAACATTTAAATCTAAAAGGGAAATAAAATAATAGAGCTCATAACTCATTAACCAAAAACTAAAATAAAAAATGAAATATTTTAAAGCATAAAATATTGAAGAACAATTAATATGCAAGATTTAGAAAGAAACTCGAGGGAAATCGAAAAACTGAAATTGACAAAAACAAAAACTGGTCGAAAACTAAAGTAGACACAAAGAAAAACAAATAGCTGAAACATAAAACTAAAAATAAAGTAGGAATTTGAACCTGAAAGGGAAACTAAACCACTGAAATAGTTTACCAGAAAATGAAATGAAACTGACATAGTTACCTTATAAAAATTGTTAGCTATTTTATATAAGTTGTCAGTATATAAAAATTGTTGTAATGCATATGCATCATGGGTCTACTTTTATAGATCTCATCATAAGGAACCCAACAGTGCAAACAAAATTATTAAAAATAAACATTTGGTAAGAAAGTTATCCTATTTCAAATAGTTGATGAATGACTTTTATTAGTTCGAAACTCCAATTAGCATACACTGTTCGTTAGCATGTGCTGGTTGTCTCGCCAGCCTGGTTGACTGTATTGTTGGGCCATCCTAGATCGGATAGCCCAGCGACAGGTCTTTGCAGTTGTGGGCTCCACCTTGCCTCTCCCGACCTATGCCAGGCCTCCAGCCTGATTGTGCTCCGGTCATGTTAGAGTTTGCGTAGTAGAACACATACCCATTTTATTTGGACGTCCGAGAAACAAGAAAAATAGATAAACGACATGGTAAAAAGTGAACCCACAAGGCTTTTTACCTCCTTATATACCTCATGCCACAGTAACGTGGATAATGTTCAGGGAACAATATTGTTTAAAAGGGACATTGTTTCGTGCTCATATATCGGCTAATTATTCAATAATAAAGTGTCTTAAACAATACGATCATGCATTGTAGCAACTACTAGTGCATCCTACGCAACATATAGCACCATAAAGATAGACCCAGTGCGGCCAATATATAGCCAACGGCACTTCTGCCACTTCATGTCATCAGCAATGATCTGGAGATTGAGACTCATCAGGGTGAGTGGGTGACTGCATCTAATACAGGAAGATTTTCTTTCCTCTAAAATAGGTTAAGTTGTCAGATCTGGGTACAAAATCTTCTTCGTCGTCAGATTCATACTCCTCAAAACAGTCAGGATGCCGCCAACGTGGCATGGGCACAGGCCACCTGTTCAGTTCAATGAAATGAAATAAAGTAGGAACAATTATACAAGCTTACTGATGAAAAAAAAGTAAGACGATATCTCATGAAAATGAAAAAGGGGAAACATTTTGTCGGGTACGAAGGTAAGGGGTACCCTAAACCCTTCGATAAATTAACGCTAAACATAGCAACCATTTTTAAGGCAAGGATCAGCCTACTGTTCGGTAAGACGCGGCCCATCAATCGAGGGCCCCCGCTACACTGATTGCGGAAACCAGCCACTGGCCCGGCTCTACCTCGACGACGGACGAGGGGTCGGGCGAACGACCCCCCGGCTCTACCTCGACGACGGACGAGGGGTCGGACGAACGACCCCCCGGCTCTACCTCGACGACGGACGAGGGGTCGGACGAACGACCCCCCGGCTCTACCTCGACGACGGATGAGGGGTCGGGCGAACGACCCCCCGACCTCTACCTCGACTTCGACCCCCTCAACCTGTCGACGCCTCGACCTTCCAAGCGCCGTCGACGGACGAGGGCTCGATTAACCCAACCACTCCGGCATGGGTAAAAGTAAAACCACCTGACGACATGGGCACCTGCGTCCACTGTCAAATCCGCCAACTCCCCGTCCAGTCCCCGACTCCCGACGACTGTGCCGCCACTGCCGCCACTACGCAAGTACGGACTTCTACAGTACCCCTCGGAAAGTGAACAGTGCGACCCTCGACGACGGATTCGGGAACGTGACAGAGTCATACGGGGCCCGACCCCCCCCCCCCTCGACCGAGGGCTCGACCCCCTCCTCTTCAACAACTCCGGTACGGAAGACGTCCCATCCGCCCCGTCCCGCTTCGGCCATGGGACTCGTGCTCGCCTGCGAATACTGTACTGCGACGACTTCTACTGATGCCACGACCAGGGACGCCTGAAGGACGGGAAGACCACGCCGCCACAGTGCTCGATGTCTCTTCGCCAACACTGTGCCGTGGATGCGCCGCTCATACTTCTACTATTAGGACCCTGTACCCTCGAGTCTCCCCCTTGGTCTATAAAAGGGGGACGCCGAGGTAGATGAAAGGGGGGCTGGAGAGAGACTTCTCTTTCCCGGTTTCTCTTTGGGGACTTCTTCTTCCCGATTGGCTCCCACTTCATCTAGGACCCTGATCCCACCTTGGTTCTCAAGGACCCTAGACCACGCCACACACACACAGCCGCTCGACCGATCCCTCGGGTGGCCGACTCCGTGTAACACCGCTTGTACCCCCCCTGTACGAGCACGCTTTGGGTGCGAGATAATACAAGTCATCCTCCCCCGCTGGACGTAGGGCCTTCTTCGCCTGAACCAGGATAAATCTTGTGTCCATCTTGCATCACGTCTGAGAGAGGGAGCACGCAATATACAAATTTACTCGTTGGTGGCCTTGACCCCCGGGTCATAACACCGACACATTTTCAATTTGTTTTGAAACAACAGATTACGTAACATTTTTTTACCAACCATTCACATATCATTACGATACTGATTAGTCACGATTTTTGTGCATGCATAACACGTTAGGGAGCAATTCAGTTCACTAGCATGTATTCTGCCATAATAATAAAATCATGGAACTAGACAACCATCTGGCAATGTTCATGCATAGACAGTACTAGTAACACTAACATCCATTTTCCAAACAACAAAGATTAAGGGGGGCCTCTATACTAATTTATGAAAACTATTAGCAAGGAATGAATTGTTTAGATCAACTATATAAGAGAGATGCATATAATTAACGAGATGCCTCAAGCTCAATATAGAGACATGAATCAGTACGAGGAAAAAATAGACAAGCATCAATATACTTACATGTTTAATGTTTCTTTGCGATCTTTAGCAATTCTCAATATCCTTCTGTCATTGTCAAACACAACAAAAGGAGGGTTCAACTCGACCTGATACGACAAACTTCTTAAATAAAATGTTGAAAACAATAAATGTATGATGCAATTGAATACCTTTTCTTCTCAAACAATGCTAGAATTTCACGAATATGCTTCCAATACAGGAAAGGGGTTCCTATTTATCTATCATAGAAGTTCATGCCAATAACATCCCCATCCAGACTAACAAGGGGTCCTCCAATCCCAGCCTAGAAGATAACATGGACAAGTTGTGATTTCTATTCCAAAACAGACAATGTAGCCAACTCATTCTTATGCAACAATATATTCACTATCACAAAGAAAAATGAAAAAATAAGGAACAAATATAGGATTACCTTGGTGATTTTACATGAGGAGTATACAAGAAAACCACAATCAAGTGCTCCAGAACAGGAAACAATATTCCCAGTTTTAGCCATTAAGGCACCTGATTCAAAGCAACGCCCCACGACTGCTACTTCAGAACCCTTCCAATAAACCACAGTATTTGCTAGACGAACATTAGTATAATCCTCGACACTGACTAGAGCAATATTGTAATGTAGATTATAATGTTTTAATGTCCCTTTTTGGCGTCGGTTTTCTCGATGCAACACTTCAATCTGCAAATAATACAGTGATGAGACTTGAGCAGCAATTGCAAAAAAACAAGCAATGGCACAGCAATGAGTAGCACCAACCTGCAAACCAGCGACAACCTCATTCCCATCACCAGAATTTCTAACCAAGCTTGCTGATGTCAAAACAATCATAGATCCATTCCATTCAATAAAAAAGCCCGTGCATGCAAAAAACCTCTTTTCTCCTGAGTGTCAAGATTCTAGTTATCAGCTAGTTGTGATCAAATCAAAACAAATATGAAATTACATGGCACAACAATATAACAGGCACCGATGAATGAAGCCAGTGCAACAACAGTGCGATCTATGTTAAAAGCTTGTTCAATGAGTTTGCTCCAGACACCTTCACCAAACGTGTCACCAAATTTCTCCTCAAAAGTATTAACCAGAACCATGCCAGCTGGAGAAATATTAGATTAGTTGTTAGTGGTACAGGAAATATGGAAATGGTCAGCAAATTTAGAATCACTGACTCACCACCCAACATGGCCGCTGGTAGGTTAGGGTAACCCTTGGAGTCTACATCAAGCTTTTCTTGGTTGACAAGATCTCTGTGTACTGGTGCAACGAGGTCATGTGCCCCATCAGTGGCATACGCATACATTAATACTAAACAAGGAAAGTAAATTCACATGAATTCTGTACATAATGATCGCCATGTAGAGTTAGTTATAGATGATAGTCTAATTTGTCACAATACCAACTTTGTACAGGGTGATACATGTAAGATGGTTCTTGGAAATCTGTCATCCTTCTGTTTGGTTGAATTATACCAACTTGTCCAGGATAGGCTGATATAAATTCTAGGAATATTTATTGAAGATGCTATACCAAAAGGTTGGTCAAATGACCTTCTACAGGTTATGTCAAGCTTTGCTAGTTATGGTGATTATTGAATATTAATCAAAATTAAGAATTATTAGTTACACATTAAATTAAAATTAGACTAATTTATTTCTAACTATTGTTATAAAAATAAAAATCATAGATTTTATAAAAAAAACTAACTTCTATGTATATAATCTTATATTGGTAACCATTAAACCCATTCATGTGATATCTACACTCAACCAAACAAAATCTCACGCAATCTCATACATTCACCAAACATTTTAAGTTATACCATCTCGGCAGGATGATCACATATTTGCATCCAACCCACAAGAGCCACAACTCCATTGAAGCAACAACACTACCTAGAAGTTGCCGTGTGCATGAACATACCCAAGAATGTAGTGTACATATGTTAATTGATAAGCACTACCAACATAACAGTATAAGGCTAAAGTAGTTGATAAACAAATGCAAAAGCAAAAACCATCACAATAAAAAACTACAATAATTTGCATGATACCACAAAGTTAATCAGTCTCAAGGAATGGTTGTGCCCTCACCTTCTGCATGGCTGATACGTTTTTCACCTATGGGTCTTGCTCCAAACATGCAGAAGAACATAACAATTACTAACCCAAAAGCCAGTGTGTTAATACACAAAATGGTGCCGAAACATAAGTGGATAGAAGCATGGGCAAAAAAAAGGTAAAGAAATGAGGACCTGAAATTATGTGGATATAATTGTTTCATGAACATGACCTTAATGCCTTGCCTTCTAGTGCGCACATTCCAGTAAGAAACATACACAACATTGGCACAAGAAATATGAATAATCTAGTTCAGAGCAGTTGATACCCAAGAAGAGAAAATATTTTGGTTGACGTGGTAAAGAAACAAGTTAATTGTAGTGATCGAGGGTGGATTGAGGGGATAACTAGGCCTTATGCTATGTCATGAGCTTGAGCAGGAGGGGATGAGACTAGATTGGGTTTCTTCATAATTCCCATTGCTTAATTCAACTGAGTAGGGGGGTTACATATATAGGAGCTCAGCTCCATGCTGCTGGCGCCCAGCTCATAGTTATTGGCGCCAGCTAATAACCACAGCCCACTAATGCTCCCTTAATCTCCTCCTCTTTCTCTTAATTTCCTTCATAACTTAGGCCTCTTCAGCCCCCAGCCTTCTCGGGTTGTGCCAGGCCATACGCTGCCTTGGGCGCTCCCCTGGCTGCATGCCGCCATGCACATGACATTAATATTAAAAGGAAAGGTTGTTGAACAGAAAATCGCAGATGCCAAAGAAGCCAAGGAGCAGCAACAGACAGTTCATAATATTGCATGCATATCTGCCTGAATCTAGCACTTAGAAGGTTATAAGCAGTTTTGGCATTTAGCTTGTGCTATGCACTTAGATGTACACTATGTCGAGATACATAGTAAAAGCAATGTATCTAGAAAAGCTAAAACGTCTTATAAGCTCATGAACGGTAAGGGGATGTGTGGTAGAATAGAGTAGGTGAACTAATTAAGGGCATCATCGAATAGACCTACCTGTTAACCTTAGAAATATCTGACTGCGCAAGAGACGACTTCTTTGGTGAGGATGTCATGAAATGCTTCAGACGCTTGGAAATTGTACCCCATGGTAGGAACATGGCACCTCTCGTAGTCAAAGAATGATTCATACCAACAAGTTTCCCATCAAAAGAAAAAAGGGCCCCACCTTCCCAAACCTAATTAATAACACAACAAAGGTGACAAGCAACAAGGGTTACTTTTGAACAAAATGTAGTGGTATGGAACAGGAGTTATATTAAAAAAATCTATTGCCTCCATGCTTATAATAACAGAAAAAGAACAAAAGGTTCACCTTGTCATGCAAATCCTCCTCGGATGGCCTTAAATCAACACTGAAATTCATAATGCTTGCCATTAGTTGGCCAGAGCTGCCACGTCCTACAGCTAGTAATTCCTCACCAGGGGGCAGAGTTTCCAGCGCACATCTAGCTACATAATGAACATCGAGAAAGTCAAAGACTACTATAACTGCAAAGCTGTCATCTAAATCACTTTCATCCAAAACCCCATTGTACACTTCATTGCCTTCATGGCGCACTTCAATCTACAAAACAACAAGGTAACAAATGAGCACACAATGATCAGATTAAACATATTAGTAAAGGATGATTGTCATCACCAACCTTTAAGTCACCATAGTCGTCTTTGTTCATAAGATCATTGTGAATTCTAGCCAAGCTTGCAGAAGTCAGGAACCTTGTAAGGCCCCCTTCACGTCCTATAGCTATGCCGGAGAATGAAAACAAGGGTGTGTCTCCTACAGAACACAATTTAAATCATATACAACTGGTGGTGTTTCAATATATACTGGTTAGAGAGCTGAGATGACAAGAGCAGCATATATAATCACCATCGCACAAAGTAATTGAAGCAACACTTCTTGAAAAAATATACTTTAGCCCGTCACAGAGCCCAGTCCAAATATCTTGATTACAGTCCCCACAGAGGTGACCTAGTTGAATAAAAAAACAGTAAGGCAATTATAAACTGTGAATGCTCAAATAAGTAGTGAGGAGGGGGCTGCTAGCAGAAAAGAGGAAGAACTACTGTACCTGAGACCAATGGATCAGGATTGCAAGATTTACTTTCCTTCGCAAAGCTTCTAGTGAGATAATCACCACGCCTCTTGGTTCTACGCGTCATTTTCAATACGTACTGAAGCAGCGTTTCTTTTAGAAACAAAACAAAATGGGCATCATATATGCGGTAAAGCAAGTAAGCAACAATGTAAAGTATAATAGACTTATGTCAGGGCTGCTAGTCTATAATGTTGATAACCTGGGCTGCTGGCCAAACAACATCATTTCTTAGCTAGGCCAACTATCAACTGCAACATGGAGTGTGGACATAAAAAAGCATGTACACTAAACACCTGGCTCATCAAAAGTATCTACCAGCTAGCCTATTCCTAAGTTAATTGTGTCCACCTGTATTTGAAGTGTCACCTTGCTCCTGAAAAACACGGGATGCGCTATCTCAGAGCAAAGGGAAAAAGAGCTCACAAACTAAGGACTAAACTTTAGTCTATGTCCCATCGAGTGTTTGGACTCTAATGTATAGTATTAAATATAGAATAGTTACAAAAGTAATTTATAGTATTAAATATAGACTAATTACGAAACTATAATTATACAGATGGAGACTAGCTAATTTACAAGACGGATCTATTAATCCTAATTAGTCCATGATTTGACAATGTAGTTGTTAAAGTAAACATGTGCTAATGATAGATTAATGAGGCTTAATAGATTCGTCTCGTGAATTAGTCATAGCTTCTGCAATTAATTTTATAATAATTAGTTCATGTTTAATCCTCGTAATTAACATCCGAACATACATCCAATATGAGAGGGACTAAACTTTAGCCCTCGATCCATACACCAAGCTTATCTTAGTGCAGATTGTAGCATATTTATAATAAGGTAGTCAGGCCTATGATTTACTTCCTATTCCGTATTGGACGATTTGTCATATGTCCTCCTACAGTCCTACAGGACATGCGAAACCACCACAGAAGTGAATAAGCTGTATATGCAGTCACACAAGACGAGGGATGCAAGGATGCGGAGGACAACGCGTGACGCGGTGTACCTGGTGTCCGACCTTGGCTTAGGAGGCGCAGGGCGGCTCGTCACCCCCAGGATCGATCGGTCGGTCGTCGCTGACAGAGAGAGAGAGAGCGGCGGGGTCTGGGTGGGTGGAGGCGTCCTCTCTGCCGCCGAAAACTGACCTGGTCCTGGTGTCGATCTTTAGAACTAGAAGGCGCAGGGCGGCTCGGCACCCAGCAGAGTCTCCCGGCAGAGAGGGCGGCGGGGGCAGGGTGGAGTGGAGGCGTGCAGGACTCCAGGGTAATTTTGTTTATATAATTTTATTTATTATAACCTTTTTTATTTATATAAAGTATTTTTATTTTTAAAATTAGAACCGTTGAAATTGTATATTTGCAAAATTGGCATGTTTGGCCGCGCTTGCACAGTTTATTACGCCATATATAAATAAGTTTAGTTTGGTCATGGCACATTCAATTTATTAGTAGTATATCAACCATTGTGATTCCTTCACTAATTCTGTATATTATATCCCTGATATGCAGTTCCAGACAGGTTACTTGATGTGCCTACAAAGAGTTCTGCTAACCTTTTTTTTTTGTTTCTATTACCATCGCTACAGAACTCCTCCCATATTGTCAGAAAGGTACGAAAAGGAGGGAACGTATGCGATGTGTCTGCATTAATAATGACATGGCTGAACCACCACCCATCTAATCTCCATAGTTTTGCTATCTATCTGAGCTGAAGGGAATAACTGGTAGGCGAGATGTATGTGTTAAATTAAATGCCCATATTTTTCCAAAGCATTTTTCGTTCTGAAAGCAGAAAAGAATAATCAAAGATTGGCAAGGGGTCTTATTTAACTGAAAGTTGCTTGTATATCAGAAGTTCAGAACCGTAGTTTAGTATGACATGCATGTTTCAACGTTCTAGATATGTGCCAGAACCTGAACTTCCTATATATGTATTCAAATAGTAGTTCAGCAGTTTTCTAGATGTTAGTAGAGATTTTATTATTATTATTTAAAATCTTGAGGGGTCTCAGGCGGATGCTCAATTAAGCGAAGCTCCTTCGCCAAGCACCCTCAAGCGAAGCGGCTCATGGGTCATGGCTCCGCCGCGCACGGTTTGCAGGAGGACTCCGACTCGAATCAGATTCCCTTCGCACGATCGTTTCCTGTTTCCGACTAGACTCCGGCACGATCTCGCGGCGGCGTATGTCCGAGCGGGAAACCAAGTCGGCAAGCTACGTACGCACGGGGGGCAGGGCACCCACATAAATATGAACGCCGCCTGCTGCGTTTGATTTCCATACTGAACGAAACCAATCGATCGATCGAACTCGAAAACCAGCTCACCGTAGTAGCAGCGATATCGATGGAGAAGCTCGTGGCGATGATGGCCTTCTGCGAGGCGCCGCTCGACGGCACCTTCGCTCCGTCGGCGGCCGGCGGGTACGGCACCTCTTCCGCAGCAGCCGGCGGCGGCGGCAACGTGGTGGCGGTGCTGGACGAAGCCGCGAAGAAGTTGCCAGTGGAGAGGCTCGCGGCCAGCATGGCCTTCTGCGAGGCGCCGTTCGACGGCACCTTCGACGGCACCACCTCGTCGGGTGCTGCTGGGGCCCGCAGCAGCAGCGGCTCCTCCGCAATCAACGTCCACGAGGCCGGCGGCGGCGGCGTTGAGGCGGGCGTGGCTGGCCGGAATCGAGAAGGAGTGCCCGTTGGGGTCGCGCGGACAGTAGAAAACGTAGGTGTCTCCGTTTAGCGATTTATTACTCGTAGCATGTTTGAGCTTGTTATAAAAGCAGTACGTAGTTATTACTAGACTTTTTGCTATATTATAAATTTGTCAAATATATAATCCCAGTATTCATCAAAGAATTTATTGTTCAACTGCATTGTCATTATGTCAAATTCAACAATTCATGCTCGTGATGCTTGAGACTTGTGGCACGAAACCGATATATCAGATTTGAATCGTTCCCAACAGCGGTTTATCTGCATACTATCTCGATTTCAAAAAAAAAAAAATCCGACACATGCAAACAATGGGCCTAAAAGGAGGCCCAAACTACATGAACATTGGACACGAACTCTCTTCCGCTGACATAAAGAAGCAGAAACTACATTCAGTTTCAGCACTACCAGATAGATCGAACACTACCAAATGTAGGTGTCTCTGCTTACCAATTACAGATTTACAGTGCCTGTTGAAGTTTATTATAAAGGCAGAAGGTAACAAGGTACTGGACTTTTGCTAAAGATTGTACAAGCAATGCGAGTATTCAATGAGTCAGTTCTTCAACCGCCTTGCCTTTACCGTCAATTTCATGCTCTTGAGACTCGATAACTGTTCCACGAAACTGATCAGAATTTCAATGAAAAAATAAGAAATTAAGAGAACCGTTCTGAACAACAGTTACATGCATATATTTCTCTCTGCGCCTTCTGCCACATCATAACTTGCTCTTTTCTTCTGCGAAAAAGAATAAATGGCTTACTTGATTGGCTGGAGAACAATGGGCCCTTTAACAGGAGGCCTAAACTACATGAAACACTGGGGATGCCATACTCCGGAGTAATATACACAAGCAAAAACCACATTCAGCACTCAAGGCCCAACTGAGCTAGCAGGACGCTTCATCTGTTTTTGTGATGTCCACTTTGCTTTGGGGTTTTGGGGGATAGAGGTCCCACAACGCCACCGTCGTATCGGCCGAGCAGGAAGCCATGAGCTTGCAGTCAGATGAGAAAGTCACTGCATTGCACTGCAAAAGAAGAAGAAAGTATTAATATTAGATGCCAGCAGAAATCAACCGAGTGGACCTGAAGCGCTGCTTCAGTAACTGGGCTGAATATCATCAGGCGCACAGGACAAAATGCAAAGCATATTTCGTTTCTGGTAAATGAGAGGATGGCAATGCTATAGTAGGTGCTAGCTGAGGGAGGTGAGGTCTATATCAATTGGCTTAGTTACACATACACACCAGATTATATGAGAAGAAAATAAAGAACGTAATCAGATGAACAAGTTGCATACCGAAGCGCTGTGATACTTTAACACGGCTAGAGCATTTCCTTTGTTGTAGTTATACACTCGAATCCTGCAAGGGTAAAACCACCAAAAAGGTCACAGATGCAACAACTAGAAGAGACGACATTAGGAAGTCCTCCAAACTCTTCCAGGGCATCTGGAATCACCAGAACCACATTCACATTGATTTTAATTACTGGCACTGACAGATAAGTTTAGAAGTCATTAAACATGGGTTAAATTGCTACCACCAGTAATAAACAGTAAAAACATGAAAATGGAGAAAAACCTGTGATCCCAGCCAGCGGTTGCAGCGATCTTGTTGTCTGGCCGAATCGCTGTGCCAGCTATACCCGGTCGCTCAAGTTCTATTTCTTTCCTAAGAATAAATGCGCCCTGCAATCAGTAGGAAATATCATATCAACACAATGAGGCAACAGGACCTACAAACAAACTCAAAATTCGTAGTTCACGGCACAATTCTAAGCACACTCTTATATGGAATGAAAACACTACATCTTCAAATCAAGAAGATGCTTGTGGTGATCCGCAAGATACTTAAATTATTAACACCACAATAGCAACGCCACCACATGATTTATATGCCACTCACAAACCTTGTATAAAGTCTAACACATAACTCACAGTATGGCACATTCATTCGGTACAGAAAAAAATAATCAATGCAAATTAGCTAGCTCCAAACTGAGTTTTTCCTTTGTAATGATGAACCACTTCTTGTATGTATTATGGCATCTGCATGCACCTAGGAAAGAATACTAATAATGCATTAATTAACAAAGATATATAACTTGGAAACCTGCGAGAAATACAAGGCACACTCAACAGGGGACAGACAAATGTCATTATTCACATCATAAACTTTTCATGACAAGGACAGAGATGGGCAAACCTTTGGATGATCAAGCGTGAATATGACTACTTTATCATCAGCACCTCCTGAGATTCCACCATTGCAAAACCCATCAATAGCGATGGACAAAGCTGCACACCTGCAAATTATTAGATCATGCCTTGTTCCATTCCATCAAAGGAAGATAGATGTAATTATTATCGAAAAATAGAAGTTGAACAGCTAATTAAAAACTGAGAGGGGGCTGCATGAGACCTGATTCTGAATGATATTTCACTGAACATAAAGGTAACCCAGGCTTTCGTACATCCCACCAAAGAGTGCTTCCATCTTCGTAACTAGTTTCAACAAATCCAGAGCTTTGTTACTAATCCATTATGTAAACTGGAAATGGTAGCATACTTCAGTGAGAACAATTAAACTGACGTTCAGCAAGATATACAACTGGCCAACTGCGGAAGGAAATTTCTAGTGAATCATATTTGATGTGATTCTTTCTTAGATCAAGTACTTAGCTGGCATACAAGCATGAATAAAAAATGTGGTTACATTAGTGATAACTGATAAGGTACCTACCATATTTAGGGGGACAGTCGAACTGACGTTCCGCAAAGATATACAATAAGAAATGACTGGACAAGATTTCTAGTGAATCATATATGATATGATTCTCTCTTAGTTCAAGTAATTAGCTGGCAGACTAAGAATGAACAAAAGATGTGCTTAGATTAGAGATCAAGGTACCATATTTAGTCCTCAGCTTTTGAAGGTACAGTAGACAAATTGGCTAGAGAAAGCTTGATATTGACATTAACCTTGACAAAATATTTATGTAGCCTGCAGATTCATGGGGGATGAAAGCTTGCACAGCCATGCATAGTCCTACAATAAACAGGATAATTGTGTTACTTAAAACACAAATAATGACGCCACAGTTTGAAGGGAATTTTATGACTGCACTGGAGTGTCATATTATGGACTATACCACATTCTAGTCTCATATCATGGAATACACTGTAGCATCATTATAGAAAAGGGATCCATCCTAAACTATATCCATAAATCCTAAAAAAGTCTTATCTTCCAAATCAATTATATATACCAGCAACCAGCATACAGTGATTTTACATAGTGAAGGTCCTAGTACTATCGTGGAGGGGCCAGCCCTAGGAAATAGAAGTACAATAAGTGAAGGACCTACAAATAAAAGAGTACAAAATAGTACTTGATCAACATACTAGACTTAACCTGCACTTCATGCTTTCTCATGAGACAAAATAGCTACAGCTGGAAAAGTGAAAACGAACCTTTTTTCTTAGTAGGATGATCTGTCATATTAGCGCTACATGTTTGGGGAAAGGTTACGCTCTTTCTAGCACTTGTAATGTCCCAAAGCTCAACCTGCAGATTTTTTCTCCTTTGAGTTACAGCATGAAAACAAAACTAAGACATTAAACAAATAGAAAAAGAATCATAGAGATTGCGGAATTTCACCAGCTCATCCAAGCATTCTCTCCTATACCTAGTTATAGTCGTAATATCATTCATTTCATACAGTAGGTCAATTTCGATCAAAAGGCTGCTAAATTAAGAACTAACCTGGGACGATTCTTGGCCAGAAATTGCCAACATATTATGTCCATTAGATGTGCCTAGCGAACCAAAACATTATTAAGGTCAATTATACCAAAAAAGTTATCTGACTTTACAAGAGGGATTAAGTGTTGGCTCAATACATTGATCATGTTCTTGAGGGGCTACTGTAGGGTTCACACCATGGCATTCTGCATTTTCAGTTGACACTCTTTGTGGCTCTAGGTCACTAGCTAAGCAGCTTGAGCCGGATTTCGTGGCATGTGTAAAAGAAGACTTCACCAGTGACATCTTGCAGAAATGGTATGTACTTGTTTTGACTGTAAATAGTGGCTTCCTACAAGAAGTCGATAAGATGGATATAATTCCACATGGATCCATACAACACAAATCTCACATGAACCATAAAGTCAACTTAAGAACCAAACAGATCAATAAGATGGATATGTTCATGCAGTAATTGATGATCAAAGGGTAGTTACAGAAAATAATTTGCATACATAACTGACACCAGAGGGCTTGAGACCTGATGAAAGTTGTTCTGCATTCAGGGTTAAGATTGGAAGTTGTCTTGTAAAAGTACTGAATTTGATCAGCTATATGGCCTCTAATTTTAGCAATATTTTCTGCCTATATATGTGTATATGATAAATGTGAGGTTTTCCCTTTGCATTTACATTCATGAGAATTTATTTTCCACCAATCACGTCCCAGATTATCCTTCAAATTTAAGGTTCCATGTTTAATTTGAAAGAAAAAAGAGATGCATACACTTGCCTCTCCTGAAGAAAATAACATGTTTTAAACTCTAATGGGGTGAGTCATACTCATTCGCAAAAAAGGAGTCATACCGTGAAAGCCCAGCTTCTTCAATCGCCCAACATTTACAAGTCCCATCCCTGCCCTGGCTGCATCAACATGAGAAGCAAACACACTGATCAAAAATCATCAGAACGAGAAAATAATCTGGTCGAAATATGCTGCACTTAACAGCTCATCCATCTACACTCAACAATGTTCTGACACTGTCTACTTGTCTGGAACACATAGTATGACATGGTCCAGTCGTAGTCACTTTTCTCCTCAGGATCTAATCCTAAATTCACTGAGAAGTTGAAGAATCCCCTTTGAAGTACATTTCCAATTCTACACATCAACGTTATGCAATTGAAGTTCAGACTTGAATTATTACACTGAAATGGCCCTTCTTAGTTGGCAGCCTAATATATTACGAGTTTGTAGTACCAATACTACAGAACATGTCAAGTAGCCTGGTACAAGAGCACCAAGCACCATAGAATGATCTAGTAACTTCTGTGCACACACACAAAAAGGATCTACCTGGCTCCTGGCCACTCACCTGATGATCTTATTCCCGAGTCCAGCACCAGCAGCAACAGAATACACTCCCGCCGACCCAGCATGAGCCCTACAAAAATCGCATGCCAGTACTGCCCTCACATCAAGTCGCCCAAAACTGAATCGCCATGGTTGCAGAGAGCATAATAAGAGCAGAAGTGACGAACCACACAGAGGAAGCGGTGCGGTGGCTCGCGGTGTCCCAGGCCCTGAGCTCTCCATCAGCCGCGCTGGACGAGGAGCACCAAAGAGCATACATAGGTCACACAGGTGGCACAGAAAACAGGTCGTTGTGCGTGCGTACTCGCTGCTGCAGAGGGTCGGGGGGGACGGAGGAGCGGGTAGAGGGAGGGAGGGAGTACCCGGAGAAGATGAGCGGGAGGGAGGGGTGGAAGCAGGCATCGTTGACGGCGGCCCGGTGTCCGCGGAGCACGGCGACAGGGTCCGGTGAAGGGCGGCGGCGGGGCCGTTCGACGCCTGCCATCTCGTCTCGCGCCGCGTCGCGCCTGTGCAAAGTGACCCGTGCTTTCGCGAGTCTGTTCAGAACGAGAACGTGTACTCGCTCCCGCTGACCAATGGACCAGGGTGTCTAGGCCACGGGTCCACTAGTCGGTCCCTATAGCAAAGAAAAACGGCGATACGAAACGGGATACGAAATCGCGAGCCCCCGTCAGTCCGGGACGACGAGATGCCGCCGCCACCGCCGCCGCACGGGGTTACCTCCCTGCCCCACCAATGCTCCGTCCTCCTGCGGCGTCTCGCCGCGAGCCGCTCCCTGGCCTCCTCCTCCTCCTTCCTCCTCGCGCTCCGCTGCCTCCACGCGCGTCTCCTCACCTCATCGCTCCTCCACGCGCCGCCGCACCCGCACCTCACCCTCCGCCTCATCCACCTCTACACGCTCTCCCGCGACCTCCCCGCCGCCGCGACCCTCTTCCGCGCCGACCCGTGCTGCCCCGTCGCTGCCACTTCCCTCGTCGCCGCGTACGCCGCCGCGGGCCGCCTCCCCGCCGCCGTTTCCTTCTTCGACGCCGTCCCACCGGCGCGCCGCGACACCGTTCTCCACAACGCCGTAATCTCCGCGTACGCCCGCGCGTCCCACGCCGCGCCTGCGGTCGCCGTGTTCCGCTCCTGCTCGCCTCCGGCGGCTCCCTTCGGCCCGACGACTACTCGTTCACCGCGCTGCTGAGTGCCGCGGGCCACCTGCCCAACATCTCTGTCTGGCACTGCGCGCAGCTGCATTGCTCGGTGCTCAAGTCCGGCGCCTCGGGTGCCTTGTCGGTGTCCAACGCGCTCATTGCGCTGTACATGAAATGTGAATCGCCGGTGGCGAAACGAGACGCACGGAAGGTGCTCGACGAAATGCCGGATAAGGACGAGCTTACGTGGACTACTATGGTCGTTGGGTATGTTAGGGCAGGTGACATTGGTTCTGCTAGATCAGTTTTCGAGGAGGTTGATGGGAAGTTTGATGTTGTGTGGAATGCCATGATCTCAGGGTATGTTCATTCAGGAATGTCTGTGGAGGCGTTTGAGCTGTTTAGAAGGATGGTATTGGAAAGGGTGCCTCTTGACGAGTTCACATTTACTAGTGTTCTGAGTGCCTGTGCAAATGCTGGTTTCTTTGCACATGGGAAGTCCGTCCATGGTCAGATCATTCGGCTGCAGCCAAATTTTGTACCTGAGGCAGCTCTGCCTGTTAACAACGCCTTGGTGACCTTCTACTCAAAGTGTGGTAATATTTCTCTTGCGAGAAGGATATTTGACAATATGAAATCAAAGGATGTCGTTTCTTGGAACACCATTTTGTCGGGGTATGTTGAGAGCAGCTGTTTGGACAAGGCGGTCGAGGTCTTTGAGGAGATGCCATATAAAAGTGAGTTGTCATGGATGGTGATGGTATCAGGATATGTGCATGGAGGATTTGCTGAAGATGCACTTAAACTGTTTAACAGGATGAGGGCTGAGGATGCCAAGCCATGTGACTACACCTATGCTGGCGCTATTTCTGCATGTGGTGAGCTTGGGGCACTGAAGCATGGAAAGCAGCTCCATGGACATCTTGTGAAGCTTGGTTTTGAGGGGAGCAATTCTGCAGGAAATGCACTCGTTACCATGTACGCTAGATGTGGTGCTGTGAAAGAAGCCCATCTTATGTTCCTTGTGATGCCCAATATTGACTCTGTTTCGTGGAATGCTATTATTTCAGCCCTTGGGCAGCATGGACATGGAGGAGAGGCACTAGAACTCTTTGATCGCATGGTTGCTGAAGGCATATATCCTGACAGGATCTCTTTCCTCACAGTACTGACAGCTTGCAATCATTCTGGTCTAGTGGATGAAGGCTTTCGATATTTCGAGTCCATGAAGAGGGATTTCGGCATTATACCTGGAGAAGATCACTATACGCGGCTGATTGATTTGCTCGGTCGGGCTGGACGGATTGGAGAAGTTAGAGACCTGATCAAGACGATGCCATTTGAGCCTACCCCGTCCATTTGGGAGGCAATTCTTTCCGGTTGCCGGACTAGTGGAGATATGGAACTTGGTGCTCATGCTGCAGACCAGCTCTTTAAGATGACACCACAGCATGATGGTACATATATCCTTTTGTCTAACACTTACTCGGCTGCAGGACGTTGGGTAGATGCTGCCAGAGTAAGGAAGCTAATGCGTGATCGAGGGGTTAAGAAGGAACCTGGGTGCAGCTGGATAGAAGCTGAAAACAAAGTTCACGTGTTTCTTGTTGGTGATACAAAACATCCAGAAGCACATGAAGTTTACAAATTCCTTGAAATGGTTGGTGCCAAGATGAGAAAGCTTGGATATGTTCCTGATACAAAGGTTGTGTTGCATGACATGGAGCCTCATCAGAAGGAACATATATTATTTGTGCATAGTGAGAGACTGGCTGTTGGTTTTGGACTCCTAAAGTTGCCTCCTGGAGCTACGGTTACAGTTCTTAAGAACTTGAGAATATGTGATGATTGTCATGCTGCAATAATGTTCATGTCAAAGGCAGTCGGAAGGGAGATTGTTGTTAGGGACGTTAGGCGGTTTCACCATTTCAAGAATGGAGAATGTTCATGTGGTAACTATTGGTGAATACTTTTGTCAACACAGCATTGGATCTGCTAGCATATGTCCTCCAGGTCCCTGCCTGGACTTTATTTTGAGCTATCTTGGGTCTTGACTAAACAAGGAGACTTGAATTGGAATTCAGGGAGACTTGGGTTTGTATGGTGTCTCAGTCAACTCAGGTCTTATTGTCAATCATTTAGTTAGTGTTTCGTCAATGGCTTAAGATTGGCGTGCTACATGCTACCCTGGGTGCTGGAGTCGATGCTCCGCCAATGTTCATTTGCCAAAAAAACTTCCAAGTAAGCATCAACACGTTACTTGTACATATTCTACAACCAGTCTACAAATCTAGGTTAATAGTTTGCTCCTTAGTTAACAAGAAAAACTGATTATTGTATGCCTGGTGATTCCAGATCCATATTGTCATGGAATGATCTACGAACAATGATGAACCATGGAATTACATCGTCAGCACAGATAGATGACAGCAAATGAGGGACAGGGACCAAACCACATCAGCTCTATTATGAGACTACGAATGAGGTTTTGCAGTAGTTTTCTAACGTTGGATTAGTTGGAAACCCCCGGACATTGGACTCATCTTTGAGTATGAATGCCATCTCTTTAGCAATTTCAACTTTCCTTATGCTCACTACGAGGCAGGTGTTTCTTCTTTCGTTTTTTCTTCCATAATTTTTCTTTCACAAGGATGCGATTGGCTTACTTCCTTGCTCTATGTTGACTGGGAGGAAGCCAAGTGGATTATGTGGTGCAGCATTATACATTGCTGCACTCTCTCATGGGCATACTTGCACCAAGGCAGATATTGTAAGTCCAGATGCTCATGACATATCTTGAACTTATTCAATAATCTATATTATGTATATTCTCCTTTGCCAACCTATTTGTTTTACATTTTAGTGATGGCATCTACTATATTTTACATTTGCAGGTCTCTGTTGTGCATGTGTGTGAGGCCACTCTAACGAAGCGGTGATTGATAGAGTTCGAAAATACGGATTCTGGCAGCTTAACAGTATGTTTCTTTCTTCCACAAAAATTCCAAATTTCTTGAACCTGCAGTGTATAGTATTCAATTGAAATTCCTTTTGATATTCTGCAATTGGTTCTTGGGAGTTGGCACACTGACTGCTGAGTGTTAACTCACGCAGTGTTGTTCTCATTGGAAGTCATTTGTTGGTAAGCTGCCATTGTGCAGCATAGTGAATTGCTCCACAAAGCATGAGTTGCATTGTTTATTATATATGACTAGAATTAGATCTCATTATAATGGTTTGAAATTCCAATTTTTGCGAAAAAGCCCAGACCCATGGCCATACAAGTAACTGCAAGGAACCAGCAAGGATTTATGATTTTAGGCTGGCCATTTCTAGGCCTGTTCCCACACAGAATTGCCAGTAGCTAGTTCTTTTTCAGAAACACGTTTCATCAATTTGAATTTGTAATGCTTCTGGACTTTTAATTAGTTGTCCTCTCCTGCTACCTTTTACAGAACGTAGGTCACTTGTGGATTTGCAACTCTGATCATGTGTAATACACTAATAAACAAGAACCTTAGGAGTTAGGAGGCAATAATAATGCGTTCTGTTGACACCGTTTTTTGACACGTGTCAAATGGGTTGAAGCTTGACTGGTCAATGACCGTTCTCCATCGGCATCGGTAAGCCAATATTGCCGATGGAAGAATGCTGCAAAAGGCCAAGTGTGTTGCCGATGGAAGTTGGATGATCTTTGCCGACAAAGGTTAATTGGTGGTCTTGCCGATTGCCGATGAGCTGCTATTGCCGATTGCCGATGAAGGGGCATTGCCAATTGCCGATAAAGGCTCGTTGCCGATTGCCGATGAAAGATGGTTGCCGATTACCGATAAGGCTCATTGTTGGTTGCCGACGAGGAGATGTTGTCGATTGCCGATCGGAAAAGTATTGCCGATGCCGATGGGCGTGATTTAGCACTTGGTGGCAGCAGAAGATTTACAGGTGGCCAAAGAAGGAAGGTGCGGATTTAAAGGGGTCTGTCGATGGAAAGTTTCCATCGAGAAGAAGTATAAGGAAACTGGTGTTCTGTGCCAGTATTATTATAGTAGTTTGAGTCCGACTCTTGTATGGGTTGCTTATTTTTCCTTAAAATAGGTGTGTTTGTTTAGGAGATAAATGTTGTTATCCGGCTCCTGCGCGAGTCAGTTTTCTTTAAAGTAGGAGTTTGTTTTAGGAAAGATATGTGTTGTGTCATTGTACAACTCTCCATGCGGGAATATAAATATATGCTCGAGGGCTATGGAATAGAATCAATCCTATCAAAAACAAACCAATTTTATCTTACTCTACCTTTTATTGCAATTTACCCTTATTATGCATTAGTTATAGCTTTAACGAGTTCTTCAAGCTTTCGACGGGCTGCATCACCTTGATCTCCGTCAAAATCCTTGCTAGTTCCGCGTGGGAGTACCTCTAGGCTTTGGCAATCCGGACGCATCGTTGTTTGCCTCGTCTAGCTCTGCTCTAGTTATCCGTGATCAATCTGAGCCTTGACGTCCGGGCGCATCGCTGTCGTCTTGTTCAGTTTGTCATAGTTATCATCCTTGTCGATTGATTGGTTAAATCGACTGGTACGCCCTCGACATCGAGCTTTGGGTAATAGGCCGAGGTGTTCACAGATCTGACGCTTTTTGTGTCAACACGTTCCCTATGAAGAATATATTGCTTCGTTGTCATTCTTAATGTAGGTTATCATCAGTGCATTTTTTAAACAGTTCTCTTAAGATGTGAGCATGCCTATATCTTCATGCCCCCTTGTTAGATCGAAGAATTTCTGGCAACAGCTGATGAATACAGTGAAGAGCCTGTTTCAAAACATTCGCCCAAATCTGGAGAAATCCTTTGCAAACACAAGAATAAAGGTTCTGAACATTTTGCCCATGGACTTTGTGAAAAATGCTACAATAAGGTAGATCTCATCAACAATGCGCACAAACACATTCACTTGCAGACTATACTACATTTGCTTTTTGACACTTTGTCTGATTGTCCAGTTCACTAAACTGTCTGGTGGACTAGAAAGTGGTGCTGACCCTCCAGCATTCCAACGGGCTGAAAAGAAAAGACTTGAAGCTGCTAAGGGCGTCCGCAGCGGTGCTATCGATTTCGATAGCTGCCAAAGGACCGAACCTGTACAGCGTTCATATGCCAATGTCAGCTAATATTAATTTACTCTTTCCGTCGGACACTGTGATTGATAGCCACAGCAAGAAAGCAGCACACACCAACCCCGTATTGGCTCAAACCAGCTCCGCGCTAGCGCCGAACAACTCGCTAGCGTTTCACTTTTTTCTCGTTTTCTGTCTGCCACATCAGTCCGAACCTTGTACCGAGCCTAGTCAGCCGGCGATTTGGGTGGCCGTTGGGGACGCCCTAAAAGGGCTGAAGAAGCTGCTGCAGTTAAGGAGGCAGCCCTGGAAGAATCTCTTTGTGACCCGGTGGTGTTTGATTCGGTGAGCAGACTAAAGATGAAGTTGGCAGCGCAAGTAAGGAAGAAGAGATGGAGTTCGACGCACTGTTTGGGCCCGACAATGCTGATGCTGAAACCGTCGATGATGGTTACAACTATGGGGGCTATGACGACGAAGGTGCAGAGGCCGACAATGGCAGTGATGATGATTTTAATTTCTAGGACTAGGATCTACCGATGTAGCAGCATTTGCCGAACGGCAAAGCTGACCAGCACGATCATGAATTCATGATTCTTCATCTGTACATTATATAGTTTCTTTTGTTTTGGTCAAGTTTCAACGATTATTGTCGAGATGTTGGATAGTCAATATAGTTATGCTTGTATAATAATGTTCGAAACTAGGTTCTGCATGAGTGTTGCAAGTTTGTAACTGACTGTAGGTCCTGTGTGCCCAAGCGCCTAAAAGGGCATTGTACATCCACCCCAAAAGATTGCAAGCGGTGATGTAACATTTGTACTAATTAATAATAAAGGACTTGGGCCATCTTACACAAAAATGCATTCATTTGGTCGTTTGAGCAAAATTCCTTTCTTATGGGAGGGGGTCCGTGCCGAAGCGGTGCCCAAGTTGAAGCTCTCCTCTGGCCAAATCGATTGGCGAGGCTCTGCGTGTCGAGAGGCCGACCTGTTCTGGAAAGCAAGTTTTCCATAAGGTGATCATGGAGAAGTGAACGAGGAGCTAGAGCACCGAACTAGTCAGTGGCTCTACCGCCTGCATGATGACATTATTGTGTATAGTGTTGTTGTAGTATGACATAACGCAGCACACCTTTGGATTTTTTATTTATTTTCCATCTTCATGTCCTATAAATCCCAAACGGTACGCGTTTGGCCTGGCTAGGCTAACCGATTTGGCAACTATCGTGCGAAAACGGTATAGCCTATGCTAAAACAAAATGAAAAAATATAGCGTACTTACAGGGCGTAATATGAATGAAGTTTGACAGCTGGTCAGTAACACAAAGCTGGTTGCAGCGTAGCTTCTGTTTCGACATTTGTCCATTTGCAGTTCAACGTCAGCCATAGGGCGAGAATGGTCTGTAACTTGCTGCGCAAGCATCCCTCTTCCTCTGTAACACGTGCTGCGCAAGCAATCCGATGGCAGCGTTTTCCCGGCCCATACTTTGGCCCAACAACTAACGAACCCAACACAGCCCACGCCGCCTTCCAGCAGATTCGTCTACACCCTTCCTCCTCCGCCCCGAGCACAAGCACAAACCACAAACACTTGCCTGCTGCCTCGCCCCCTCAACGGCCTTCTCCGCGCGGCGCCATGGTGAGCCTTCTCTCCCGTCCCCTAGCTCTTTCGCTCGCTCGATATGTATCCTATCATACCCCGTGCTGACTGAATCGACGGATGGTTGTGGCTGCGGCAGTCGGTGACGCTGCACACGAACCTGGGCGACATCAAGTGCGAGGTGTTCTGCGACCAGGTGCCGCGCACGGCGGAGAACTTCCTGGCGCTCTGCGCCAGCGGCTACTATGATGGCACGATCTTCCACCGCAACATCAAGGGCTTCATGATCCAGGGGGCGACCCAACTGGCACCGGCAAGGGTGGCACCTCCATCTGGGGCACCAAGTTCGCCGACGAGTTCGTCAGGGGGTCCCACTCCCGCAAGGTTGGTTAGTGGGTTGGTTTGTTTTCTCGATTGCTTGTTTGCTTGTTTGCTTGCTTGCTTGGTTATCTGCTCTGAGACTGACGACGAAACATTGGTTGGTTTGCTGGGCAGCACAACAAGAGGGGGATCATGTCGATGGCGAACAGCGGGCCGAACACCAACGGCAGCCAGTTCTTCATCACCTACGCCAAGCAGCGGCACCTCAACGGACACTACGTCATCTTCGGCAAGGTCATCCACGGCCTCGAGGTGCTCGACCTCATGGAGAAGGCGCCGACAGGACCCGGAGACAGGCCGCTCGCCGAGATCAAGATCAACCGCGTCACCATCCACGCCAACCCGCTCGCCGGCTGAACTGATTGATGCCTTGCTTCGCCCTCTCCTCCCCACTTGCTACTATTGTCTTGGCTGGCTCATCCACCAGGATCTTCTGTTCATGGTTAGACCTGCCTGAATCTGGTTGCATTGCATGTCATCAGCATTGCTTTCCACTGCAATTGCAACAGCATGTAGTAACTCAGTAACTGCCTTGTGAATCCGGATGAGGAGAGTAATTTCGCGAGGACACTTCGATTTTGAAACATCATCAAACTGTAGCTCTCTTCCTAATCTACTGATCCTGTGACATGTATGTGACCACCTTCTGGATATTGGTTAGCTTTGCTTTGCCTGGTTTTGGCTCCTGAATCATCATAGTCTTAACCGGTTCTGTTTGCCAGCTTTTTTTTTTGTTTTTTTTTTCAAAAGGCTTCACCTAAGAAGCCGAAGAAGCAACGTTGAGGATTAGTTGGAAACCCCTGGGCATTAAACTCATCTTCGAGTATGAATGCCATCTAGCAATTTCAACTTTCCTTAAAAGATCAGATTGCATGGGCAAATTAATTTTTCCTGGCAGAGATGGCCAACATGCTGGAGTTGCCCGATGATGTAGTTTCAAAACCATGCATGCTCTCCCTTTCGTAGTTACTTGAAATTCCCAAGGTAATTGCCCATCGTGATTTTTGGACTACACAGACAGTAACAACTCATGCATATATAGGTTGATACAGAGGTGGCATTTGATCTTTTCCTAATTTGGTATTTCCATTATATCATTGGTGTAATCCATTGCCTTGTAGTGAGCATATTCACCATAGGCGAGAATGAGAACAATCAAGATAAGATCATATCTCTATTTGTTCGCTTAAATTTATGTGATCTAATATTTTTTTTCTCACAATAAAACAGTAAAAAACATCATCCGACTTATTAGCTACAAAAATCATAAGCCGAACAAGCCGATTTCTTTTGCGGAATACTCAGCTTGCTTACCTAATGTAAAAACCTTTTTCGTGCGTGTGTTTTTGTTCCCTATCAGATCACGTGCTTTACTAGGCTGTGCTTATTGCTAGTGTTGCGAACCAACCCTTCTTCATGGGCACCGATCTCATCAAGAAATTAGAATAGCACACCCAACAAGCATGTCCGCTGGGTTAGAAATGCCTGCGGAAATGGAATGGCCATCCAAACTAGCACCCATATATAGTATTTAGTTATTTACAATAATATAGTTAATACTCCCTCCGTATCGAAAATAGAAGACGTTTTAGACAAGGTTTGAGTCAAACATTGAGAATATAAATCATCTATAACTTTAAAATTGTTGAGTTTGCAAATGTAAAAATTATACGAATAGATTTGTCTTGAAAAATATTTTCATAAAAGTATACATATATCACTTTTCTATAAATATTTTTATAAAAACAAAGGGTCAAAGTTGTGTTTTGGAGATCGTGTCGCTGTCCTAAACGTCTTCCATTTCCGATACGGAGGGAGTACAACAACATGTGGGGGTACGTGTAAACTATAGCCCACCATTTAAAACCATGGTACGAAGACATTTTTTTTTTGTGCTCTGGGAACATCGAAACCAAGTCAATTAAAAAAAGAGGAGCTCCAAGTAGAGGCTAAGAGCTCGATTTAAGCAACCCTCAATTCTTAGTGTCTGTCATTGCGTGTCCATTTTGTTGGGTTGAAGCTCGAGAGTTGAGGAGAGGAACATACATTCCAAGTAACAAGAAAAGCTTTCCCGTGTGAGAGTGAATTTGGCTGATTATGTGCACAAGTAATTCATTATTCTGAATGGGGGAGTTGAATTCCTTTAGTGAGCAAGGATGACGTCATCTTGCAACACAAATCTAGACAGAAAATATCATGTGTGTTGTTCTTGCCTTGCTAGCTCGATTTGTCTCTTTTTTTTTAAAAAAAATATTATCCCTTCTCATCCTAGAAAATTTAAGAGCATGCCTTGATGTTCTTCATTTGGAACCATGTTAAGAGGACTATGCTATGCCTCTCATTTGCTAAGGGATGAGAATCACATCAATCCATGGACTATGTGACCTTCGTCTCTGGTAGGGGACAAGAGAAACACAACAAAACTTTCAACCTTCAAACAAACTTTATCTTGTAATAGTAAACATGCCTATGAAAATCTTTATTCGGGAACAATGTGAGAGGTTTCTATGAAAACAAGGAGGCCTCAAATGTGCTCATAAAATCAAACTTCAAAGTTTATTTGAATTGTGACCATCCAATTGATATAAACATTCCCATTTGAACCGTTATTTTATTTTATAGGTTGTGAGGCTAGTCATAATATAATAAGGTAGTCGGTATCAAAACTCTGTTCATCAGCGAATTTTTGTTTACATGTGAATTTTTCATATCATATTTTATTATTTTATAGAGTTTTAGTTCACTGAGCACGCGACAAAAATTCATGTTTCTTCTGTCTTGCCATTTCGAACCCGAAAAAAGAAACAATTCCAAAGAAAAAACTGTGCGCCATGGAAAGTGGAGCGTACTGAACGAGGCCCAAACCAGAACGGCAATTTCCGTCTCTCCTCGTACGGAGTCCAAAACCGACTCCACCACGCAAAAAGCCCAGCCCAGACCAGAACGGCAGTTCCGCGGCAAAAAGCCCAGCCCAGCCCACCCACCCTGGGCACAAAATACCGAGAACCGAAAACCGAATAGAAAATACCGAGAACCGAACCGAAAAATACCGAACCGAAAATTTTGATAGCATGTTCGCTTCCTAATTCCCAGGAACCGAATTTACCGAGGTACATTCGGTTCTTTACCTTGGTTTACCGAATTTACCGAAATGTGTTGATTGTGAGTATTCTTATATTATTAATTGTACTATTGTAGATAATTATATTATATATTTATGATATTCTACTTTTATAGTCTTGTGGTCTTTTATATGTACGTATTTGACACTATGATTCTCTATAAATCATGTCAAAATTATGTAAAAAAAGAATTTTATACTTGCTATTATATGTCTATGTGATTAATTCGGTACTTTCGGTAAATACCGAAACCGAACCGAAAATATCGTAACCGACTTTCCTCGGTACCGATTTTTGGAAGGAACCGATCGATACCAAATTTCGACAAACCGAATTTAGCTAGGAATACCGAATCCCCAGGTTGACAGCCCACGCCGGCGGCGGTCGCTGCCAGCCCTGGTCCATCCCCTCCGCCACGTCACCGATCCGTGCCTCCCATCCCATCAACCAATCACGCCTCGCCTCGACCCTCCCGCGGATCGTGTGTTTTCTCCCGGCCACCCCGCGCCGTCCGATCCCGACTCGCATCCTGTATCCACTTTCCCAACGGTCACACGAGACCGCCTCGGTCCACGCGTCTCCTGCCGCCCACCCCTGTTCCCCTCTGTCTCCCCTGACTATATAACTCCCCCCGCGCCCCACTTTTCTCCCACTATTCGCATCCCCGCACCCGCCCGAGTTCGTAGTTCCATCCAGGCAAGCAAAGTCGCCGCCGAGGAGAGAGGAGAAGCCGCCGCCCTAGGAGGAGGAAGATGGCCCGTACGAAGCAGACCGCCCGCAAGTCCACCGGAGGCAAGGCCCCGCGCAAGCAGCTCGCCACCAAGGTTCGTTCGTCCGTTCCTCATCTAGTTCCGTTCCGTTTCGTTTCGATCTGTTCTCTAGGGTTTCGTTCTGAACCGCTGCGGCGGTTGTTGTTTGATGATGATGCAGGCGGCGAGGAAGTCTGCGCCGACGACCGGCGGAGTGAAGAAGCCCCACAGGTACAGGCCAGGGACGGTGGCGCTGCGTGAGATACGCAAGTACCAGAAGAGCACGGAGCTGCTGATCAGGAAGCTCCCGTTCCAGCGTCTGGTCCGTGAGATCGCGCAGGACTTCAAGACGGACCTGAGGTTCCAGAGCCACGCCGTGCTGGCGCTCCAGGAGGCCGCTGAGGCCTACCTCGTCGGTCTGTTCGAGGACACCAACCTCTGCGCCATCCACGCCAAGCGCGTCACCATCATGCCCAAGGACATCCAGCTCGCCCGCCGCATCCGTGGCGAGCGCGCGTAAGCCTGTCGTCGTTGTTGCAGTCCGTCGGAGGAGGAGGGGGAAAGAGGGAGGTTATCAATTTGGAACCGTCGGCTTGTTGATCTCTTACCGTCCGCCAAGTTCCAGAGAAATCTTATGGAGTACTAGTAGTTGGCTAAGATCTGTGTTAGCGTCGTCGGTTGGTTTGGTTAGTAGCAGTGTAAAAACAGCTTTACAAGTCTATTTTGTGCTGTGGTTATTTTGTTGTTACTGGTCGCTTCTTCCTGAAGCGATCCTGTTAAACAGATATTATTTAATTGCTCTAATTCGTGTTTTAAATTACACTGTTTGTATAATGTGCCTTCCCGTGGTCCACGTTTGGTACGGCTGGTTTTATTGTTGTCGTTGTGGTGGGTTGCCGGAATTTCTGCGGACGTGGGGAGGCCGGCGTTCTGTTGTCCGTGAGGCCTGACCTCAGCCGGAGTATGGTTTTCTACTTTGGAGGTCAATTTGGCGCAGCTTTGGGTTGAAATGTAATGGCCGGTTTTTGCTAACGTGTTGGGAAAGTGAGGATTGGGGACAGCGTGTATTTTGTCCAAATGCGGAGAACTGGGAAGCACGTGCCATACACTAACCCTTGTGGTTGGGTCGGGCTCGGATTATGTGGATTATGTGGAGTCTCCGTGCACCCAAAACTAAAGTTAAACCGTGCACCCAAAACTAAAGTTAAACCCGAAACCGAAATCAATTTGGGTGAAATCATCACCAAAATCAAATCTGTGGATACCCGAAACCTGAACCCGAAACCGAAATCAATTTGGGTGAAATCATCACCAAAATCAAATCTGTGGATACCCGAAACCTGAACGGATAACTAAAACCCAAATGGATATCCTAAATCTGCGGATATATATACACATTTTATATGTATAAACAAGAGATAACAAATAATAAATATTTTCATGAGTTAACTTTGAATAAATTTAATAATTTAAGTAAACAAATTATTATTAGCATATTATAAAATATGAATTTTAATTCCAAATGATTTATTTCGAATATCCATTGGATATCTATCTACGGTGGAAAACCAAACTGAAACCGAACCGATCGTTTCGGGGCCCGAACCCGAAATCATGGACGAAAACACCACCAAACCAAAACCGCTGGATCCGAACCCGACCCAATATTCCGAAAACCAAAACTGGAAACCCGTTCCCAAATACTTACGTGTGGTCGGTTTTCAATTTCAAATCGACTTGCAGTGGGTTCCTTTGCAGTGTGAAGTCTTTGGGTCGGTTTGCAGCGGGTATCTTAAGTTTATGGGCCTCGGTTCTGAGCCGAGTTCGTATACGACACCTCCGGTATCAAGTAGAAGTAGATGTGGAATTGGGCCAATCTGCAACAGACATGAAAATGTTTTTTTTTGTTAATGTAAGCCCAGTTCGTTATCCGACACCTCATGACTCCGGGGATGTTGTGCTATGTTGCTAAATTTTAGTGTCTCTTTTAGTGCTAATTTTTTTTTGCACATTTAGTAGTCTTTGAATAATTTTAGCACACTGTTTGAATCTTTAATGTTAAAAGTGCAATGCTAAAATTTAGCACTAGGATTTAAACAGACTGTCAATTTGAGTACAGTAGACTTGACCCAGGTTATTTCTCTCGAGCAAACTTTTCTGGGTTTAGCCGAAAAGGAGGGCTTTCGATTCACTGTCTTGGAGTATATATAACGTCTTGCTACAGTTCAGTCGAGACTGAACTCTTCTTTTATAACTAAAAAAAAGGATTTGTGCACAGCGCAGCTTCCTAGTATGGAATTATTAAAAAAGGCTTGTTTGATCACTTAGAATAAAAATCTAAGTGAACTGAAAGTTTAATTAGATTAAAGTTTTGGTGGTACGGAATTATTGAAAAGGGCTTGTTTGATCACTTAGAATTAAAATTTAAGTTGTCTGAAGTTTAATTAGATTAAAGTTTGGGTGGAGGTGGCTAAAATTGAGTCTAGTGCTGTTTGTGGATACTTAAAAGTAACGTGTTTGGTTTGGTCCGGCAGGTAGGGGAACTGATTGGTACTAAAATTGTAGGGTCGCTTAGATTAAGTATATTGATATTGTCTTATACGTGGTTTCATATAATGTCACGTAATTTTAAAATGATTTAATAGATAGTCTATATAATGCTTGTTTTTAGTAACTCATAGTTATTTAATTTATGTGTAGAATAAATTTGAATTTATGACAACAACATTAATAAAATAATATAATAGTGACCTCTTGCTCTCTCATACTACTTCTCTTTTCTTCACGTGAACAAAAATTAGTCGTGACGTTGCATAAGCCGAGATATGTACCTTTGAATCTATATTCGTTTGTTTTTAATTATTTATATATTTCTTATCTATATCTATATTTGATATATAAAACATGATACTATTATAGAATTATAGTATTTTTAGATGAAGGAACCATATGATTTTCAAGATATGACAAAAACAGTCAATGATGAGCATAGTAAGCATGAACTCACGCGACGTGGCTAACGTCGAGACGCTACATCTAACCTTCCCCAAACCGTACAAACAAACCTTCCAGCCTCCGTCCCCAACATAAGCACAAAACGCACACCCATTCACAGCCCTCCAAAAATTCTCCGCCAAACTAAAACCATCTTCCGAAATTCCAAATCCCCAGCACCCATCTGACTCCGAATTTCACTCAAACCCCAAATCCCGCAACCAAACACCATAAACCCACGCCGAATTCGTCCTCCAAACCACCCACCAAAAACACGCGAAAACACAACCTCCTCGAACCGACGCCTCCACGCACGGCCGCGCGCGCGAAAAGTCGAGAACCATCCCGGGGGGGGGGGGGGGGGGGCACGTGTACGCTCCGGATGCTCCGTCCGAGGATCCCGATCCGCGTGCGGCCACGGCCGGCCAATCGGAGCCCCCCGTCGCCGGCTATAAATCGCGCGCCATGGACCGGCGGTGGCTCGTCAAGCCACTCACTGGCCCCACTGTGAGGAGGAGTAACCGCTTGCGTCACACGCAGACTGAAAGAGAGTGGAGTGAGTGAGTGATCGCTGGTTTGGTTTCTGATCATGGCCACCGTCACTGAGGAAGTTGCTCTTCCGGCCGTCGCTGTCGTCGAGGAGCAGGAGCTGCAGAAGGCGGCGGAGGTTGTGGTGGACACGCCGGAGAAAGTGGAGGAGGGGAAGAAGGCGGAGGAGGGCGGCGAGGTGAAGAAGGGCAAGGAGAAGAAGGCGAGGAAGCCCCGGAGCAGGAAGCTCAAGTCCGCCGGGCCACACCACCCGCCCTACTTCGAGGTGAGTATAGCAAAGATCCCGTCGTCGTCTTCTTGTCCGCTTCCGATGATCACGCGTGGACTGATTCTGACGGTGGACTCTGTTTCCCCCTGTGCCATGGTGAATGATGATCCGATGAATCAGATGATCAAGGAGGCGATCCTGTCGCAGGAGGACGCCGGCAAGGTCGGAGCGAGTCCGTACGCGATCGCGAAGCACATCGGGGAGAAGCACCGGGACGTGCTCCCGGCCAACTACCGCAAGGTGCTGGCCGTGCAGCTGCGCGGGTTCGCTGCTAAAGGCCGCCTCGTCAAGGTCAAGGCCTCGTTCAAGCTCGCCGCAGCCGAGGAGAAGAAGAAGGCCTCCGCGAAGGCGAAGCAGACCGGAACGGCCAAGCGCAAGAGGCCCGCCGCGCCCGCGCCGGCCAAGAAGAAGCCGGCGGCTGCCGTCGCGGCAGCGCCGCCGCCTAGGGAGGCACGGAAGGTGCGCGCAAAGCGGGCCAGGAAGGTGGCCCCCGCGCCCGCGCAGCCTAAACCCAAGTCCGTCCGTGTCGCCGCTGCTGCTGCTGGCAAGAAGGCCAACAAGGCCAGCGCCTGATGATAAGCAACAGACCAAATCGTCCGTCCTTGTTCGCCGGCCCCGGCGCGTGCCGCGTGTATTATACTAGCTTGTAGTTGGAAGTAGGAAGTACTAGCAAGCAGCGTGGCACTTGTGTTTGCTGTGGTGGTCGTCGTCGTCTCCGGCGGCTCGATAGATCGCGGCTCTGCTCCGCCGTGTGTGTGTGGCGGCAGAGTGTTGTAAATACCGGGATCGTAACCAGTGTGCTGTGGTGTGTGGTGTGATGACAATAAAAAGCGCGCGCTTTTAAGCTTCCGGTGGTTGGTTATGATGCTGTTCATCCTCCATTATCATATCAGTGATGAGGCTGATGAATCAGATCATCGTGTGACCAGTAGTTTCGATCACTGGAGTTGGCTCATCTTCAAGCTTCTGGGTGATGCTGTCAAGCTTGAGGCTTCACCTCATAAAAAAAACGGTGATACGAAATGGTGGTTTGGTGCTGCTTGGGAAGAAGAGAACTGTACCACCGCGTTCAGTAGTGAAATGTGAGGGTGTTCATGGTGTACGGACGAGGACGATATCGAGAAGCTTCGGGAATTCTCTTTCTTCATTGCCAATGGATAAGCTTGAGTAGCAGACAAACGTTGGGTGCGCATTGTACACGCACGCGTCCCAGCTCCAGGGATGCTTGTGGTGTACTGTCCCGTGCGGTGCGTCGTTGGGATAATAGCGTGCGTGGTGCGTTGGTCTGGCTACAGCACGGGGCCAGGATTAGATCGAGACGGCATCGGGCCCGTTTCCGAATGAAACCATAGAAGCTCAGATCAGGACGACTTCGCTGCCCGCTTGGAGGCACATTCGTAGTAGTTCCCCGTACCTGGTTGGCCTTTGCTGCAGAGGCAACCCAAGGCATAAATCCATATATGATGAACTCTCACTACAATTTGTTTGGTGGAGCTTTTTGTATATAAATAAAACTATGCGTAGTAATGTATGACTTGTATTTGCAATCTATACGTATGATGATATGTTGTGCAATAATCGACTATCTTTTTTTTCTACAAGAAAGACACTATATGGCTTGACACATTAGTTATGAAGCAGAATGATCTAAATACTATTTAGAAACACTGACGAGGGAGAAGTACTCCCTTCATCTTAAAATTGTAAGACGTTTGACTTTTTTTTCCTAAATTTGATCACTCGTTTTTTAAAAATAAAAATAGTCATTTTTAAAGAAATTTTATTAGTAAATTAAACCACAATAAAAATAATACTCCCTCCGTTTTAATTTATAATTCGTTTGACTTTTTTGACCCCAACTTTGACCAATCGTCTTATTCAAAAAATTCGTATAAAAATTTAAGTCATTCATTTAGACTATTTAATAAATAAGTAAACCACACAAAAAAAATAATATTTTGCACAAAAATTTGAATAAGACGAGTGGTCAAATTTAGGGTTGAAAAAGTCAAACGAACTATAATTTAAAACGATTAAATATTTCATATAAATTTTTTAATAAAATGAGTGGTCAAACTTAATGTTAAAAAAGTCAAATGTTTTATAATTGATTTGAGATGGATTGAGTACTGTATTAAACGATATCGATACAATCTGGCCACCTATATATGGAAAAGAAGTGTTGCTCTTTTTCAACCATATATATATTTTTGGATTGGATCTTCCCTGAGCCGCAGCCGCGAGCCACGTCGCGCGCTGTGGCCTGTGGCCTTGCGTTCCACATCCACATCCACATCTCCCTCCCTTCCCCATCTTCCTCTGACCAGTGGGCCATCCCGTCCCTACGCACTGACGCACCATTTCCTCCGACTCTACACGGACTGCAACTCCGCACTGCACTTCCACCCGGCTGCTCCCCCAACCTCCACCAGCCAAAAAAAAAAAAAAACGAGAGAGAGCGAGAGAGGACGAGAGCGAGAGGGAGAGAGGCAGCCCGCAGTCGCAGCAGGCCAGCAGCTGTCCCGGAGCCACGCCTCAGACCCCACGGCCGCCGCTTCCCCCGCCGGTGCTCGCGCGCTCGCTCGCTGGCGGCAGAGCGCCGGGCCCGGTAAGCCGGCCGGTCGCCCGCGCCCGCGCTCGCTCCCGCCCCGTCCTTCGGAAGCGTCTCTGCAAAGGAGGACAACGCTGCTGACAGTGTGCGTAACCGCTCCCCCTCTCCCCCTTCCTTCCAACCCATGACCGATTGGTGATGATTCGTTTACCAGCAGCGATTTCCCACCAGTTTCCTCCGCGTGCGTCGCGCGGCGCGCGGCGGAGGGTCGCATTGGATTAGCCGCGGCTCCGCTCCCGGGACTTCGCTCCCAACATCCCACCGGACCCCACACGGCGTTTGGGCGGATTGGGGGTGATCTAGGGTTTAGCGATTCATCTGATTCGTGCCTCTGTGGTTCCGCCCCGTTCCTGGTGCGGCCTCCACCTGGCCCGATTTCAGGACGGAGGGGAAAGGGGATGGGGCCAAGTTTGCTGCTCCTCGTCTGTGATGTGATGTCCCCTGAGGGTGTGAGTGTGACTGTTTGAGTGAGGTGCATGTGAGGTTTTTGGACGATGATGAAGTA
The DNA here is from genome assembly GCA_022036555.1 of Microstegium vimineum. NCBI lineage: Eukaryota > Viridiplantae > Streptophyta > Magnoliopsida > Poales > Poaceae > Microstegium > Microstegium vimineum. The sequence continues at coordinate 48,478,771 of CM039125.1, forward strand.
GCAGCAGACCAGTAGTGCCACCAGTATCGGCTGCTGCCGTTGGAGTTGGTAGGATGGGGATTTGGCGCTCAAGTACTCAGAGCTAGCGCCGCTGCAGCTCCCCGTGCTGTTGACCCCAAGTCAGTGTAGTATGAGCATTGGCTGATTTGAAGCTTGACTGTCTGGTAGCGTTGACGGTTCCCGCGCTGAGCCACCTGTAGAAGGCTCAATGCAGATGGAGATTTTGTGCCGTTGCTTTTGTCTGGAGATATTGTGGCGCTTTAGGGCTTGTGACGTTCAGATTCAGAGTCATGCCATTAATACTTACGCAGACAGCCGTTGCTCGCAGGTTCATTGGTTTTAAACTTGACGAATTCTCTCCTAATAATATTACGGATTAAGGAAAGTCAAAAACCTTCGTTGCCCTTTCGGGAAAGAAAACAAGTTTATCGGTTTTGCTTTGTTGACGTGTATTTGGTTAACCTGCTGCCATTAATCTGAGTGCACACTTGCCATATGTGGCCGGTGCATGCATGAATTGCATTTGGAATGTTACTCCAGTCCATAGAGCCGGTTGCGTTGTGATAGGACTTGGAAAAAGCTTCAACGCCTTTCAGTTACTCTTGTTTACTCAGCTATGTCAGCTATGTCGTGGACATGGTGTGCAGTCTACTTAGCCACTGGAATTCCTGGTGATCATTTGGAACAAAAACCCTTGTCGACATTGCATGCTATATTACTGTCAGGACTTGGGGAGTACACATGGCATGCATTTATTCATGCCTCCTGTCACAAAGTATATGCAGCTGATGTTAGTTACTAGCATATTTTGCTGCTAAACTTTTGTGACCATCAAGATTAACTTTGAGGTCATGTTTCAGTTACTAGAGCTTTTAATCCAGTACATATTTATTATAAACATGTTTGGATAGTATAGTATGAGCATTGGCTGGCTGATTAGATGCTGTCTGGTTGGGTTGTCAGGCCCACGTTGAACCATCTGTAAAAGATTGAAGCAGATGGTGATTATTTGCTACTTCTTCACCTGGAGAGTTTTCTGTGCTTTAGACCTGTGAAAGTTCAGGTTCGGACTCATGCCTATAATACTTCCTCAGACAGCCATTGTTCACAAGTTAATGGCTTTGTTAGCAGGTGTTTGGTTAGCATGCATGCCATTGGTCTGAGTGTGCACTTGCCATATGTGGCCGATGCATGCATGGATTGCATTTGTGGTACTGCATAAAACCAGTTGCTTTTGGGGTAGGTTGTAAGAAGCTTCAATGTCTTTTGAGGGAAGACACTACATTTAATTCTCTTGTTTACTCAGCTTTGTTGAGGATGGGGCGTGTGAGCCACTGGAATTCGTGGTGACCATTTGGAACAAGCCCTTTTAGATATTTCACGCTATTTTATTGTTGTGGGGAGTACACGTTACATGCATTTTTCCATGCCTCCTGTCTCAAAGAGTATACAACTGATGTTAGGAACTCGTATATTTTGCTGCATTTTTTTCTGACGATCCAGATTGAGCTCATGTTTCAGTTAATAGAGTTCTCGATCTGGAGTCAATCCATAGCTCTCTTCTAATGTTTTGTAGTCATAACTCATTAATTAAAAACATGGTATAAATGTTTTTCTCCCCACATCGAACTATATCATACCATACCCCTGGTGGTAGGTGACCTGGATCCATACACGTGTAGTTTCTTGTTTGTCCATATCCCAGTTTTTCTGTGGCCTTCTGTCCTTACCAATTTCCTTTTTTGAACTTGCTGCCATTGAGATAATGTGTTTTTTATTCCTTTGTACATTTATCTCTTCCCTATTCCAGATTGGCAGATTGCTATGGAGCTATTAACTTGCAACAAGATAATCTAGCTAGGTTTTTGTTTGGCAAACTTTTTTTTTTATCGTTGATTTTGTTCCTTATATTTTGCAGGTGATCCACTGATCTGATTGCTGCCCTATTTTGCTGGCTGCAAGCAGATGCAATAATGGACAACCTTGGGCATAGAGAAAATGGCAGGCAAAGGCCTGATCAATATAAAGCGGTTCATACTCAGGTTTGTGTAATTCGTCATCTAGAATTGTTATGCAGCATTTCATATTTATACGTGTTACTTTGCATATGAATTATGAAACACTGACTAAATGTGGCATAGGACAAGGGCATCTATTTCAACTGTTATCACCACTGGATGTTTTAGTGCATCGAACCTTGATTTTTAAAGATGTGTATCCCGAACATTTCAATGAACATGCAAAAAGCTTAAATGCCTTTTCTGCACCAAAAGTCTAGGATTCCAGATTAATTTGATAGCTTAAATTCTGATTATACTATAAGTCTAAAACAGAGAAAGATAAAGACTACTCTACCAGTCACTCATAGGCTACAATTTCTACATGGGGAAGGCTGTTATGATGGTGCATTTTTATTGCTTTTATTCCACTTTCCATACAGTTAGTTATAGGCTCAGCATTCTTATGAGTACGAGGTTACATCTGGGCCAATGTATCAAATCAGTCTTACCATTTCTTTGCTGATCATTCTGCTATATTGTTTTGCAACTTACTGTTACTATGTCAAAACACATTTTCTGTTCCTCATTTTGGAATGAATTATTAGAGATGCAGTCATGCAACTACCTTTACCTTAATATTGATCAAGGGAAGTCTGAACTTACAAACACTTCTCATGCATTTTCTCAGTCATTTAGATTAGACTTGTCTAGTAATAACTTATTTCTGCCGGTCATGTCTCTACTTCATTGCCTTTGGCTTCTCTCATTGGAAGTGCCTTTATCATGAGCCATGTTTATTGTTTCAACGAATACTCAACCTTGATAGTGTGGATTTTATATAAGCTAAATTTTGTAGTTATTCTGTGACAAGCAATATTACTATTTTTTCTGTAATAAAATGTTTTGTTTCTTGTGCTATATAACTGTGTAGCAAGTGCTATAATTGCAGTGTGGAACTTTGTGTTAATATTTCAGCATAGATGAATATTAGTAACCTGCTAGCTATTTTTGTTTAATGCAAGCATATTTTTCTTAAAGACAATGGAACTTATAATTATGTTCTGTGTTTCAGTGGATGATGCCTCAAAGGCAGCTAAAAGACCATCATAGTATGAATCTCCTGGCACTGATGAATGAGAAGGACAGTGCCATCCGAGAAAGAGATCATGCTCTTGCTGAGAAGAAAGCTGCTATAGCTGAGCGAGATATGGCATTCGCTCAGCGGGATGCTGCCATGGCTGAGCGGAATGCTGCAATTGTAGAGAGGGACAATGCCCTTGCTGCGCTTGAACTTGCCCGTACAAATGGGTTTAATATGAATAATGGGAATGGATTTCACCAAGGACCTCTCAATGGAACAAAGAACATCCACCACCATGACCAGATATCTCATGTCCAAACATCCCCACTGCAGCTGGCCGATTCTCCATATGACCATGTCAGGGAGATGCACATATCAGATGCATACCCTCTCGCAACAGCTCCCGGAAGTATTGGGAAGGCTAAGAAGCCAAGGAAGAGCAATTCTCAAGCTTCTCCATTGAAGAGGCCATCAGGTGTACTCCGCAAAACCAAGAAAGCAACCGGTGATTGGAAGAATGGGGGGATGACTGGTCTAGCAGGAGATTCAGCCCGTGCCTCTGTGATGAAGAATGAGTGGAAGGACCAAGACCTTGGCCTGAACCAGGTCGCATACGACGAGTCAACCATGCCTGCTCCTGCCTGCTCATGCACAGGGGAGCTCCATCAGTGCTACAAATGGGGCAATGGTGGGTGGCAGTCATCTTGCTGCACCATGAACATGTCCATGTACCCGCTCCCAGTGATGCCCAACAGGCGCCACGCTCGCATGGGGGGAAGGAAGATGAGCGGCAGTGCGTTCACAAAGCTGCTCAGCCGCATGGCAGCGGAAGGCCATGATCTCTCGACTCCGGTGGACCTCAAGGACCACTGGGCCAAGCATGGCACAAACCGGTACATCACCATCAGGTAGCCCCCAGCTGTGTCAGGCTGCTGTATCCGCCATTCAAGCTGGAAGGGGGAGATCAGACAAGCGTCGCTTCTCCTGTATCCCTAAACCCCCCACTTGTTCCATGTTCTGTAATGTCATTGGTTTGTGGTGGATGTAGGTAGAGTTTTTGCGTTCAGGAAATCACAGCGCTGTAGTAGGTTCCCCTCTTTTTGCTGGACTGGCAAACTGTGCTCGCGAGGCTGAAATGCTGTAGTCCGCGAGAATTGAAGTGTAATTGTAGCTCAAGAATTCGTCGTGAGATAGCTGTACAGTTTGATAACTGGATTCGAGTGGTGGTAGTGGAAGGTCTACTATTATATATATAATTAGCTTCAGGAATCAGGATCATGGCCGTCGTTAATCTGAAGCTGTCGTTCCAGGCAGCACATCTGTTTTGGTGGCTCTACTGAATTATTTGCAGAACTGTGTACTAGTCTTTACGATGCAAGTCTGAAGTGCAACCTATGCAAGACAGCGCAAGTCTGAAGTGCTGAACACCGGTACTCTTGCAATCACATATTGACATTGAGGTAGGTCAGATCAATGCTCCGAAGAAAAACCAAGGCACTACCTCTCTGTCCCCAAAGAAATGCTATTCTCGTTTATCAGAAGTTAATACAATTTTAAATTTAACAAAATCTAATCGAATAAATACCATTACATTAATGAAATATATCTTCATAATAGGCATATTCAGAAAGAAAAATATTAGAAGGGTGAAGCCACGTAAATATATTTTGTAGAGTAAAGTATGACACCGATCCCTAAACGTATGCTCCTGTGTCATCCTGGTTCCTAAACTTTCAAATCGACCGTTTGAGTTCTCAAACTTGTTCATCCGTGTCTTCCCAGTCCCTGGTTCCTAAACTTCCAAATTGACCGCTTGAGTTCTCAAACTTGTTCATCCTGTCTTCTCAGTCCCTGCACTTACAAATCAACCGTTTAAGTCCTTGAACTTGTTTAGCTATGTCAATCCAGTCCCTAAACTTGTATTTGGGTCTCACCTGGATCCAAACAAGACGATCTAAAAATTGGATATAAAAAAATAATTCATAAATTTTTCATATTAACTCGAATAAATACAAACTTTATATCAAAGTTGTAGCCCTCAATGTGATCTACAACTTTACAGCTAAAAAGTTTTTTGTTTGAAGTCGTTTATTTTCCTAATTTTTAGATCGTCTTGGTTGGACCCAGGTGAGACTCAAATATAAGTTTAGGGACCAGGTTGACACAAGTGAACAAGTTTAAGGATCTAAACGATCGATTTGTATGTTCAGGGGCCGGGATGACACTACAACACAAGTTTAGGGACCGCTGATGTATTTTACTCTATTTTATATATACCTGGTCCAAACTTAACAAAAGTTCACTTGTTTCAAACCTAAAATTACATTCTTTTTCGAATGGAGGGAGGACTAGCCGACTAGGATTAGCTCTATTTTAAGAGCTCTTTAGAAGGGCTTCTATAGAGGGACTTCAACTTTGGCTTCTTGAGCCCTCTTTTGAAGGGCTTCAGAGTTCAGAGGGACTTCAACCGTTGGTTTCTTTGGCTTATTGGGTATGTCAAACGCTAGCTCGTAAAATGGTACTCCCTCCGTTTCAAATTATAAGACATTCTAATAATCTTGGAGAGTCAAAACATCTGAAGTTTGGCCAATAATTATAGAGAAAACTATAAAGATTTATAATATTAAATAGATATATTATGAAAATATAATTGATAAAGAATCTAATAATACTTAGTTGACATCATAAATGTTATTATATTGACATATAACTTTGGTCAAAGTTGAGATAGTTTGAATTTCTAAGATTCTTGGAACGTCTTATAATTTGGAACGGAGGGAGTATGTGAGAGAAGCTGCAGAGGGAGAAAAAAAAGACGTCTTTTATTATCTATACTATAATTAAAATCTTATTTTTAGAGTAAAAAGCCTGATCTCACCTTTTGACGTCACAAGCAGGCTTCCCACACTCTTCTCACCCATCTCACCCCGCGTGAAAAAAATCGCCTGGCTCCCACGTCCGCTCCCTCTCCCTCTCCCTCACCCGGCCCCCACGCCCGCCCGCTCCCACGCCCGCCGCCGAATCGCGCGGCTCACACGCCTGCTCACACGCCTGGCTGCCGGCGGATGGCAGCGCGCACTTCCGGCCGGTGTGCTACAAGGTTTGTATGCTTAGTCGCTTTGGTTGGTATGCATATGTCAAAAAAATGTCGGGTGATTTGTATGCAGGGTGGGTTCCTATCCATATGCACGGTGAAACTGTTTTGCATACATGTTTATATGCATAGTGAAACTGAGATAAAAAATGGTTAAATGCATGAGTACGCTGTCATCTTTTGCTTTTTAATTCTTTTCTTGCTCATGCTATTATGGAGCTGGCCCATTCAACTTTTGGTTCAACGGAGATCGGATCAATGCAGGTTTTTTCTCAAGGCCAGGTACGCTGTCATCTTCATACATTGTCGGTGAGTCCTTGGAAAACAACTTTTGTTCAATTAGTTAGGGTGGAACTGAACGAGCCGTTCTATAAAAAAATTTAACTGAAGCAGGCTTGGCTTGTGAAGCCCTCGGAGCCAAATGTCACGGGATGCACTGCACGGTGTAGTTAGCTGCAAGCTATTTTTAGTTTAGTTCTGAATGCCAAAATACGACAGAAGTTGTGAGTGACACCGATCTCTTTGCAGTGGGAGCAAGCAACCTTATCGGAAGTTTGTTCTAGAGGAATCCTTTCTCGATCTTCTTGAGCTCGGTGAAGACCCAGAGATTCAAGGTTCGGTGAAGACTCGGAGATCCAAAGCTACAACCTAATATCAGGTAAGTCAACTATGCAATGTTCTAGACTGAACCAACTTGTCATTACAATGCCAACTACTTGAGTTTCTGAACAGTCATATATGAATGTGCGTTAAGCAGGCAAATCCGCCTCGTGTGCAATGCAAAAGGAAAGGTGGATTTGCTTCCTTCTCCGCTGATGTTATCGGGTCGTCGATCTCGTGGCGTGCGATCTTCTCTCCTTCTCCCCGCTGGCGTTTTGTTGGAATTAAGATCGGGTATGAATTTCTCAGGTCTCTATGTTTGCAAATGATGAATGGGACTTCCTGAAGAATTTACTTGTATGCGCATTGTTCAGTCACTGGAAAATAACTTTTCCATGAATGTGGTTCAGTCCCTAGCAAATTAGGTTATTTTTTAGGCTCAGGTTATCCCTGTATATGAATTGTTCAGTCACTAGAAATTTAGCTTTGGCATGCATGTATATAGTTTTGTATCAAATTTTTTTTGGCCGTTTAGATTTCTTTTTCAGTGAGATTTTTTTCTAAATAGCAAGGTTCTGCTCTCTGACTTCTCTGCTGGTGCTGACTACTGCAACTTTGATTGTCTATCGTGTGGCTGTCGCACTGCTGCAGACCGCCCTATTAGTTCGATGATGTTAATTTCATATCTTTTCCTATCTTCTGAAATTTAGTTGGATGATGTTAATTTCATGAACTTAATTTGCTCTTCTCTTGGCTCTCCCCACCTACGGGGCTGTTGATTTAGGTAGACAGTCAAATCCAGCTGAATTTTGATGAGAGACAATTGCTGTTGAACTGGACATCTACGTATGTATATAATTGGAGGATTGGTTCCATCTTGCTGAAGTAGTCAACCTATCATCTACTCATGTTATGGTAGAAAAGTGCTCAGGAACCAATGGTTCTTTCAACTGATGAAGTTTTTTCTTATTGTCTGCTTGCATATATGTTAGCTTGAGGTGCCGCCTTATGGTATACCCACATCTTCCAAAGGAGTACAGTGACTCTGAACAGAAAGGACAAGGAGCATGCCAATGTGACTCTAGCTTAATCCATTGGTCGGATTTGATCTAATAGCAGTGTTATACGATTTTATAGAGGAAATGACATTGTATTTAACCGTTAGACACATATGACCTACCAGACATTTTTCATGTGGCATTGAAATTTTGTCCCTTCTTTTTTCAGATAATTGATTAGTGAACAGAAAGCCACTTGAATTGAGCATTGCATTGGTTCTTCACTCTCCTGGATCGATATCAGTATATCATGTCGAGGTACTAAAAGACTGATATTTCTTTGGTCTGCATTTCAAAAAATCTCTCAACTACTGCCAGTATGTTTTATTCAAGCTTTTACATTGTCTTGGTTTGATTTTGTCAGCCTAGCTAGAATTGGACATGAGAGATTTGCAGTTCATTTTGATTGCAGAAGTAGTTTTAGTCCTGTGATTTTATTTATATTTCCTGTCTTGTCAATCTGCATTTTTATCAGTTCGTTTCTTGCAGTTACGGTCACAAGATGCAACCTGTCCCTAATCTGCAAGTTCAGTACAGAAGTCTTGAGAAGTCTGGACACACAGCTGTCGCATTTATTGTCGGAAGTCGGAACCCTGATTTGGATGCAGAACCTAAACGATGGCTATGGAACTTGGGAGCTAGCTCGCACATATCCATGGATGGAGGTATGTTTCCAGATATAATAGGTAGTTCATTCCAACCTTTATCAATTCTGAATTTTGGGCAAACAATCTGTTTTGGGTTCTATGATGATTTGGCCCTATCTGCCAATGGACAGTGATAATGTTATCTCTTTCTTTCATCTGTCTCAGCATCTTTTATAGTACTATAAAATGCATGAGTCTAACTAAGCTAAACTTAAAATGGGGTAGTGGATATGAAGCACTGAACTGATGATCTTGAATCTGCAATTCAAAATAGGTCCTTCGCACAAATATGCCTATATTTTATTTCATGTATTAAACACATGCAAAGATTATTTTTTGCTTTACTACCTCTACTTTATGTGCATCATGAAGAGTATTCTCAAATTGGAAGCATGATGAGTTGATGACTAATCACAGCTTCTACAGCTTTTCCCTGTTTTTTTATTTTATTTTGAAATCCAAAGATTGATTACCCATTTCTATGCTTGGCTTGAAAATTACTGTATCTTACTGCTCATTGTCGTATGTCTTCTCACTTTCTCTCACTTGACGTTGTAACCTTGTGTATCTTCCTTGTCATCTCATCTGATGAGAATTACTCTGAAATAATGCAGTTCACAATCCCAGGAGGTCGGCATGCAGTGCACCACACATGTCTCTTGCAGGAAGCAGGAGCAGGTCGAGTGTTGCGTGCAGCGGCGGCAGCAACAACAACTTCTATTGAAGCCAAAATCTTTGCCAGGATTGTCCTCAGGAACTTGGAGCACCATCAGTTAGGGACGTCAACATGAACACCCAGCAGAGGTGCATCGTCCAACAAACAAAGGCCTCTACATGGATGGGCTGCTTGGCCAATGCAGAATGAACCAGTTTGGTTTTCAGAGCCTTTTTACATTACAACAGTTTTGGTCTGTGCAGACAGTGACTGCATGAACTCCACCGCAGGTATAACCCACAACTATGAAGTGACTGAATGAAACATATGTGGAGTGGCGCGGCCCTTCCCGTATCGGACGTTCAAGGTTGAGTGTGCAATTTTCTAGAGAACATTTTGTGTGTACAAGTAAAAAAACTTTTAGTATCGATGAGAATTATAAACTGGCATATATAGCTTAACTTCTGGATATTTATTCCTTGTTCGTTACTGTTGAGGTGTGTGGCGGCGTCATGTAGAAATTGGACTATTCCTCCCAGCATACATGTAACTTTATAAATGTATTATTATGTATTTTCCTCCTAGCTAGGGTCGTATTGAGTCCGAGAGAATCAAGTTATGATAGAATAGGTCACATAAGACAGGGAATTTGTGAAATTGTGGAGGTCAATGGATCGGTCGAGTTAATGAGTAAATGATGATTATATACATCCCTCCCTCTATCTCTAATAATTACTAATATAACCCGTAACGTTAGTACGGGTAAATATACTAGATTATAAGAATGAAGCCCCCCTAAACGTTCTTTCTTCGACCCTGGCAGAAGCAAAAATCAGGCAAAACAACGCTTGCCAATACCCAAAAGGTATAAGGTATTAGAGAGCTACAGATTGATGTTTGAAAATCAAAGAAATTACTCTCCTCATCCAGATTCACAAGGGCAGTTACAATGTTACATGCCGTGGTTGATGACACGCTGCAAGCTGCAACCAGATTCAGGGGGGCAAAGCAAGGCACAGGCAGTAGTAGTTCAGTTGAGTTCAGCCGGCGAGCGGGTTGGCGTGGATGGTGACGCGGTTGAGCCTGATCTCGGCGAGCGGCCTGTCCCCGGGTCCCGTCTGCGCCTTCTCCATGAGGTCCAGCACCTCGAAGCCGTGGATGACCTTGGCGAAGATGGTGTAGTGGCCGTTGAGGTGCGGCTGCTTAGCGTAGGTGATGAAGAACTGGCTGCCGTTGGTGTTTGGCCCGCTGTTCGCCATCGACATGATCCCCCTCGCGTTGTGCTGCCCACCAAACCAATTTTTCGTCGTCAGGCTCAGAGCAGAGGATTCAATCAATCGAGAAACCAACCAATCGAGAAATCCAACCAAACCACTAGCCAACCTTGAGGGACTCCCTGAACTCGTCGGCGAACTTGGCGCCCCAGATGGAGGAGCCGCCCTTGCCGGTGCCGGTGGGGTCGCCGCCCTGGATCATGAAGCCCTTGATGTTGCGGTGGAAGACCGTGCCGTCGTAGTAGCCGCTGGCGCAGAGCGCCAGGAAGTTCTCCGCCGTGCGCGGTACCTGGTCGCAGAACACCTCGCACTTGATGTCGCCTAGGTTCGTGTGCAGCGTCACCGACTGCCGCCGCAGCCGCAGCCACAACCATCCATCCGTCGATTCAGTCAGCACGGGGTACGGTAGGATACAGATCGAGCGAGGGGACGGGAGAGAAGTCTCACCATGGCGCCGCGCGGAGCTTGGAAGGAGGCGCGGAGAAGGCCTACCGGTGAGCGGGGTGCGGGGGAGTCTGGCGGCGAGACGGCGAGGCAGCAGGCGTAGACGAATCTGCTGGAGTCTGCTGGTGCTATAAGCCTGGAAGGCGGCGTTAGCCGTGTTGGGCTCGTAGGTTGTTGGGCCGCCGTGTGGGCCGGAAAAGCGTCTCGCGGCTGGGCTTTCTTGTTTGGGTTCGTCCGTTCGACCAGGCCAGACCGCCGCTCCATGCGCGCTCTGCGCGGCAGACTTCCCATGCCCCGCGGCCGAGCCAACGTTGCGCAGCACCGGAGGAACCGAGGCGGGATGGCGGGCAAGCAGGACGTGCGGCGCTTCGTCTCTGGCTCCTCCGCACTTGGTTATTATACTGAGACGGCGGAGAGCAACGCCTTCAACGCGAAATCTAAACAGGCACCACAGCTCATGCTCGCAACGTGTTTGACAAAATGCTGCTCGCCGCCTGTTCTGTTCGACAAGGTTCCTTCCCCATACAGTCTATCTACGACGTGAGATAAAGCCAGAGAGAGCGAGGCAGCCACATGCGAAGCTCAGCAAGTATGATCAGTCCACCAGGATCAGCAAGTGACAAGTGCTTGGTGCTGTCAGTGGCTCAACTAGCAGCCGCTTCACCGGGTGATGCTGGCGTACTGCTGCTGTTCAGACCGTTTGCCATCATGCACCGGTGAGTACATATCAAACCAACACGTGAATGTATATGAGAAAATGTTGCCAAGATCAGATTTGAAGCCAAAATGCCATATGCATCATTTTGATTCTTGTGCCTCTCTACTTCAATTCAGGAAGCTGCGAGCGACAGAATTTATCCTAGGGAGGACAGACCATTGATTCATCATTCATATGGCAACTCTTAAGTCTTAGGCGGGTTCCAGCTCACATTCAATCTTTGTCCACCAGGTTCGTGGAGTTACTGAACAGAGCACACGCCCACCATTTTTTATGATCCTCGTGTTGGTTTTAGTGTGAGGGAGCAAGAAATGCATTTGGTCAGGGAGCATGCAGAGCTGGCCCTTCATATAACAATGGAACATCCACTTAAACAGTTAAACTATCCATTCACTTCAATAGTTAATTTATCATGCATAACAATCTACATATGGTTTTGTATGTATTCACATTAATAACTATGCATATCCATACAGGTTTCTGTCGAAACCGCTGTATATCTAGAGAGTGGAGCGGCGTGGGCTATTAGGCACGGTGGCCAATGCTCAGGCAACTGTGTAGTAGGATTTGAGCCGGCTGCCACTAGGAACCTCCTCCATCCCGTGTCACTGTCACCATTCCTCGGCACCGCTGTGGGCACGCAGGTTCACGCACCATTCCGCTACAACATTACTACTACAAAAAGGGACAAAAAGTTGTTCCAAAATAGTTCGGGAGCATGTTAAAATAAGTACTAGCAACTAGCAAGTATACTAATCATGTTGAAATAAGTACTAGCAACTAGCAAGTATACTAATCAGTAACCTCGTCTTGAACTGCTGGGCTGGCCTGCTCCTGCTCTTTGTTTGTCTGTCCATTTATTTATTAATGTTTATTTTATAGTTTGACCAACGTTTATTAGCTTGTTTTCTTTGCTACCCAAATGAAACGAATTCTCCATCATCACTATCACTGACGCACAGATGGGTGTTGATTGCTGACCTTCGCATGAGCTCACGGATTAAGAAAAACTTCTGAGACTAAACTGGCTAACTGCAGTCTCCTATGATGGAAATGCGTATAGACCTTTTCACTACCATTCACGTTAATTTGGCTTGGTCCTTCTCCCTCCACCTCTAGCTCTGGACTATTTTGGCGAAGCCATGGGGATCAAGAACACCACCACAAGTTTTGCCCAGAGCTGGGGCAGCACTCAGGGCAAGCTGGTGCGCGTGGAGGTCCTCGTCGTCTTCAGCGACTTCATCTGGATCCTCATCGGGTTCTTTCGCACAAGCCGGCGGCGCTATAGCCATGGTTTCTTCCGGTTCTTCGTGTGGGCAGTCTACACGCTCTTCACCGTGCTAGGCCCCGACACCATCGGATTGTTGCAGGATGGTCCCTTCCGTGACCAGACATTCGTCCTTTGGGCCTGCATCCTCCTCCTCATCCAAGTGAGTGCCGATTCCCTCTCGGTCTATAGCGTCCATGACATTGAACAGAGGAAGAGGGTGCTTGTGCAGCACGTGTTACAGATCATTCTCGTGCTATGGCTGATTCTGAACTGCAAAGGTCAAAACAAAAGCTACACTGCAACCATCTGGATAATCTGGATTCAGAGCATCATTCTGGCATACAAGCATTCTGGGACTCTGAGCAACGCAAGCAAGAAAGGAGGTTTTTGCTGAAGCATTCTAAAGTGGTTGCAGACTTCATGATGATTGAGCATGAGCAAATAGCTCAGGACGACGTCACTCCGGATCCTAAAATCATGCAGGGGTATAGGTACATATTCCACGGCGAAGAACAAGTAGCTTCCCTGCTTCCCACGGCACCTGAATATAGAGTTGTATTAGAAGAGGTGGCCAGAAAATGCACCACCATTGATTCCTTGTGGCGATGGATCGAGAGCCAGAGTGGTTATACCACGGAAGCTATGGATGTAGGCTTTTGCTACGGTACTTCGGAATGAATGTGGATCGTCCATTTATTTCGATCCAACGGTCACGATCATCTAGAGGTAATATTTATTGAATTTTTATTTTATAAAAATAGGGTTAATAAGGAAGTTTGTAATATTTAAAATCTTTTTAAAGATTTAGTTGTTAAGATGCATGCGGTATCTTTAATATGAAAAATATTTTTTATTTGATATTTTTTTACCTGCCTTGCGAATACTTATCAGATTTGTTGGTACCTGCCAAATATGCACCGCCATTTTTTTTAAAAAAAAATGCCACCGGAAATTTGTTCGCGAGATATCCGGGCGTCGAATGATAAGGGTCAATCTCCGATAACTGCAATCTCCGATAATTGCTCGCACAAACAGCTGACCATATTTCCAAATTGGTAAGTCAAGTAATGGAAATACTATGCAAGAGGATGAACAGTTGCGCAGCTATAAAGTGACTTCTCAAATCTTACATATGATGGACCAACAGGGAGACACATTAGTTAACTGCAACTTGATGAGTATATATGTTAGTATATCGTAGTAGTTAGTAAACAGAATCTGATAAAGTAAAGGCACCAGATCTTTACATGATCAAATTGTCCACCGCATGGTGTTTTATTTTTTGGTTTTTTATTTATTAATTTATTTGGTAAATTATTAAGTTTAGAAAAATCAACGGTCCAGATTTGATTTAAGATATTACCTCCTGGGAGGTAACCGGAGTACCTGAGCATTGGCCATGGATGTAATGAAGGACGTCGCACTTTCTTTCGCATTGTTTAAATTGTTGAAGCGAAGATTGTGTGGATACCGGATTGGTGTAAATTGTTGAAGCGAAGATTGTGTGGATACCGGATTGGTGTAAATTGTTGAAGCGAAGATTGTGTGGATACCGGATTGGTGAAGCTGGCCTCACCAAGCATTACATTTCGTGCTTCACGGGCTCATCTCTGAAGAAGGCAACTATGATCGTGCTTTTGGAGTTGTAGAGATGGAGTTGTCACTCCTATATGATTTCCTCTATACAAGGTTTGATTTGAAGAATTTTGATTATAAGGTCTGGACATTAGTTTTTTTTGTATTAAATGTTACTGTTTGGAATTGTATCTCTGGAGCATTTAGCAGGCACTATCATCGTAGTAACTTGGAACAGATAATTCATAAAACTGATGTTACTCGCTGGGTAACCATCGTGCTGCTTACCATGCATTGTGCTGCTCTTGTCCTGGGTACCTACTGGCTTTGCCGGTACGTGGAGCCTTCTGGGCGATCTCCGGGACAAAACAAGGACTAGGGTATTGAAGATTACTATTTCTAGTGTAAAAGATCAAGCAGAAAGGTCCTGGCAGAGAGCGCTTGGACAGTACTTACTGTTACTTAACTTTGACTACCACCCGTGGAATTTGCTACCGCTGCTGTCATTGGGTTTGGTCGACGCAACAAGAGAAGGACAGAAAGCTGGGGAAAAGACCAGGTTGAGAAAATCAGTCATCGAACGCGTGCTTTCTGGGTTCAAAGAGAGCAGCGGACAGTTACAAGATGGGCAGACGGCTCTAGCCAGAAATCAGTTGGGAAGCCAGTTCTCATGGGCCTGCACCCTGCCTACACACATCCACAAGATTCTCGTATGGCACATCGGCACAACCATCGCCATGGATGGTCACCAGGTTCCCCTAACTGGTGACGACGACATCAGTGTTGCCAAGACTCTGTCGAACTACTGTGCCTACCTGGTAGCTTTTGTTCCGGACATGCTGCCCGGCCATGGCTATGACAACCAGCGTATCTTCGACGCTGTGGTTATGGAAGCTCGGGAATGCCTCACTGGATGTGATACTATGAGCAGCAGATGTGAGAAGCTGATGACGATGGACCTGCCGAGCAACAGCAGCTGCAACATCCTGGAGCTAGGGTGCAGGCTTGGGAGAGAGCTCAGAGGTGTGGTTCCAGAGGCGCGGAGATGGAAGGTGCTGGCTGATTTTTGGGCCGACTTCATTTTTGGGCCTCTCCTGTTTGAGTAATCAGGTTGATCATTCTGGTCTGAAGGATATTGCTTCGGCCTCTGCTGGAGTAACTGGTATATTATGACTGTTTGTTCGTCAGATTTGAAGTTCATTTGGATACAGGGTGGATCTTGTTTTCACATGTCCTAGTGTAACATAGCAGTGTGCCTTTATCTTCTGCTTTTTCTTTTTCTTTTCTTTATTTCTTTTGTTGCAGAAAGCAGTGTGCTATTTTTGTGTGTGAGAATAAAGCAATTGTTGTTGTCTGATGTACTTATATGTGGTTCCTCAGCCGAAGATACATTCCCCAATTCGTTGTCATGAATTGTTGTTACTGCTAATTGGTTGGATAAGAGTTTCCAGATGATCTCCATAGTTTTGGTTGACGTCTGGAAGCTTGAGGGTGCAGTCCTCGTCACCAAGAGTTGAATGTTTGTCAGCACATCTGCTTCTAGTAGGTTAAGAATCAGATATTTGGCCTAGACAAGTATCAGTGTTGTTCTTTTAAATCAAGCTCCTGGCGAAGGATTTGGGGACTAGGACAATTAAAATTGTGGTGGTAATACTAATGCATCCGGGGCTCCACTAAACTCTTAAAAAAATGTCTGTCGATCGATAGTCAATACACATCAAATTTCAAGGTCAAATGACTGCCAGAATACATATGCTAATGATGGCAATGATAATCCAACAAAGAGGGATGAGTCTTCTCTGCAGTATCGTGGAGGATCTGTTTGAAATCTTCGTGTTCGGAGTGAAGGAAAGTATAATCAGGAATAGATTGTATTGATTGATATGAGGCAAGGTACAATTACATATATATATACAGGCAAGGATCAAGAATTCTATAAGGATCAAGAGTCCAGAGTCCTATAAGGATCAAGAGTCCTTGCCGTATCCGTATCTATCTGGCCTGCCATATCTATCTAACCCAAACAGTCCTGCGCCGATTAAGGTCCTGACCAGCCCAAAGGGCGCCTATTCTAACACACCCCCGCAGTCCAAACGTCAGCCACTTTGCACGTTTAGACTGGACCGAAACTCCGTGAAGACCGAAGAAGGCAGCCCTTTGGTGAAGATATCCGCATATTGTGAAGTGGTAGGAACATGTTGGACACGGAGATCACCAATGGCAACTCGCTCTCGAACGAAGTGAAGATCAATCTCAATGTGCTTGGTACGCTGATGCTGAATTGGATTGGAGGACATGTAGACTGCGCTGATGTTGTCACAATACACCAGCGTGGCGCGCCGAAGGGGCGTGTGCAGCTCGATGAGAAGCTGTCGCAGCCAGGTGGCTTCTGCAACTCCATTAGCCACTGCGCGATACTCAGCTTCAGCACTGGATCTTGATACTGTGTTCTGCCGCTTGGATGACCAGGAGACTAAGTTATCACCAAGGAACACCGCATAGCTCGAGGTGGACTTGCGAGTGTCTGGACAACCAGCCCAATCAGCATCGGTGTAAACGAAAAGATCCGTAGAGGAAGATGGTCGCAGCAGTAGACCAAGGTGAAGTGTGTCTCGGATATACCGGAGAATCCGCTTCAGGGCAGCAAAATGAGGCTCTCGAGGGGCGTGCATATGAAGGCACACTTGCTGAACGGCGTACGTAATGTCCGGGCGGGTGAATGTCAGATACTGTAGGGCGCCAGCAAGACTGCGAAAGTCTGTGGCATCAGACACTTGGGCCCCGTCAGCTGCAACAATCTTTGGATTGGTGTCAACTGAAGTAGAGCAAGGCTTGCATTCTGCCATACCAGCGCGATTCAGAATATCCAACATGTGATGTCGCTGGGAAAGGAGTAAACCAGCACTGCTTCGCTGAACCTGCATACCGAGGAAGTGATGCAATTCTCCCAGATCTTTCATGGCAAACTCTCGCTGCAGGGCTGAGATGATCCGCCGAAGAAGATCAGAAGAGGAAGCTGTGAGGACAATGTCATCCACATAAAGCAACAAGTAAGTTGTGTCGGAGCCACGATGGTAAATGAAGAGTGATGTATCTGACTTAGCTTCAACAAAACCGATGGACAGAAGGTAGGTAGCCATTCAACTGTACCAAGCACGTGGGGCCTGCTTGAGGCCGTAGAGGGACTTCTTGAGCAGGCAGACATACGCAGGACGAGTAGGATCCTCAAACCCGGAGGGCTGCTGGCAATACACTGTCTCATTCAGAGTCCCATGGAGAAAGACATTCTTAACGTCGAGCTGGTGGATGGGCCAGTTGTGTGAAAGAGCCAGCGAGAGCACTGTGCGGACAGTAGCAGGCTTCACCACCGGATTGAAAGTCTCATCAAAATCCACACCAGGACGTTGAGTGAAACCACGGAGTACCCAGCGGGCCTTGTACCTCTCAAGGGAACCATCAGACTTGAACTTATGCCGAAAGATCCACTTGCCAGTGACAACATTGGCCCGAGGGGGGCGAGGTACGAGAGCCCAGGTGTCATTCTGCAGAAGGGCACGATGTTCTTCTTCCATAGCCGCTCGCCAATTGGGGTCGGCAAGAGCGCTGCGGAAAGTCTTCAGCACTGGAGAGAGCGAGACAGTGTGATAAGTGGCCGGCATCCGAAAACCACTCTTCGCCCGCGAGCCCATAGCATGCTGGTTTGCTCACGGGGCGAACATGAACGGCACCCTTAGGCAAGGCAGCAGTAGTACTTGGCGATGCGGGCACAGGTGGAGGTCGAGGCCGGCAGCTGTAGTGGTGCTCGAAGAGGCGCTCGGGGCGAAGAGGCGGAAATCCAGGCGGAGGCCCGTGGGGCGCCTGTGGTGGCGCTGAACCCGTCGACGACGTAGGTGACGACGCGCCAGCACGAAGGGCTGGCAGGACATAGAGAGGCCCCGTCGCGGATGCCGCGCGTGGCGCGGAAGGAGGCCCCGATGACCGGAGCGCCGGTGGGATGTAGAGCGTCGGCACTGGGAAGTCATCAGCAGCCTCGGGCGCCCCAGGCACAGTCACAGAGTGACCGGCAGGGGCGCTAGTGTCGCCAGAAGGTGCCCCAAGGTCGGCCACACGAGGACCGGCAGGGACAGCAGGAGCGTCGGAGGTGCTGGGAGACGTGCCTGCAGGAAACAAAGTGGGCGAGGGTCCAATAGGAGCTGGCACCACATCATCAGTAAAATCAAGAAACTCGAGGTCGGCCGGGGTGCTAGGACCATGACGTTCAGCAAAGGGAAAGGTCGTTTCATCAAAGATGACGTGCCTGGAGATGATAACTCTATTGCTGGAAAGGTCAAGGCAGCGGTATCCTTTATGGTGGGAGGAATAGCCTAAAAATACACAGAGAGCAGACCTGGGAGCGAGTTTGTGAGGTGTGGTGGCAGATATGTTTGGATAACATTTGCAACCAAAAACCCGAAGATGATCATACGTAGGCAGCTTTGCAAATAATGCAAAGTGGGGTGTAGAGAGCTGGAGAGTTTTGGTAGGCAATATGTTAAGGAGGACAGTGACTGTGGAGAGGGCCTCCACCCAATAGGAGGAGGCATAGATGCCTGAAAGAGCAGTGAGCGAATGACATTATTGATGGTACGAATAATGTGTTCAGCTTTACCGTTCTGAGACGAGGTGTAGGGGCAGGACATGCGAAGATGGATGCCCTGAGCGAGGAAGAAGTGGCGAGTACTCGAGTTGTCGAACTCTTTCCCATTGTCGCACTGGACCGACTTGACACGTGTGTCAAATTGAGTGGAGACATGGGCGATGAACTGAGCCAGCGTGCTGAAAGTGTCAGATTTGAGGCGCAAAGGAAATGTCCACAAGTAATGAGTGCAGTCGTCAAGTATAACCAAGTAATATTTATAACCAGAGACACTGACAACCGGGGAGGTCCACAGATCACAGTGAATGAGATCAAACTTGCTAGACGCACGAGAGGTGGACGCATAAAAGGGCAAACGAACATGACGCCCTAACTGACAAGCATGACACAAATCTGAACAATCACTAATATGACACGAAGTGCTGGACGCAAGTTTGGACAACGCCTCATGACCAGGATGGCTAAGTCGTCGGTGCCACAGCGGGGAAGAAGCTTGAGCGACAAGGGAGTGAGCTGGAGGTAGGCGCAGAGGGTATAGCGGCCCGGAGCTATTGCACCTGACGATCTCGGTCCGGGAGGGAAGAACCTTCACAGAACAACCAGCAGGGTCAAACTCCACAGAACAATTATTGTTGATAGTAAATTGGCGGACAGAGATGAGATTCTTAATAAGTTGTGGTGACACAAGAACATTATTAAGACGCAAAGAAGGAGGCAACTCTGTAAAACCAGTAGCAGTGACAGGCATGACGGAACCATTACCTACGACAATAGATGAAGGAGTAGGATACCGCGAAGGAAGAATATGTGAAAGAGAGGAGGACTGGGATGTCATGTGGGAGGTAGCACCTGAGTCGAAATACCAGTTGCCGGACGAAGGTGGAGTCAGGGACGTGGTGCTGAAGGCAGAGGCAAGCGCCGTCGGATCCCAGGAGGGAAGGCCAGCCACGGGGTTGTAGTACCCGGGGGCAACCCAGTGTGCAACACCGTCAGGGGCAGCAGCCTGGCTGTGGGTGACGAAGGCCTGCTGCTGCTGCTGCTGTGCGAGGAGCGCCTGCTGGTGCGCCTGCTGTTGCTACGCCTGGAGGTAGGGGGCACCGGGATCGGTGCTAACGGAGGGCGGGGGCCGCCTGGCCACATCTGGATCGAGCCCATCCAGGGGTTGTAGTAGCTGGGCCAGAAGCGACCACCACCGGGGGCAGGCTGCTGCTGTTGCTGCGCGCTGGTGGACTGCTGCTGGTTGCCACTAGCAGGAGGTCGCGTCCCCTGGCCACCACCGCCGCTACTACTGCCTTTGTTGCCGCCGTTGCGCTTGTTGCGGCGGTTGTTGAAGGGCTTGGAGCTGCCCCCAGCATTGCTGGAACCCGAGCCGGAGGGCGCAGGAGTGCTGCTGGAGGTGTTGGGCGTAGAGGTGGCAGCGAGAGCGGTGGCGGGAGCGTCCTTCCTGTTCGCCAAGGTGAGCTCTTCGAGGATGAGGTCGTCGCGTGCTTCCAGGAAGGAAGGGAAGGGACGTGCGCGACGGAGGAGCGTGCCGACATGACTGAAACGCTCGTTGAGGCCGCGAATGACGTTGAGGACAAGAGTCCGGTCGGTCACGGCCTCGCCGAGGGCGTTGAGATCGTCCGCCATCTTCTTCAACTGGCGGCAGTACTCGGTGACAGAAAGATCGCCCTGAACGAAGTTTCGGAAACGCGTCTCCAGGTGGATGGAGCGAGCCTCCCGGTTGCCGAGGAACCGAGACTCGACAGCAAGCCAAGCATGGCGGGCGGTGGAGCCTTGGGCGGAGATGATCTCTGCCAGATCGTCGGTGAGGGTGGCGATGATCCACGCCTTGACGACGCAATCCATCCGATCCCAGTCGGGAGAAATCGGGACTGGGGGCTCCGTGGTGACGTGATCCCGCAGGGAGAACTTGCCAAGGATGAGCAAGAACTGATCACGCCACCGGTTGAAGTTGCCGGAGTCGACGTCCAAGAGAGTAGTGACGTGATTGCGGATGTTGTTGACGGCGACCGCCTGGGAGTGGAGCTGCAGCAGAGCCACGGCTTCATGATGAAGCATGGCGGCACGAAGATCGACGACGGGTGTAGGGGCACTGCCAGGGGGGGACCAGAGGGCCCCGTGGGTGGGCTGGCGGCTGCAGCGGCAGCGCGGGCCTGAGCCGCGCGAGCCAGAGCATCGCGCGCGCGCTGGGCGGCCGCGTCACGCTCCGCGGCGGCAGCAGCGGCTTCTTCCTCGGCCTCCTTCGCGCGGAGCAGGGCGGCGTCGCGCGCAGCCAGGCGTTCGTGCTCCAGGCGCTGAACCTCGGCCTGCTGCTGCGCGATGTCAGCCTCCTGGAAGGTAGCAGAGGATTCGGTATCGACGGGCTGGCCCTTGGGGCCCTTGGGGGAGGGAAGGGGGCGCAGCACGGCGAGGAGCCGGCGCGCGGGCAGCGGAAGGAACGCGCGGCAAGGGGAGCCGACACGCGGGTTAGGGCAGCAGAAGAGAGAGAAAAAAAATTGACCTAGGCTCTGATTACCATGAAGGAAAGTATAATCAGGAATAGATTGTATTGATTGATATGAGGCAAGGTACAATTAGATATATATATAGGCAAGGATCAAGAATCCCATAAGGATCAAGAGTCCAGAGTCCTATAAGGATCAAGAGTCCTTGCCGTATCCGTATCTATCTGACCTGCCATATCTATCTAACCCAAACAGTCCTGCGCCGATTAGGGTCCTGACCAGTCTAAAGGGCGCCTATTCTAACAGCGAGTTAGGCAGCTAGCTACCAAACGGGAGCTAAAGCTTCTACCTAGTTATGCTTCATTCTTAGTACGCCCTGTAAGCACGCTATAATTTTTCATTTTGTTTTAGGATAGGCCAAATGACCAAATGAATGCATTTTTGTGTAAGATGGTCCAAGTCCTTTATATTACTAATGCAAATGTTGCATTACCACTTGCAATCTTTTGGGGTGGATGTACAATGCCTTTTAGGCTCTTGAGGACACAGGACTTAAAGTCAGTTACAAACTTGCAAGACCCATGCAGAACCTACTTTCGAACATTATTATAATCGTTGAAACTTGACCAAAACAAAAGAAACTATATTATGTACAGATGAAGAATCTTGATCGTGCTGGTCAGCTTTGCCGTTCGGCAAATGCTGCTACATCCTAGTCCTAGAAATTAAAATCATCATCAATGCCATTGTCGGCTTCTGAACCTTCGTCTTCATAGCCCCCATAGTTGTAATCATCATCGACGATTTCACCATCAGCATTGTCCGGCCCAAACAGTGCATCGAACTCCATCTCTTCTTCCTTACTTGCGCTGTCAACTTCATCTTTAGCCTGCTCGCAGAATCAAACACCACCGGGTCACAAAAATGTATAGCATAATAGCCGATCACAGAGTCAGTGTTGTTAGTTCATTTAGTTTTTTCAAAATAAAATCAGCTAAACAGCCAAAAAAAATAGTGCAGAATATATAGTTTACAATATACAATTTAATTTGACTCGTGGCAGGATACCATTTGTGGGTTCTACATGTCAAGCATAAAAAACAAACAGGCATACCTTGTACAATTCGCCAACAGCTCCCTCGTTGATCTTCGAACCAAGTCCCTGTGAGAAGGGATGTTAAATATAGAATTTCAGGCTTTCAATTTGTTTGAACATCAGGTTCAGAATGTACATGCAGTGTCCAAAGGACAAGTTTATTTTGGATTGTATGTGACAGCACAGGTGAATACCTTCTGCTTTAGCATGTTGTATGTGGCTTCTGCCGGTGTTTCAGCAGGTGTCGAGCTCTTGGTGTCTTCATTACGTCTTCGTTTCTATGTTTTGAAACAGCCACGGATAATCATACGATTCAACTTAAAATGGTAAACATGAAGTTTAATTGCCCAAAAATGTTTCTTACTTTCTTTCCCTCTTCCACAACAATCCCTCTAGCTGCCAATTCAGCTGCCAAAGCTTCCTTGGCTGCTTGTTCCTGTAAAATAAAAAAAGCAGGGTAGTAGCATTCTCTGCTCAAGATGAAAACATGTGACCATATATAAGAGTTACTTACCTCAAGGTACTCTTTGTTCATTTCCTCCCAGATAATCTTTTTATATTGTGTTTCTTCCTCATTGTGAAGGTACCCATCAACCTACAAAATTGATAGATAGCATCACAACAAATTGTAAAGGCTTGTTTGGTTATCACTACACCTCTAACTACTTGTGCAATGGAATAATCCTGAAAAATATGATATAGAAGGGGCTCATTGAGAAAGCTGAAAGCACCTCTACATCGTCGATGTCAGAAAAACTTTCTAGATCAGCATTGCCTTCACAATATTCACCTACGGATGTAAGATAGCATTCAGCTTTCAAACAAGGATTCAAAACAGGAAAACTAAAATTACTGCAGCGTATGATGGTTCAGGAAGTAACAAACCTCCCTCTTCAGGATCCTTGGGCGTAGGGGTGAAAACGGATCGGATCGGAGCGGATAATGGCTTCTCCATATCCTAATCCTATTTTTTTGATCGGATTCGGAGTGGATCGGATATTATGCGGTTTCGGATGTGGATACGGATTTTTTAGGATGTCGGAAATGGTACGGATTCGGACCGGTGTCGGGGCGGAAGCGGACTTTTCTAAGTCGGATAATATATGCTTTTGTGTTGTTTTTAATTTCAAGGAATAATTCGTTAAGCAAAGTCTTAATTCTTAAAGCGGCAATACAACACGAAATAATCACCATCAAATATCAATCCACCACTTCGATTTTAGAGCTCACAAAATTTTCAGAAATTAGTCTACAAATATCATTCACGCATACAACTGAATAATTGATACACGCATGGAAATAGGCAATCACTAGGATTACCCTTCCATGCCTTGTGAAAATATACTGAAATTAGCGTATATTAGCATATATATATAGTTGACTAGCTCTCATGGGCTATATGGGTTGGGCTGATTTCTAATCTTGCCGCTTGGGCTTCTAAAAAAATCGGATATCCTATTATAAGTGTCGGATAATCCACGTTCAATTATCGGATAATCCATATTCGTCGGATTTCGCCGATCCCATATCCTACACCACATCCGCATAAAATCGGTTACGGATTATCCACATCCGCACGGATATTAAAAACACTTCTCCATATCCTTAAAAATCGGATTCGGAGCGGAGGATTATCCATACCACTTTCACCCCTACTTGGGCGGCAGAGTGTCATTTATCCGCTTAAATCCTGTTCAAAGTTTGTTCCCAGAGAACAGAAAAAGGTGGGGAAATAAGCACAAGAGTTGTAACATAAAAAGCTAATCGAAGAGATAACATGTCACAATGCCACATATCACAAAATTTAGAAACAAAAATAGAGTATGCATCATTTAATAATAATTATAGTGGCTAATCCTTTTATAATACTCATATGACGTACTGTCATTTGGGGTCTAAATGGTCCAACCCAGTGGTGCCAAATGAAGTTGTTACCTGGGTAGATATTTAATAGAAAGCATGCCCTGGGCAGAAAATGAAAAGAAAAACATCATAACATAAAAAGTGAAGTTTTAAAGTATTCAAAAAGATCTCACATGTAGACGTGATAATACACAAAACCATGAAAATTTTCCAGATCAAACTCCATTCCTTTTGTCACACGTGAAATTGGGAAACAATAAAAAAAAAGGACAAACTAAGTGCAGGAAATTAGTTATACTGATTTTGGGTTTTTTTTTATCCTTTTTTGTCAATCTCATGATAGAAATTGGGTTCCCTCTTGACAATTTGTATAACTGTAGAACATCAGCTTTCCAGCCAGCAAATGGTAACTTTATTTTAGGAATTGTTCTAAACTTCTACATATGTTTCATGGGTGGCTTTCATGTACCCACCTCGGATTGTTACACACCCAATAACGCTTTCAAAGAAACAAAAAAGACATTCTACAAAAAAATATGAAAAGATATTTTTTAACGGTAAAATTTCATTTATGTTGCTGACAGCAATTGGCAGAGCATGGCTTGAATGGAATAGATGCAGCCCAACCCCTGGCCACCACTGAGGGTTGTGCCAAGCCAAGCACTATAACATTTTATTAGAGATATACATTTCTATAGATATGTATAGCTGTCTTGTTGTGTACGTTATGTACTTGTACTCCAAGCCTCCCTGGCTATATATATTAAAGGCCACCCCACCGTATTGGTGTGTGGTGTATTATACCCTTCTACGCATTTCTTTCCTCTTCATAGAATATTTATTTTCTTTCTGCTAGACCATTTAACTGTTCCCAGACGAGAAGAATGGTCCACCATTAAGGGGTAAGTAGAAATGTTCTCTGCCTGCAGGAAAAACAAGTTCCACACAGGGAAAGAATTATCCACGTCTTAGTCATCACCTGGTCGCATAGGTGACAACCGACAGGTAACATTGCCCGTCTAATAAGGTGATAGGACTATGTCTAATAAGTTATGCACGTCTAATAAGTCAAACTAACCTATATAGATTCTTATAGTAGGGAGGATGAAAACCTCTATTTATGCAGGCTGCAAAGATTTGATGGAAACTACATATAAGATGTCAAGCCCCCCAACCCAGAGCTAATGGGCCAAGCAAGGCCCAACAAAGGGCGCTGGTCGGTCTGGGGGGGGGGGTCGCGCGTGCCAGGAGGGGCGCCAACGCCCTCACTGCCTCCTTCACGTGAAAGAGATTAGGTATTGAGATTTATTATGTTAGGAGTTTGGTTTGTTAGGAAAGGAGAATCCAATCTACAAGGATATCTCCTGTAGTTGCTTGGAACACAAGTCCTATAGGAACTATAAATATAGGGAGGATATAATCAATCTAATATAAGCAAGAATAGAGCAATCACTCCATCACCTACCTCTCTCCCTCTCCCTGCCGTCACCCCCCCTCCCTTTCCTGCTCCGTCCCCCTCTCCCACGCCCCAAACCCTAGCCGCCGCCACCTCCCCCAGGCCCCAGGAGGCCGCCTCTTACATAAGAACAGACAGTTTTTTGTCAACTAAATGTATCTTCGTATACAAACTTATAATAAGGATAAGTTTCCACACATTCACACACAGATTATAAGGTACTGTTACTTTGCAGTGGGACTGTGGGAGTGAACCCCGCCCCAACCCTATCCACCACAACCACCACCACCTGCCCCAAAAGAGAAAAATAAAGAACTTAGGCCATGCCAATCTGTATACTACCTTTCTAGGAGTTATGGTACTCTCAACCTCAGAATTCTGTGTGTCGCAAAGAGATTCTTCCAGGGCTGCCTCCTTAACTGCAGCAGCTTCTTCAGCCCTTTTAGCAGGTTCAAGTCTTTTCTTTTCAGCCCGTTGGAATGCTGGAGGGTCAGCACCACTTTCTAGTCCACCAGACAGTTTAGTGAACTGGACAATCAGACAAAGTGTCAAAAACCAAATGTAGTCTAGTCTGCAAGTGAATGTGTTTGTGCGCATTGTAGATGAGATCTACCTTATTGTAGCATTTTTCACAAAGTCCATGGGCAAAATGTTCAGAACCTTTGTGTTTGCAAAGGATTTCTCCAGATTTGGGCGAATGTTTTGAAACAGGCTCTTCACTGTATTCATCAGCTGTTGCCAGAAATTCTTTGATCTAACAAAGGGGCATGAAGATATAGGCATGCTCGCATCTTAAGAGAGCTGTTTAAAAAATGTACTGATTATAACCTACATTAAGAATGACAACGAAGCAATATGTTCTTCATAGGGGACGCATTATTATTGCCTCCTAACTCCTAAGGTTGGTACTTGTTTATTAGTGTATTACACATGATCAGAGTTGCAAAACCACAAGTGACCTACGTTCTGTAAAAGGTAGCAGGACAACTAATTAAAAATCCAGAAGCATTACAAATTCAAATTGATGAAACGTGTTTCTGAAAAAGAACTAGCTACTGGCAATTCTGTGTGGGAACAGGCCTAGAAATGGCCAGCCTAAAATTGTAAATCCTTGGACAAAATACTGGTTCCTTGTAGTTACTTAGAAAGGACCAGTATGGCCATGGGTCTGGGCTTTTTCCCAGAAATTGGAATTTCGAACCATTATAATGAGATCTAATTCTAGTCATATATAATAAACAATACAACTCATGCTTTGTGGAGCAATTCACTATGCTGCACAATGGCAGCTTACCAACAAATGACTGTTCCAATGAGAACAACACTGCGTGAGTTAACACTCAGCAGTCAGTGTGCCAACTCCCAAGAACAAATTGCAGAATACCAAAAGGAATTTCAATTGAATACTATACATTGCAGGTTCAAGAAATTTGGAAATTTTGTGGAAGAAAGAAACATACCGTTAAGCTGCCAGAATCCGTATTTTCGAACTCTATCAATCGCTTCGTTAGGGTGGCCTCACACACATGCACAACAGAGACCTGCAAATGTAAAATATAGTTGATGCCATCACTAAAACGTAAAACAAATAGGTTGGCAAAGGAATTATACATAATATAGATTGTTGAATAAGTTCGAGATATGTCATGAGCATCTGGACTTACAATATCTGCCTTGGTGCAAGTATGCCCATGAGAGAGTGCAGCAATGTATAATGCTGCACCACATAATCCACTTGGCTTCCTCCCAGTCTGCAACATAGAGCAAGGAAGTAAGCCAATCAGATCCTTGTGAACGAAAAATTATGGAAGAAAAATGAAAGAAGAAACACCTGCCTGCATCCAATCTCTCTTCATGCTAGCTACAATGCGTAAAGCTGTGTCTGAGACAGCATTATTTCTTCCTCGCAGCAAACCTAAAAACAAAACCAATGTATACTATAAAAACGTGAAATAATCAGACCCACGTACATAAATAGGGGAACTAATTATGGTCAATCCTCACATAAGGATCTCATAGTTGCAATAAACAGAATAGCACAGGTAGAATGTTCTGATAAACATAGCCCATATGGCATTTAAATCACAACATTTGCACACAAAACATGACGTCTACTGGTAGGTTCCTTGATCCTACCGCGGCTACGTAGAGCGTAGGGATAGGAGATTTGGGGGTGGGGCGAGGTTGACGGCGAGCAGGGGAGGCGACGGCTGCGTACGTGGTTGCTGCCCTAGGCGTGCGCAGGGAAAGGAGAGATATCACGGTAGATGGCCCTTGAGGCCACACAAAGATATTTGCCTTGCTTGATTAATTCCTAGATTGTTAAGGGGTATTTATTCCCCTTCCAATACAAACTCGATTACAACTATATAATAAGAATACCAAATCTGAAAAGGACTCTAGGTAGGGGGTGTCCAGCCCCCTCCCCTATGTGCCGACCAGGCTGCTGGGCTAACCAGCAGCCCCTCCCCTATGCGCCGACCAGCCTGCTGGGCCGGACAGCTCGCCAGCCAACCAGCTAGCCAGCGGCCTGTACCCGTCGCTGATATCGGTCATAACATCTACAGATTGTTCAATGGCACAATTTTCAATTAGCCATGAGGTGAAATTAGATGAAGACGAGTCTCAGATTGCACTAAACAGATTAGCCAAACACACAATGCCATTAATCAAGACCTGCAGACAACCACTCCTGTGCCAATCTGACGGCCATATACAATGCAACATGTAAATGTTTGTGGATACCACAACCCTTCCAACAATAGCACACAATACATACAGCAGATCCAACAAATCAAATATACAGTGCAACATATATGTCATCAACTTACTCTGTGTAAAACGATGGATGAAAAGGCTGGGATCTACAAGTTTCTGAACAAATGGATGATTTGCGAGTAGCAAAACTTGGCAGAGCTGGAGAAAAACAGCACCTAGGACATAACTGAAAGAAAATCCAATGAGCCCCTTCATTGAGTCATATAGAATGCCAAGAGTTGGTATACTCACACGCTTATTTGGAGATAGTCAGAGAAATCGATAAGAAGATAAGCTTTCTTACTTAGCCTGGCAAGAAAAGTTGGAGAAATCGAACATTATTAGTACTACAATATAGCTTGCTGAAAAAACAAACAAAATGAACTTTGCAACAGATATTAATAAAAGCATGAAGGTGAAAAGCAGTATTTTGAGGATTAAGGAAGATAAGATAACCTAAATTGTGAGTTCAGGGATAATTAATGAAACATTAGAGCTTTTCGAAGAAATAGATGGTGGTATAAATGTTACTCATGCTTCATGGTGTATTAGGTAAAAGAAATAAAAAGGAACAGGTCTAATACATCCTGGCTGCTAATAAGTCTGCAAAAGGAAATTTAGTAACCACAATTACAGTGGTGGGGCATTCTTTAGAAAGTATACTAAATGTGCAGGGAATACATTTTGTTTACTTGGTCGAATGCGGCCAATATCGCAAAGCCTCTTGAATGCGTTTGACATGCGTTTATATAGTATGGAAAAGCTTACTTGTGTAGTTGTGTTATAATTTAGGCATTTAAAAGTTTAAAACATCCTAATCCTTATGGGCCACTGAGAGGGACCTTCGCAAGGTCAAGTATTTACTTTTAGATAGAGGCTAGAACAAGGCATAAAGTCAAACGGCACTTAGTATACCTGCAGTCAATTAATTTGATTTTCAATCTGAGTATCTGACAAAAGAAACCTTTTCAATCTGAGTATTTTGGGGCTATTGCGTTTCTACCCTTGTTTTGAATCCTAATTGTGATTTTACCCTCACTTTCTTTCACTTTGTATTTTTACCCCTCTTTTTAAAAAACAAAGGCTCCGTTTACCCCTGCATCCGGAATATTATTGCGTTTCTGCCCTTGTTTTGAACCCTAATTGTGATTTTACCCCTACTTTCTTAAAATGATGTGTCTAAATATTGGTTAAAATGTTGTGTCTAAGACTGTCTGCACCGGGTGCGTTAAAAGAAAACTAGAGTAGATTTTACAGGATATCAAACCTGCACCGGGTGCGTTAAAAGATACTGGATGTTCCGTGCTTCCGCTATTTTGAGCGAGTAGCGCAGGAGAGAGAGGTCTGACAAGGTCTGACACGCGCACGTCCCGGGACAGCAGAGGCCGACGCGTAGAGGCACTCTGCCTGCATGCGAGAGAGCGGAAAGCATCAACGGTGGGCCCCACAAGTCCATATAATTAAAAACTGTTATAACTCACAAACTAAACAACCTAATTAAATTCTAATTACACCATTAAATTTGTTTCAATAAATCCTTCAAAACAAGATCTCACATAGATATATTTAGATAAATTTTATTAATAAACATGTGGGCCCTAGTTGATATAGAGTAGAGATATAGAGGATGAATGAGTGCAGGAGAAAGTAGTATAGAGGAGAGAATCTCGATAACCAGGACGGAATATTCCTTTTAAAGGATGAATTTAGAGTACGACGAGTGCAGATAGCCTAAATATATATCTCAAAAGAGGGGTAAAATCAGAATGCATTAAGATAAGTAGGGGCAATTTTGCATGGGAAAACTTGTCCTTACTCAGCCCATTTGACACCGTTACCTGATGTTCACGGAGTAGGGGTAAACTTAGGCTTCGTTTTCAAAAAACAGGGGTAAAATCACAATGATGACAAAAGCAGGGGTAAAATCACAATTGGACATCAAAGTAGGGGCAAGAACGCAATAGCCCTAAAAAAACTTTTGCAAGTTTAAAGAAGGATACGATAAAAATAGTAAATTGTATGAGCTTTTCAAAAAAAATGAAGGTAATATATATAACATCAACTACTAGTAGTCCCATCAAAAGTGGCCAGGGAGGGGGCAAATCGCACAACCAATGGACATATTCGAACTGAAGTTAGTAGAATAGGTTAAATGCACCTGAAGTTCCAACAAAGAAAGTAGTGAACTTATAATTAGGTTGTAGCATACCTGCAGGCAATATAAAGGCAAGCAGCTGCAACATGGGTTGTTCTACGGCCCCTGGTAAAATTACGGTCGACGGCTATCTGCGCTTCAGAACGAAGAAACATCAATATCATGATGCTGCATTCCATTTAAACAACCTTACTACTGACTGATAACAGAAATACATACCTCATAGAAGTGATGAGCCTTTGTGACGATAGTTTCTCCACAGCCGATAGTTAAGTTATTGACAATCTGCCAAATCTCATCCTTCCCTGGTAAAATAAAGCCAAAAGAGGAGTTTACAGAGTACCATGGAAAGTAAAATAAATAAGTGACCTAAAAACCATACCTTTGTCTAAGGTTCTTTTACGAGAAATCGAATATTCAGAATCAATGCTTTTTAGAACTCTTCCAGCTATACGAGACTGTGTAGCCCCAAAATATATCAAATCTCAGCAATTGGTAAACGAAAAAAGAAAACCCCAAGGATTACAAAGCATGGAGATAAACCAACCTGCCCTGTGATATCCTTAACAAAAGTAGGCTCATCAGTGTATACATCCGGATCAAAAACCTTCCCGCATCTACCACAACATCTGATCATCAAACATGTCAGTTTTCATATCAACAAACAACCACAAGAGCTTCAATTACTTTATGAAAATCTCATGGACAACCATTAACAGAGTTGCGTATAAATGCCATCTTCATAACAATCATACTGACTGGTTTTGAAAGGTATCCCTTTAGAATAATATAGAGAGAACAGGGAGATCTCACGTGTATTTTTTGTCAGGGTCCGTTATGGAGGGGCAGTTATCATCGCAGTGATCGCAGTAAACCATTGCAGAAGGAACAACACAGCCAGGGATGGTCAGCTCATATCAATCTGAGAGATTCTGAATGAATTTTCTGTTCAGTTCCAAGCCTATATAAAACATCCATCACATTCACTTACAAAATTTATGCAGGATCAATAAAAAAGAGACTTTTAGAACCATGTTTCCCCATTTCCCTTCCCGTTCTCTTCTTCCAAAACAAAGGCTTTTAGGAGCCATTTTTTCCCTTCAATTCCCCAATTCACCATTTTTTTCATGCAAGAAGACAAAACAGACATAGCAAAATGTTTTCATTTTTTTCAATTTACTCACTGCACTCCTTCCTTCCTTCCTTCCTAGTAGCAACTTGGCCCTCAAATTCTCGGTGGCACTCACAGACATGGACGGGATCAATACAGGACATGGGTGCGATAAATTTTGCCAAAAAACGAAGTTAGTGGTTATAAACCATGCAAAGACTATGCACATCCTACTTCTTTGGTTTCAGCGCCTCTTGTACACAAAACCGCTTTCTCCTCTTAATTGAAAAAAGCAGAGCTCATGTTACTTCGTTCAATGAAACATGTATATACTACCAATAGTTAAGGGGTCATTTCCGGATGCAGTATAGCTTGGGCTGCTCGGTTCCACGCAGCAGCAGGAAGGAAAGAAAAAGGGCGACGTACCTAGTGGACGATCGACACCGATGGCCGGACGCCGCCTCTCACCAAGCGACTCTGCCGCTGGCGAGGAATAGGAACGCTCCGGCGAGAGCGAGGGCACGAATCCAGTTAGGGCGGCGCAACCTCCGGCGAGGGATCTGAAGAGCGCTTTAGCGAGGGCTAGGACACCGAATCCAGCGAGGGCGTGGGCCGCGCGAGCTCCGATCACCGGCTTGCGAGTAGCAGATCCCCGTGGGAGGAGAGACCGGGCGTGGGCGGGGGCGGGGGGCGCGCAGCGGCGAACAGGGGCGCGGCGATGGCTCCTTCAGTTCGTTGCTACTCGGAGGCTTAAGGGTTTTTTATTTTTCCTAATAATTAGGGTAACCTTTCTTTCCTCTTTATTTTTTCCGTCCGTTTTCAACACAAAGTCACGAACAGAACAGATGACCATTAATTCCAAAAAAAAAAACAGATGACCATTTAAATAAGTATTTCCATACTATATAAACGCACCACCATTTGTTTCTTCAAAAAGCTATAGTGTTTCATTAATTATTCATGAACTCACAATTTAGTTTATCTTATCTTCCTTAGAGCATCTCCAAGAGATATGATATCCTTATTCTGTATTGGATATTTAGATTTTTACAGAGAAAATTGAGCTTCAACAGATCTTTTATTTAATTTTGTATAATAGCTAGTATGATATTCCTGAAATCTCGTTGGACATAAATAGCAAGCGAACCTGATTTGTCATCTTGTGATGAGAAATAGCAAATCTATTTATTTTACCATATCTGTTGAAGATGCTCTTAATCCTCAAAATACTCCTTCTCACCATCAAAGCTAAGATATTGGTCTACTTATGTATTTATAATAAATCTGATTTTATATTGGTCCTTTCCAAGGCCAAAACCTACAACTAAACAAATCTAAATTTATATTGGTCTTTTCCATGGCCAGAAGCTACAACTGAACTAATGGATACTGCTGTCCTGCGGTACTCTGAATTTTCTCAAAGTTGAACACCACTTCAGATCAAACAAGGATTTGAAATAATAAAGAAACTATCAGCCATGGAATGGATAAGTAAAATAAAAAGCATGCACAGTTTAATTTGAACGGAATCAGCAAACAAATATTTCTG
Source organism: Microstegium vimineum (assembly GCA_022036555.1). Lineage (NCBI taxonomy): Eukaryota > Viridiplantae > Streptophyta > Magnoliopsida > Poales > Poaceae > Microstegium > Microstegium vimineum. Next base: position 48,512,257 of record CM039125.1, read on the forward strand.
ATGCTTGCCGTCAAGCAATGTTGACATCCACACCGAGATGCTTGCCGCCGGCGGGGAGTTCATGACCCACCTCTGGGCATTGCTCACACAGTCACACATGCCGGCATTCTGGAGCGCCCCTCTAACGCTGACGGCGTGGGAGGTAATCATGGTAACCCAGCACATGATTATCCTGTTTGAGTAATCAGAGCATTATGGTCTGATGAAGGATATTGCTTCGGCCTCTTCTGGAGTAGTGGTCTATTATGACTGTTTGTTCGTCAGATTTGAAGTTCATCTGGGTACAGGGTGGATCTTGTTTTCACATGTCCTAGTGTAACATAGCAGTGTGCCTTTTTCTTCTCCCTCTTTTCTTTATTTCTTTTGTTGCAGAAAGGAGTGTGCTACAGAGAGAGAGAGAGAGAGAATAAAGTAATTATTGTTGTTCCGAAGATACATTCCCCAATTCGTTGTCATGAATTGTTGTTACCGTTAATTGGCTGGACAAGAGTTTGTGGTGATATACAGTAGTTGCACAAATGCCTTTATTCTACTACAACTGTTGTACTAATACATGGTGATTACCAGATGATTACCAGAGTTTTGGTTGACGTCTGGAGGCTTGAGGATGCAGTCCTCATCGCCAAGAGTTGATGCTCGTCAGTACATCTGCTTCCAGTAGGTTAAGAATAAGGTATTTTGCCTAGACCAGTAGGTTAAGAATAAGGTGATATACAGTATGTTCTGACCAGTGTTGCTCCTTTCAATCAAAGCTGCTGGCAAAGGATTTGGGGACTAGGACAATTAGATCGTGGTGGTAATACTAATGCATCCGGGGCTCCCTTGAACTATTAAAAAAAATGTCTGTCGATAAATAGTCAATACACATCAAATTTCAAGGTCAAATGTCTATCAGAAAACATATGCTAATGATGACATTATGAGACTCCAACAAAGAGGGATGAATCTTCTCTGCAGTATCGTGGAGGATCTGCTTGAAATCTTCGTGTTAGAGGGGAGCTAGGCAGCTAGCTACCAAACGGGAGCTAAATCTTCTGAGTACCTAGTTATGCTTCACAGTAGGCCCTGTACTTACGCTATAATTTTTCAATTTGCTTTGTTAATGTTTCATTTCTTCATCTCAGAAAGACATTTCTTTTATTTCCTCCCCAGTTACCAAACACAAAATCATTTTTGACAAAATGACATTAGGATGCCAGAGGCATTTTTGTCAATCTGCAAGCAAACTACAGGGAAATGATGCAAAACAATTGACTGCATGTTCACTCCACACAACCACAGTACATATCTCCCCCGTTCCCCCACAGAATTCTTCTCATTTCTCCGACCCCCCACCCCCTCCCCAAAAAATAAATAAATTACTTTCAGTGACAACGTATGAACAGCGTCCAAAACCCTGGCACATGCATGAACCATTGCTTTACAAAACCTGAACCCTGAGCACTAGCTTATGTAACCAAAGAACAAAAAAGAAGAATAATAAAAAGGAAAAGGAGAACATGGTCGGATCTGGATGAAAAGATCAGCTCAGCACATCAGCCTCATCACCAGATGGGCAATTCGTCTTCTGAATCACCAACAGTGCTACAAAGGAAGCAAGTGAGACCACCAGGATATAACTATACAGAGCACTGCGGCATCATGGCTCATAAGCAACAGCAGACAGCTGACCAGCACCAACAAGTTTCCCAAATTCCATTTATCCTTCCACCAGCCCAGGGGCTTTCAGCAATTGTTGCGCAACTGTAGCAAGAAGCCGCTGAATATCTATGAACTAAAATAAATGGATTATCCAACTTTTTCCTGAGTGCCCCTGCAATCCACTATGGAGCACCTGGCGAGATATGATGGTTATTTCAATACTGTAGGGTTTGGATAAACTACTCTAGCGTTTCAACGGTTTGATCTGTGGCTATCTGTGACCTTCCTCAGCCTTTCCACCAAGACAGGAATGTCCTCCTCACTCAACGCTGTGAAGCAACACCTGAACCATCCAGGCTCAATGCAATGGCAAGAAGAACCTGGGGTGACATTGACCTTTGCCTCCTCCAACAGCCTGTCCCAGAGCTTGCGCTCTCCTTTCTCACTGTAAGATCGGATGTACCTGCTCATATCTGCCCAGCAATAGAACCCGCCGCTGCTCTTGAAGCATTCGATCCCAACTTGTTTCAAAGCATCGGCAAACAGATGGTACATTTTCCAGAGCCTCTCTCTGTTAACCTTTATGTATTCTGAAATGAACTTTTGATCTGAAAGCATAGAAACAACCAAATGTTGTGTTGGACTTGAGACAGATGAAAATCGAGCAAGCTTAGCAGCAGCTGATACAATGTGTTCATTGTAGGAATATATCACTCCAACTCGAAACCCAGCAAGAGATAGGTCTTTTGAGAGCCCATATATGATATGAACCCTGCCTTTATCAAAGTCCTCTAGTCCATCCACAACATCTGACACGCTAACAAACTTATCACTTCCATATGTTGAACCAGCAAATATTTCATCAGAAATTAAGTGTATGTTCTTCTCTGCAGCAAACTCTAGAAGATCATGCAGCGTTTCCCTTGGCACGATGCCTCCTGTTGGGTTGGAAGGGTTGGATATGAGAACACCACGAACTCTTACTCCTCTCTTTTTTGCCTGTTTGTAAGCTATTTCAAGAGCAGTGATACTGATGTTAAAGTTATCAGTGCTACGACAAGGAACAGGTATCAACTCAACACCAGTTCGCCATTTTATGTCCCTGTCCCAACTGCAGAAACAAAGTGATGAAGTCAGCTCATCACTTTAAAATCAAAACCATGCATAGAATGTATCAACAGAGCAAGACACACAAAATTACCCCGGGTAGTAAGGTGATGGCACAAGAAATGCATTTCCTGGATCAGCAATACAGAAACTCAGTATTTCCATTGCAGGAGTTGCCCCAGATGTAATCACCATTTGAGATGGATCAAAGGATACTGATCCATGCATGATTTGCCGCATGAATCCAGCAAGAGCCTGAAAGAGAAATTGAGTTCATATTTGGAAATTACCACATCATAAGATAATACAAATTGGCATTAATGGAAGTTGAGCACTAAACCGCACATGTACTGGTTCCAGTTTTCCATGAAACATTCACAGAACAGGTCAATTAGTTCCCTGAAGGATCCAACTGGAATTAAGTTTACTAGATAACAATGATAAAAAATATGGACAATAAGCTAAAAGGGAAAATATAAATGGTTCCAATACAGTAAGCGGAATCATATTGACCAGCCTCAGTTGGGAAGTAGGTGTTGTAGCAGCATAGCATGCAACATTAGACAATTTCATATGAAGCAGAATAATACAATGTAAAATCTCATGTCAAATTCAAAAAATATTAACCGCAGTGGAAATCCGTAACTAGGACGCTTCAAATATCCGCAGCTATAAGAAGTAACTGTCTCATAAAGGAGATTCAAGATTTGACAACTGGTGCAATTCCAGCCACCGTGGATCCATATGACTAGAGTGGTGACTCTTTGTCGTATCCGCTGAGGATAACACATATATGGCTAGGAAAAATCAGAAGGAACAAGAAACAAACAAAATTACACGATTGCTTAGGAGTTGAGTACAACAATACCCCACCTCGGGTTTAGATGCTGACTTGAGTTGTTTGATTTTTTTCAGCAATTCAATTATTAACCAATACTGTTATCTGGTGGAGGTATCTGTGCCTAGGATAATACAGACACTGCTTGCAAAAGACGAAAGAAACAATCCATCATGCTACTCCACAAGATGAATGAAACAGTATGGCATCGTAAGTTGCCAAGAAGATCAGCAGAAAAAAATTTCATGGTCGATGGTACCGAGGCGCCGGCAGCACAGCAATATTTTACCACACATGGAACGCTTGTATGTTGCAGATAATTAAAATCACAGAATAGGGGATGGATGTTTCACACACAAAAAAGGGGAAAAGCGAATCAGAGGGAAATCCGTTAGCCTACCATCTTCAAGGCAAGTATCCCGTCATAGGGCTGGTAGGTTGCGAGCCCCCTGACCTCCTCCCCGGCTCCCGCGAGGCTGTCCAGCATCGACGCCCCCGCGTGCTCCTCCATCCACCGCCCCACCAAATCCAGAGACAGCTGCACGAGCGCGCGCGGGATCAGGTCATCCATGCATCCATCAGTACTTATGTAGTCTGTACAGATTCCCCGAAGGAAGGGCGGGCCAATAGAAGGAATTCGATAATAGATGAACATGATACGATCCATACGTACGTGGTTCTCGGCGAGTCCGAGGTTGATGACACCGTCGGGGTTGGAGGCGGGATGGTAAGGGTCATCAGCGCAGCGGCGGAGTCCGGCGTAGTAGAGCGAATCCTCGTCGCCGGCGCGCACGACGGCGCCGCGCGCGGAGAGCGACGGCAGCGCGGCGCGCGGCGTGAGGAGGCCACGCGAGTGGGAGCGGTGGATCGGGGAGGAGGCGTTGGGGGCGCTGGAGCCCGGCGGCGCGGGTGGGGAGCCCGGGGCGGGGGCGGGGCGGTTGCGCTTGATGTAGAGCTGGAAGAAGTAGAAGAGCGCGCAGGGGATGAGGGAGCCGAGTACTAGGCCGCCTCGGCCCTGCACCACCCCCTGCAGCGGCACCACGATGCGCATCCCGCCGTCGGGGCGCGCGGCCGCCGGTCGCGTGTCGGCGACGTCGGCGCCGCCGGTTTCCTCGTCCTCCTCGTCGTCGTCGTCGTCGCGCGGGATGTCGCGGGGCTGTCGTAGTCGTCGTCGTCGCCGCCGCCGTCCCTCATGTGCGCAGCTGCGTCGTCGTGGCGGGGGCCGCGTGGCGGCGCCGAGGCGGCAGCATAGGCTGGGCGGTGTGGTGGGATGGGAAGGAAGCGGGATTGGGTTGGCGCGGGCGGGCGGGGGATTTGGGGGTTTGGGGGGCAAACTGGCGCGGGGGCAGGGTGGTGTTCTCGGATGTCTCCAAAGAGACGGCTGATGGTGTTCTGGTGGTGGTGGTGGTGGCCGTCTGGCTCTGGCCGAGGACGGACGGACGGAGGGAACGGGGGACACGCCGGGTTTGGCGACTTTTGCTTGCCGCTTCTGGCGGCCCGCGGCCGTGTCTCGGGTCAGGTGTGGTGGGGTGGGATGGGACCCCGCGGGCGTCTCCGTCCCGTTGATTTGGGCGAACCGCGAAACGGAAGGAAGCAGCGACCTCAGGTGGGGGAGGCCGTTGTCCGTTTCCTTCCACGGCAGGCAGCCGACCGTTCCAGGCATCCTCTCCATTTGATCGGGCCGGATGTCAATTTACGTGGATTGTTCACATTCAAAAATATCATTTAGCTGTGGTTACCATTACATGAATTCTACACAACTTAAATTCACAAAAAAAAAGAATTCTACACAACTTAGATTCTAATAATCAAGATGTGATTTAAACAGACATTTACATTTGACACGTGGCTAACAATTATCTTGGGCCTCCTTTGGACCAAAAGAAAAATAGAGAGATTTCAGAGAATTTCAATCTTATAGCCTGTTTGGAACACGGAATTTTACAAAAATTGTATAAGATTTTGACACAAATCAGTTTATTTTTATAGAAAAAAACGTAGGAACAGAGAATTTTTCCTGCGTTCCAAACATAGCCTTACTATAGGAAAGTTTTGTATATGCCTCTTTGAAACAAAAGATTGAACTCTGTAAAATTCCTTTAAAATTACCATGGGATGCATGAAAGTTAATTCATTCTATTCTATCCAAAGACTACATTAGAAAGTTAATTTCTTGTACTATGGATTCCCGTAGATTGCAAATTCCGTGCAATTTGAGAAGACCCTGCAAATGATATGCCACTATAAACAAAAAACCAACCACGCATCCATACGTACGAGTGTACGACAAGTCACTGGATCCAAACAACACTGACGGGGCTGATAACTACCTAGCTAAAACTGTCGATCTACATGTGACTCCAAGATACAAACGGATCTAAGTGGTCGTCGAGTTGCTTAGCTACTAGCCGAGTGTCGCGTACTGCATGATGGAGGGTGCCGCCCGTCCGGAGTTGCACTACGCCACGCGACAGCGAGCTGAGGCCGGGGCATCCCCAAAAAGGCATCGAACTCTCAGCTCCCTCCACCCACGCATCGGAACGGACGAACAAGGGACAGCAAAGGAATCTCCCCCCGTCCCGCTGCTTCCGTGGCCGTGGATTCAAGACGCCCAGCTGGCCACTCTTGGTGGCATCCGCCGCCGCGCGCCCCTACTGGTCACGGTCAGCCCAGGCGTCAGCGTGAGCGAGGTAGACGAAGCAGCTGTTGCGGAAAACGACGGGGGCGCTGGCCGCTCCTGCACACCGAGAGCCGTGGCGGGATCGGCAAGGAAAACGGCAGGGGGCATGCAGTGCAGCTGGACGAGGAGGACCAGGAGGAGATGAGCTGAGCTGAGCTCTCAAAGCCCGCCGGCGCTCTGGCACTGGCATGCGCCCCCATCGTTTTCTATTTTCCTCTCGGTGGGCAAGTAGTGACCTGCTGTGGCGTCTCTGGTTGGGTAATCCATCCGTGGACGGCTAGTGAAGCCGCAAAAGATCTACTGTGGTACTAGTACGTACAGACGTACAGTACTCATCCAGCCAAATACAGTAGGGGTATTTCTCTCATTCGTAGGTTGATTATTGAGGACATGTTTGATACAGTATACAGTATAATGGAGAACCTGCATGCTAGCGCGGGGGAATCAGAAGGAATCGGGAAATGATGAAAAGAGACAAATTTGTGTGCCCGGATTCTGTTGATTCGGATTCCACGAGGAATCAGGGTCACACGTTCGGATTGCGCTCTTGTCCGCGTCGTGTCCCGTCGTCCACACCACACACACTGACGCCGACGGCCGTGGCTGCTGGACCCGCCCCCGCCGCCAGTCCTGGTCAGGTCCGCGCTGCCCCGATCCCGATCTCCCATCCCCCACTGCCGGGCTGTTGCTGTCTGCGGCTGTGTTTGTGTTTAGATGCTGAAAAACGACGGGGTTTTGGTGATAAAAATTTTATATAGCTTTTTTCGTTTGTATTTGACAATTAGTGTCTCATTATGGATTAATTAGGTTTAAAAGATTCGTCTCGCAAAGTTAAAGTAAATTGTGCAATTAGTTTTTGATTTCGTCTACATTTAGTATTCCATACATATACCGCAAGTTTGATATGACGGAGAATCTTCTTTTTACATAGTGCCAAAGTTTAAGATTTTTTGGGGAACTAAACACAGCGGGTGTCCGTCCACGGAAAGAAATTAGGGGGTATTTGGTTCGTTGTTGAGTGGAGCCTAGCTCGTATCTGGGAACCAGGCTCCCGTGAGACAGGGTGTGGAGATGCAAGTATTGTTGTTTGGTTGTATGTATATATAGAGTCTGTCTGAGAAGAGATGGTAGTTGGTTGCCTGCATGAAGCCGCATTGTATGAAACAAAAATTAAAAAAATAAGTGATTTTATAATTTTTTAACTTATGTAACTCCACTCTAATAACTTTATTTTACTTTTAGTATCTTAATCTATTTTAAAATATACTAATATTGCTTAATACACGCTAATCAAATGTTAATAATATCGTTAACAGAACTTATGAGGTTGTTTGTGAGGGCGGCCCGGCTGCGCTCGCGGGCTGCAACCTGGCTTGTTTGTCATCTTGGCCCGCGAGGGGGCCTGGCTTCCTCCAGCCTCAGGAGGTCCCTCCGCCTGGCCCTGGCGAAACGAGGAAAACCTCCGTTTCCTAGGAGCGCGGCCGCTCGCAGCGCACACGGGCGATTTTTCGGCGGCGGCGGGGTGGCTTGCGCGGGAAGAAGTCCGCGCCCGCTGGCCTCCGCGCGGGAAGCGAATCCTTCCGCCTATAAGTGGTGCCCTCGCTCCTACTTCTCCCCCTTCTCCTCCTTCTCGTTGCTTTGGTCTTCCACCTCCATCGCGAGACACCGTCGGTGAACAGTTGTGGGGCGAGAGCGGCGACGTCCGGCGGCCTCGTCTTCCGGTTGTTGCCTCTGTTCCCTGGCTTCTTCCCCGCTCCGTTTGCTGCGGGGATTCCGTGGCGTTGGTCTTCCTCTACTCCGTCCACATCTGCTCCGTCGTGAGGCCGAACTGCGTCCTCTACTTCCAGATCTGCGTCCTCTACTTTCAGATCTGCTTCCTCTACGGCTAGATCTTCCTCCTCTCTGTTATTACGCCCCGAACCCTAGGTGAAATGTCTCCTCGTTGTCCTATCTTTTACTTGATGCTGCACTTGTTAGGATTTTGTTTTGTGATTTGTTAGGGTTTACTACATATGGCTTGGTTTCGATCTGTTTGGGTTTCGTACTGCTTTTTGTTAAGTACTTGATACCTCTTTATGGTGTCAATTTGCTCTGTTCTTGATTATTACTGTTGTGCATAATTTTATTTTTCATTGGTCGATGATGTGGTCCTAAATGTGCACTGATTTCATGTTTCATTTTGATATACATGTAGATGGATCCCTCTTTGAGTCGTGACATACTCTTAGGCAGGCAGCTGCCTTAACTGTTGTTATGGTTTCCATTGTATCCAGTAGACTTAAAAGGAAAAGCTCTGAACCTGAAACTCCCCAGCCTGACCCTGTACCCTTTGCAGTAATTAGGCTTGAAAATGAGCAGCACAAACTCAGGACCTTGACAATGATTTACAACTCCACTGATGCAGAGGGCATCTCTATGATTAGGATGAAGAGAACTCCTTTTTTGAGTTAGTAAATACTTTTAGAGAGAGGAGTCTAGTGAGTGACAGGGAGGGGGTGTCAGTTGAGGAGCAGGTAGCAATGTTCTTGCATGTTGTAGGGCTCAACCAAAGGTTTAGAGTTGTCCACCAGTCCTTTAGGAGGTCCATCCAAACAGTCCACAAACACTTCCATCAAGTCTTGTATGATGTTAGTGAGCTTAGGAATGAAATGATCAAGACACCTGGTAATGCCACTCACCCAAAGATCATTGGAAGCCATAGATGGAATCCCTATTTAAAGGTAAATGTAAACCTTGGGTTCATATCATTCATTTCAATAGAACCAGTATCTTACACATGGTTTTTAGGACTGCATTGGCTTCATAGATGGCACTCATTTCCTGGCAAGGGTACCTAGGCGTATGCAACAAGCTTTTAGGGGTAGGAAAAAGGACTCCACTCAAAATGTGATGGTAGCTGTCAATTGTGATTTAAAATTCAGTTATGTCCTAGCTGGCTAGGAGGGTTTTGCCCATGATGCAACTGTTTTGGCAGATGCTATTGACAGAGATGATGGGTTTAGTGTGCCAGAAGGTAATTCCACAAACATACTCACTACAAAATCCATGACCTATTCATTGCCACACTGTCTCACAGTAGCTGTCACATGTAGGTAAATTCTACCTGGTAGATGTTGGGTATGCATGCCGCAATGGCTTTCTACCTCCCTACAGGGGAGTGAGATACCATTTGTCTGAGTATGGGAGCACAAACAGGCCAACCAATGCAAGAGAACTATTCAACTTGAGGCACTCATCACTTAGAGTTACTGTGGAGAGGGCTATAGGTGCACTGAAACTCAGGTTTCGTATATTGGACAACAAGCCCTTCCACAAGTATAGGACACAAGTGAAGCTTGTAGTGGCTTGTGCCATTTTACACAACTGGATCATAGGCTTTGGTATTGATGAAGTAGTTCCTGGTGAGGATGGTTTCATTGGCTCTCCACCTGATCCTTCCAACCTGCCTCCAGCCCATCTTGATCAAGACAACAGTAACATGGCTGCAAAGAGGGATGCCATCTATAATGTAATGTGGGAAGGGAGAGGAACTAATAGAATTTGAATTCAGTTTGCTTACCCTGCTAAGGAACTCATGTTTGTTTGATGTTGATGTAATAATTTTAAGGACAATGTTGAGACCAATTTATCGATGTACTATTTCATTTGCCAACTCATTTTGTGTTATCTTTATGTATGTTTCCTCTCTAACTGTGGCATGTTGTTATCTATTCTTAAACATGCACACCAGTCCTAGGATGGCTTTAGGTCAGGGTGAGTTTGCTGCTGGTTCTGTTGTGCTGGATGAGCTTATTAGGGGTGGTAGTGCAGCTACTGTTGTAGCTGGTGCTGGTGGTTTTGCTCCTGTTGTAGCTGGTGCTGGTGCTGCTCTAGATGGTGCAGTACCTGTTGCTTTGTGGGTGGGGGTGTAAGGCTAATGAGGTGGACCAGCAACACCTCTGGTTTTATTGTTAGAAGGATGGCTGCACTTGTTAGTGATGGCAGCAGACCTGACAAGGTCTTCAAGGACAAGGATGTGAATTATGTGGCCAAAGCCCTTAAGGAATACTGTGGGGAGGTAGTGAGCCCAACTCAAGTGTACAATCATTTGAGGAAATGGAGGCAGAAGTGGTCTAGGGTTACCAAGCTCAAAGACCTTAGTGGTGCACTGTGGGATAACATAGCATGTGTCATCATGCTTGAACATGACCACTATCTTGGCCACTGCAAGGTAGCATTGATCTTCTTGTACCCTTTCCTTGTCTGTTCCTCCTTGCATTATCTTTGTCCTTACTCTGTCTGAAACTAGTTGTACCACAAACTGCAGGACCATCCTAAAGATGCAGAGTTCCTAAACTGCCCAATTAAGTTCTACACTGAGATGGAGTCCATATTTGGCAGTGCCATGGCCACTGGCAAGTTTGCACTTGGATCTGGTGAAGCCTTAGGGCAGAACCAGGTTGACAGTGCTGCTGCCAAAATTGATGGACCTCCTTTGACCCAAACCACCACAGAGAAAGTCCAGCATGAAACTGGAGAGGGTAGCAAGGCCACAGAAGTGCCCTCATCGGTTACGGGTGGGAAGAGGAAAAGAGGGAACTTCTCTGAGGATGAGATGCTCATGTTGACCAACATGTCGGATGTTGTAAACAATGTGGCTAATGCTCTTAGAGAGACTGGACCAACTCATGTTGATGGTAATCTTTATCTAGAGATGCCTGGGTTCACTGAGGATGAACTTATTGTTGCCTACACCTATCTCATGGACAACAAGGCCCAAGGCAGAGGTTTTGTTAACATGAGTGATGGTCATAGGACCATTTGGCTTAAGAACTTCCTAGCCAAAAACTACTACATGTAGTTGCACTATTGAGGATGGTCCTATGACAAGAGGGGGTTGACTGTTTGAGATGTATAGTTCCTCCACCCCCTCACCCACTCTCTTCTTTTGACAACAGAGCCTTTTATGCAGTTTGCTTGACCTTTTGACACCTGACCTTGGTGGTGTATTTTGGCTGGGAGGGTGGTTAACAATAGTTAATGATGTGATAAACATTTGAGCCCTTGGCTGTTGGGTTGAAAACTCTATGTAATGACTAATTTGGACCCTTTGTTGGGTCAGACCATTTGAGCCCTTAGCTTGTTTATTGTACTTGTTCTATCAATTTGCAACATGCTCGGTTGAACTTTTCTGATTCTTATATTATGCTATTTTCTTTTTGTTTTTCTGATTCTTATATACACTTGAGGACTGAGAATTTAAGGTCTATGATGCAAAAATTGATTAATGAGGTGGTTGCCTTACTGCATAGTTGTTCTTTTTGTTGTACTCAGTTGTACTGTTGCTATTTTCTCATGTCCATCATCTGGTCTCCTGAAATCATCCACTGTTAAGCAACTGTTGGGTCACCCCCAACTTGATGGCAATAGTGAATGCTTCAGAAGATTACATGATTGCCATGTATATGCTTTGGTCTTGCTGTTTCACTTGGTTCTCTTTGGTGTTTTATTTTGGCAGCTACCAATGACTAGATTACATGGTATGATGAACCAAATACTTTAATGCTGAGGCCACTAAATACATGTTTTAGCCTATGATGTCAGATTTACTATTATGATCAGGTCCCTACTGAACATAATAGTCGACTGAGGCATTTGAGTGGGTGCTCTGATTCTTAATACTGAGAATTATGCATATGATTTCTTACAGACAATGTCACCTTGGTATGTGGTATTCCAAGGGAAGAAACCTGAGATTTATTCCAGTTGGCATGAGTGTGCTCAGCATGTGCTAAAGGTTGAAGGGGCTATATATAAAAAAATATAGCAATTATGATGATGCTGTGAAAGCTTATAACCATGGGGTAGTTGCACCATATTTGCATAGAGGTAATGTGGGATCACCTACATAGGTAACAACTCCCCACATGTTGTTAAGTGGTGATGGAAGTGAAACTGGTGGTTACAGCTGGACTGAGAAGAATCTGATCATCTTGATCTTATTGATGATTGTGTTTGTTCTTTGGTGGAAACTTTCTATGTGCAAAAGCTGTTAGTTGTTCTCATTTGGCCGATGATGACACAATCAGTTGAGTGCATTAGCTGGCTACAATTCCTTTTGCTCTGTATAATCTGTCTTTGTGAACTTCATCCTATAATATGTTTCAAGTGTCTTGATGTTTTTCTAAGCTACTTTGATTGTATGTTGTAGCCAACAATGATATGCAGTAATTAATTGTATGTTAAATTTGTCTGAGACCAAGTATTGTAATAAGCACTAATTGTATGTCTTAATTACAAACTGCTGCTACTTGCCCAAAGAGGTATCCGTATTGATCATTGTACATTTTGAATTATGCATTGGGCCAGGCCGACCACAACCAGCTGCCAACCACGTTCCCAAGATGGCAATTGGTGGCGGTTAGCCTCTAGCCGGGCTGCCCACTTGGTCACAAACACAGACTTCGGCTCGGCCTGACTGGTTTCATACAACTACACAAACATGGTGCTTTGCACCACTTGAGTCCGGCTTGCCCAGGCCTGGTCGAGTCCGGCTGGTAAGGCTGGCCAGGTACAGGGTCGCAAACAGGCCCTATGTTGCACCATGCGAGCCTGACTCACTAGAAACGCAAATGAAATCCGTATCTGGAGAGCCAGGCTCTGGGCTGCCTTTTGCATCTGGAGAGACATGCTGAGACCTTGACACAGACAACTAAACATCTAAAACTTGTATCTGGCGAGCCTGACTGGGCAAGATAGAGGCGCTGCACCTTTCCGTCTCTCGGCGCGACGAGAAAAAAGCGGCAGTGCCGTGCAGGGGGTGAATTGAAAGTGGTGAAACGAACGCAACAAAGCCGAAAGCGTGCAGGGCAGCAAATGAGAAATCCGCCTGCCGTCCGTCGTCCACTGGTACTGGGGGCACCTTTACTTTCCTTGTCTATGCAAAAGCTAGCGAGAACAAGGGAAACGAAAGAGGCAAGAAGCCAAGAAGCGGCATCTAATCGCGTCGCCTACAGTACTTGCCTTTTGCCTTTGTCGTGTCGTCGACAAGCTGCTACCGTACTACTCTAGCTGCTACCATGTCTGATTCGTCATTAGGCGGGGGATTAAAGTACATTTGAATCCCATGAGCTGGCTAGTACCAGTCCAACCAACAGGTTAAAAAATAGACGATTTATAACTAATAGAAAGTCATTTGATGGCTCTTGTACACAGTACGTACTAGATAAATATACCATACTACAGCAACAATTAGCTGCAGGATTAAACCAGGGATCAACTGGCTTCCTCCTGCTACCAGCTAGTAATAACATATATACAGTAATTAGGTGTCTGGATCTAAACGTGCTCTCAGCTACAGTGGCACGTGTGACGGGTAGATGATGCGTCATGTAAATAAAAATAAAAAAAATATAAATAAAACAACAATTCAGCTACCGCGCCGGTGGATGCAAAGGCCACAGCACACTCCACGGCCCATCACCAGACGTAGTAGTATACTGCATGGCCCATCACCGTTGCTGGAGCCTGCCTGAGACCCGCCTGACCGACGCGCTCGGCCCGTTGGGCCGTCGAAACGCGACGCCGGCACATCCATCACATTCACAGATGATGGAGCTGCCGGGCTGGAGCCAGGAGCCTGACCATAGCAATCTCGAGCCCCGCGTTTGTCGCGGTGTCGCCTCCGGCTCCGGCTCCGGCTCCGGCTGCCGCCGGGCGCCGGTCTAGCACAGCTCCAGTGGCCACAGCTATGCTGCCGCTGCCGCTCCTCAGATTTGCGATTTGGTCCAGTCCAATCAGCGCTCTGCGCTCAGGTCCCGCGCCGCGGCATGCCGGCAGTCGGCACTGTATGGACGGTAGTACGACCGCCGTGGGCCTGCCTGCGCGTAGGCCGTGGGCTACGGAAGGCAGGGCATCAATGGCGATCTGATCGGGGTGGACCGCCGCAGAAGCCTCCTCTGCCACACCACCTGACCGCCACGCCACAGGGGAGTCGGAGGCGGAGGCGGGGACGGGCCGACCGCCGACGGGGAGCAATCAAATCCCCGTCTGAGAGGCCTGATCGCCTCGGCGGCACGGATTTGTAAGGGCGCAGAGGTGGGCATTGATCGCCTCCGCCAGTGTGCAATTCAATCACAGCCACGTCATGGTTCCTTCTGTACCGGAGCAGGAGTTTTTTTTTTACCAAATGAATTGAAGGCTCAGGTCAACGAGCTAGAGACCGGTTAAGGGTGCGTTTAGATCAAAAAAATTTGGATTTTGGTTCACTGTAGCATTTCGTTTGTATTTGGTAATTAGTGTCTAATTATGGACTAATTAGGTTCAAAAGTTTCGTCTCGTGATTTTTCGACCAACTGTAATTAGTTTTTTTTCGTCTACATTTAGTAATCCATGCATATGCCGCAAGATTCGATGTGACAGTTACTATACAAAATTTTTTGACAACTAAATGGGGCCTAAGCAACTGAGCTGAGGACCTACTACTTCATGGATAAGAAAAAAGAGTTAAATGGATTAGGGTTCTGGAACTTGTTAGTGATTTAGTGTTGTCACGATTGAACTTTAAAAATATATTTCTACCGTCCTAAACTTGTTAAGCGATACATATACATCTCTAAACTTTGAAAATGTATTTTTGATCTTCTAAACTTGTTAAGGTGGTACACACACATTTTTGCCACACGTACATTTTTGTTGACGTGACGTTGCTCAACGTAGTGAAACAAATATGCACCAAATGTCCTAAAACTCAATCGGCATCCTCCACAGAAAGGTGCTCGTCCATTATGAATGATAAGAAGGGTAGCATCAACGGCTGAAGGACGCGCGCAGAAAGCACGACCCTAGCTACTGATGACGTTTCTCCTAGTCGCAGGTCACCTCGCGTGCTCTAGCTCCGGTCGTGTAGCTCCCACGGCGACGACGACTACATTCATGGTTGTGTTTCAAAGCGTTTGGTGCATGTTTTTTTTTCGCATGCTGTGGCACTCCCGAGGATCTTAACAATCTACTCCTACTTATCAGTGAGTACTCACAGTACTCGAACGACCAAATGAGGCGAGATGGTTTACGCTTCCACAAGGAAATTGGAGCATCTCCAATCCTTTAAAATTTGGCAAGTCAATCAAAAAACACTCTCCAACAGTTTGTCAATTGGACTTATCAATTCTACACGCTTACCAAAAGATTGCATCGGTTTGTTATTTTTGTGAGCACGCAACGGCTTGCCATCCTCTCGCCCGCGAGTCCTCCGCTCGGTTTTCCACATGCAAGTTTCCTTCCTTTTTAATCTTCTTTTTTTATTTGACAAATGAGAAATAATAAATTGTTGGAGATGACCTCTTTCCAACTTGATAAATTATTATAATAACTTGCTAAAACACAAGATTTGACAAGCAAATTGTCCGAAAGCTTAGTTGAAACCGCCCCGGATCCCATACGTTTAGTTGTAGCTAAACTCTCTATGCATGTTGGTTCCAATCCCAAATTTCCAATACGTAGGGCATGCAAGATCCAACTTTTAAGAGCGGCGGCGGCGGCCCAAATTTGAAATGTACCGACGGAAGATGGTCTGTTCGTTTGGCAGGATTATTCAACACTGTTCTGGTTGGATTTAAGTCGGCTGAAAAGCCAAACGACTAAGCTAAGAATCGATCATTTCTCTCGTCACCGGTCTCAAGAAAAGACGTACAGTACAGTACTCCACGCCGGCAACAGTAGCCGTTCACCCATATTTCGAAAACGTGCGTACAACTCCGCGTGACCCCCGGCACGTCGCGATACTAGCTGAGTACTAGCTAGGAGTAGGGTGTACTATACCTCCTACGTGTACTGTGAGCTCTTCATGGTAGACAACAGTGCCGGCCGTTTCGTCTGGCGTGGCCGGCCGTCGAGCACGCGGAGCCGTCCGGCGTGCGCGGCAGAATTGGAATTATACGCCTCTACTGTACCTCTGCTGCCATCGGATCGGAATTCATTATACGTATGTACTCCTCTGTCGTCAAACTTGCGAAACGATCGCGTCACTCCACTCCGTGGCGTGCAGGAATACTACTACTTACTACAGTACAGTACTACCAAGGTGTGAACTGTGAAGTGAAGTTCAAAATATTGGAGGGTTTCAAGTTTTGAATCCGGGCAAAATTTGTGCCCAAACCGATGATGCATTGGGCGCTGCTGGGCGACCTCGAGAGAACCGGGATCTCGTCTCGGTGCGTGCGACCCGCTTGCCCTGCACAGTACTACTACTAGTCTAGTAGGCGGCCGGCAGCGCCACGGAATGGAAGAAGAGAATAAGCCGACAAGCACGTGTGCCTCTGCTCGCATCGGATTCCTGCGCGCGCCTTCCGAGGCCTGCCGGTGCGAGGAGGGGCTTGGGGAAATTACGCCCGTGCCCCGTCTCGGCCTCGCGGTCTCGAGCGGCTCGGGCGGGCGGGCAGGCAGGCATTGCACCCGTTGGGTGTTCCGGCGCGCCGCGACGTTGCCAGCAGTGCGGGCCTACCGCACTGCCACATGGAAAAAACGGCACGCGACGTCGTGGGTCCGACCCCGAGAACAAGTGCAATGGCCTCAGCGTACTTTTCAGATACAACCCTGTTTTTTTTTTACTTTGGTGCCGGCAGACCATGTTCTTGCCTGCGCTTGCTTGATTTGGCCTGGCTTGGTCAAGGTCCAATACGATGAGAGACTTTTTTTTTTGGATCCACTAGACTCAACCAACTACTGTTTCTTACTGTCTTGTTTTTGTAGTTGATATGGCCAGGTGACTCATTGTTTATGTAGTTGATAAATCGATTTTGACCGTTTTTTACTGTTTTTTTATGAGAAAAAAATACGGTGGTATCATAACTGATAAGTCGAGTTAATAATTTAAGTGAACAAGACGTATAACATATGTTATAAGTTCAAAGGAAACCAGCTAATAGCTAATTGTTAGCTGGATGGTAGATAAGAGTATACGCTATTAATTGAGGATTTATATAGGATCTCACTGTTTGCTACCGCTGCTGCTGCTAAACCAGGACGTCGAGGGGGCTTGCAGCTGTTGATTAGCTGCACGCAGCAACAGAACCATTGTTATGGTAGCTGAATTATTTACCATGTATAGAGAAAAACAAACAAACCAACCATAACTTCTGGATACCTACCCGCTGCTTGTTTCCTTGACCGGCAACGGCACTGTGCACGATTCTATGGTACTACACGCACTCTGCATTCTCCTGCGCTGCCGCAGTCACTGAAATCCACCGCCCAAAGCGAGAAAACGGAAAAGTACAGGGACCCAGGCGTAAATTTGCTCTCCCGGCCCCAGGTCAAAATCCTGCACACGCCGAGCCCCCCGAGGCCCGTGCCGACCCCTACGCATTTCAAATTCCCTCGGCTTTCCCTTCCCTTCTCTTCTCCCTTCGGCCGCCGCTCCTCCGGCCAGGCCAGGCCAGCCTTCAAACACCTCGCCGCCAGCCGCCGTGCCCGTCCCGGAGTGGACGGGCGCTAGAGGCCGGTACCCCGTTCTCTCCCGGCATGGACAGCGACGACTTGGAGATGTGCGACGCCGCCTCCTCCACCCCGCCCTCGCCCGGCGGCAGCGGCGGCGGGGTGGGAGACGGAGAGGAGGAGGAGGACGCGGCGGGGGGCATGGACGACAGAGGAGGCGGGGTGATGATCATGGAGGTCTCGTGGTTCCAGGTGGACCTGGACTACGAGTTCGACGCGCCCAGGTGGTTCGACCTCACCCAGGAGGAGGCGCCGTTGGATGCCGCTGCGGCGCAGGAGTGGTTCGCCACCGCCCCCAGCTACCCACCCTCTCGTGCGTTCTCTCCCCTCACTCGCCTCGTGATTTCTAGCTTTGTGTCTCCGCGCGCGTGGAGGGCTGATTCGGGGTCGTACGGGAATGGAGGGTTGTCCTGTGCGATCGACTCTTGTGTTTGAAATGCAGCTCTCCTGCGTATTCGAGAAAAAAAATGCGATGCTCTAGCATTCCTCCTCCGATATGTGTTACCGCAGGATGAGTTGGGGGAATTCGATGGGTTTAGGAAATGGGCCATTTCGCGAGTTTTTTCTTCTTCTTATTGATATTAGTTTCCCGTCCGCCTCAATGCATAAATGATCGGAGATGGTTGCGGAGTCGTTGGTGGTGGTGTTTTCAGGGTAGAATAAACAGATAGGCGCCATTTGATCTTTTCAGCGCTCGGAGAAACTTTGGTGCAAAGTTGAATTTGTCCCCCATGTTAAGCCCCATTGACCGTTAGAAAATTTGTGAGAAGCTGACTGTTTCTCAATGTTGGGGTTAGGCTATGATGGTCAAACGTCACCCATCCAGGATAAACTTCCATGATTAAAATGTTTGCATGGAGGTCTCCGGTTTCTAGTTATTAAATAAACTGGTGTAGACATATAGAGGAGCTTGATTGCCAGAAGCTCAGAACCAGAAACCTTGACACAAGAAGGAAAACAAAAGATACAGAGTGAATGCGAATGACTAAAAATAATAATAATAATTGGCGTTGGCGATCACATTTGCTTGTGGCCATATCACTTATTGTTATGATGTCATTTCATCATGTCATGAGAAAGCTCATGCACTTTCTGTTGCCAGCTATGTGGTTGAGAAGTTGGCTGCTAGTTATTATGGAAGAAGCTCTTTAGATATCAGAGATAGCTGAGGTGGTAGCAGTGTATCACCACATTGGGCTTTTATGTTGTTTCATGAGTATTGGTATAGCTGTTTTTCATTATTCTGTAACACTGTCTGATGGGGAGTATAGTGATGACTACATCTTATACAGGGGATTTCAAAATTACTTGCGATGATTCAGTACAGTGATGTTAAAATGCAAAGTCATGGAAACTTGCGATGATAATTGTTGACGAATTCCTTGTACAGAAATGTCTCGCATGTTACTTTATCTTTCTTTGTATTCCTATCAAATAACCTTTTATCTTTTTGTATCTGCAGCCTTAATTGCAAAGATGTTAGCCGAAGACCTTGGATTACAAACCATTAGAAGCGTTGCAGATACAAATGCTTTGCATTGCTCTACAGCTTCTCATGAATGTTCCAGTGGCGTGGAGCAAAAAATCCATCGATTTGAAGGTATTGAAAATCTAAATTCTAGCATTGAGTTTTCCAGAAGCTTACTATTTCGTTTCTAATCTGTTTGATGATTTGGTTATCATCTATATTACATTTTACTAAATAAGTGATTGAATCAGTGTTTATGTGCTCTTTTGTTGATGCTTGGGTGTTACAGTTAATTCTAAGCATTGCTGTTAGACTTTTTAGAATTATTGGAATCGTAGTAGCAGAAAACAAAAGAACCCCAAGCTTTCTTGAAAAAAATGTTGATTCCTAGATAAATCCTTTTATAGATGCAAAGGTGCTTGCTAGATTACACATTGACGTGTCTGACAATATGCCTATCCCTAGCATGGCAATAGACAGAATTTCAAACACCTAAAAGGACTGAACAAACTCTTGAATCATTTTCCTAACACATAGGAACTCTTTCCTTGATTGCCTGAAATGGAGTCTTTTTACCAGCTGCGTGCTTCAATATTTTTGTTGATTTCTTACAGAAGTTTAATTTCTTTACTGCTAAAATAGGGCGAAGACCATGCAATGGTGCATTGGAAAATGAACGCCGATCTCGCTTCCGAACTACCATGAAGGTCACTTCCTTGAGAGGCTCCACACTGATGAAGCCTACAGCCAGTCAACTAGCGAGGCAAAACAGACACGTGGAAGTAAAGAATCTGACACAGTAAGTAATTAAATTTGCTGACTTTTGTGAAGTTTACGTGGCTTGACTATAAAATAATTTGAAATAGCATTATAATGGTTGATTCTGTGAACCACCTTTCTAACTTAAATCCTTATATTTATTTAACCAACTTGCACTATATCTGCTGTTTGGTTTATTCATGTAGATGAACCATAAGTAGTGAAATATGCATTCTTACTATCATATGCTACTCAATTAGCTTTCAACGAATGTCAAATTTGTGGCATATGTCTTGTTTAGCTAACTAAACAAATACTTCATCAGGTTTGTGATTACCTTTTTTTAATCTCAGTTTGATTTGTTTTCAGGAATAAAAAGCTAGTGGGAGTTAGAAGCGAGAGAAGTACCATAAGCTCAAACGATTGCACTTACCAATCTGCTAAAAGACAGAGATTAGAGAATGGGCATCTCAACAAGGTATTGCACAATTTTCATGTGGAGATGTGATATTTGCCAAATTTTCATGTTCTTGTTTTTTTTTTGAACTCTGAACTAATTTACAATGTTTTAATGATGTCAAACACAACAGTTAATGAACTTTCTAATGTCTTCTCTACCAAGTGGTAGTTTCATTTGTTTCCACTTGGAAGCAAGTATTTTTTTTCTTCACCAAAAGAGTAGCTAATTTTTTCCTCTACATGTGGCGTTACCAGTTGTTTTAACTGTGCTCTCCAGTGTTGGTACCAAAATGAATAAAACTTGACTCCTAAGCTGCATATAGCATGTTTTGATGCTTGGTCAACATGCAAAATGTTATGGGTTCTCTTTTGCATTTATAGTCATGCATATTATTCCTGTGTTTTGATGGGAAATCCTAGTTTTCTTCCCGTAGAAACTGAGACTTATGTTACTGTAAGTAGCAACAGTTTCAGAAGTTGGGAAATATGCAAATAACTTCTAATTCTGGGGAAAAAAACATCTTGATGTGAACTACTTCCTCCATTCCAAATTATAAGACTTTTTGTTTTTTCAAGATGCATTGTTTTTATTATGCATCTAGACATACTATATATCTAAATACATAGCAAAAGCTATGTGTCTAGAAAAGCCAAAACATCTTCTAATTTGGAATGGAGGGAGGAACATTCGTTCATACATTTAGTTAGATGTAGATACTGCATAGTCAATTGCTATCTTGAGTTATTTTTGTGAGCCTAAAGGTACAAATTGATTAGTTGATACTATTTATTGAATAATTTTGCTTCTTGCTCTTTACTGAAGCTATTCGCTTGTGGTACAGGATGCTGCTACTACTACCCAGCATGAGTTTATCCATAAAAATCATGAAAAGGTGACAGCTCTGAAAACCATCTGCTTAAATTGATTATAAATCGACATTTTTATGCTGGTTCTCTTTCAGGTGTTGTAACGATGCAGTTCTTACTTGCTAATTTTGTAACTAGTTGCCGCTGCTGTGCTGTCTTAAACCGCCTTCTGTAAAGATATTGCTGTTATGTGTTATGTTACAAAACATAGTTTCTATTAGTTCTCCGCTCTCCCTCAAATCTTGCTTGACAACATTCTTATGGATTCTACAGAATGTTATGAATCGTAACATGGATCGGCCCGCTGGTCTGCCCAGATTGAAGATTACAATTCCTAGATCACCTGATTTGGCAACAAAGCTGAGAGCGGATAGATCAAAGGCTCTAAGATCAGTGTAAAGTCATTTTCTCTTAATTTCATGTTTTTATTTCCAAACATAAGGTACTTACATTATGGTAGTTTTGATTTGAAACATTCTCCTGTAACTTGTCAGGCCAATTAATCCAAAGCAGTTAAATCAACGAGTTACACCACATGCTCCTACAGTCCAAGTGGAATCAACTAGAAAGGTTGGGAACATCATGCATTTCTTAATTATTTAATTGATTATATGAATTATGTTTAAATTAGTCTCACAGCCTTGAAAAATAATGAGCAAATTGGCTTCTAGGAATATATGCTTAGTTGAGATATGCTCCCCAGCTGCATGATCTATGGAAAACTGTTAATCTAATATCCTAGGTGTGATTTTATTAAATTTACCTCCCAAGAAATGAATGATTTTATAATGATCTGGACTATTGCGCTCAGGACCCTGGTATTGCACCCAAAAAAATCCCCCTCGCTGTGATCGCTGGCTGTGGCTCTGGTGCATCACCGGCAGGTAATGGTGCACTGCGCCAGCCTAGCGCCAGCCTGGGTGATGGTGTAAGCTGGCCCAAGTATGGTTTGGCCCAATAATAAATGGTCATGGGCCAGGGTTTGGGGTTTTGACCGGGGTCATACGGTCTCTTCTTAATTATGATGTTGTCGTGGGGATGGTTCTTCCCTCACTGGTCGAGTATTGAGTTCAGGGAAACCAATACATTCGTACATCACTGATTCACTACCTGAATGAGCTTTGCCTTCTGTTATTTATCCTTATACAATATTCAATCAAATTTCATAGTTGAAGATGTTCTGTTTGCTCCTATTTTTCCCTAGTAGTTGAGTTGGTCTGCTTTTTAGGAACAGTCGCTAAGCTACTGGATTTACCATATCTAAATGCTTTACTCTCTTTCTTGTACAGTTGTAATGCTGTATGCTTAGTTTCTGGTTCAACTTGAAAAAAATGATCTCTAGCAGGTAGTTCAACCTCTTCGGGCTACTGGTCATCAGCATGCACGCAGACAACGTGTGGATGTTGGGTCAAATGGGCCAGCATGTACATCCAATCATACAAGGCACCTTAAGAGGTTATCTGTTTTATATGCACTTTTTTTTCAGCACACTACCCAAATTCTCCTACTGTTAGACTGTTATAGGATGTTAAAATCACCTAATCTATCGATTGCATCTGTCAAGGCATGATTTGATCTAGCAAAAGGTGATCAATAAAATTCGTTTTTGTGAGCACTCTATGCAGCACCTTCAATTTTTCTAAAACATGAGCAATTTGGGCATGATGTAACAGATACATTTCTGCAACCTTTTGTCTATTAATAAACAAATGAACTTATGCAACCTTTTGTCTATTAACAAATGAACTTATGCATGTTTTTGCTGTTGTCTTGTAGCAGTGTAGATAACAAACCTGAAGATTGCAGAGATGATCTGTTTAAATTTAAGGCCCGGCCCTTGGATAGAAAGGTAGTTGACATTAATAATATCTTCTTTCTACTCCCTCCGTCCACGAAAGAATCAATTCCTAGAATCCGTGTCAGTCAAACTTTTTTAACTTTGACTAACTTTATAGAAAAATGTAACAACATTTATGACTTAAAATGAGCACCATGTTAAAATATGTTCTTAGCTAAATCTAATGATATTAGTTTGATATTATACTTTTTAAAACTTTATTCTAAAAATTTGGTCAAGGTTGAAAAAGTTTGACTTAGGATTCTTCATGGACGGACGGAGTATTTGTGAGCTCGTTTTATGATGGTTCTTGTCCTGCCGTATATTCATACAGCAAATGCAACTGGTTCATCTGTTACCTTTCTTGTCCTGCCGTATATTCATACAGCAAATGCAACTGGTTCATCTGTTACCTTCTTCTGTGAAAACAGATTTTAGCGAGCAAAGGTGATGTTGGTGGTTTCAATGCGCAAAACGGAATACAACTGTGCCAAAGGTAATTTTTATAGTGATACTCACATTTTCCCTTCTATATTTTCTTTGTTGCTCGTGACTGGAAGAAGATAACTCCTCGATTTCTCAAAATACGTGCATCTTGTGATTTTAAACCGTAGGAATTTAACCTATCAACAGGGAGGAAAGGCAATCCAGCTCCGTTGTCTGAACTATTTAACAAGGTTTGTATGCATATAATAGCATGGGAGGCTCGTCACCATGTTGATTACACTAACATTTGCTTGAATAATTTTGGAAGCTTTCTTTAACTGCGGGAGCACACCAAAATCGTGGAGTAGGGCGTCAGATCAGTGATCTGCCAAATTATGTCACTACTAAGGTTGTCTTGTTTCCCATTCACTTCTTGTTTGTACTTGTTCTTGTATCTCAATTCGAAGCGCTCAAAGATCACTTTTATTGTATTGCAAGGACTGCAAAGAGAACATGATCAGTAACATGCACCGCTAGTCTGGTAAGTACTCAGTAATGTTCATCTTTCAACTGTCATGTTGTTTTACTAAGTCATGTTGTTTTACTAAGTCTCTTTTAATGCATGACAGACACCCCTTCCATTTGTTTTCCCTTTCCAGACCCATGTCAATGAAGTAGAATACACAGGATTTCTCTTTTGATAGTTAGAGCCTGGTTCAGACTCAACGTCTCTCCACCGCACAAAGGTAAATATTTACCGCAGCAGCATCGCCACCACATAATTGCATTGTCTTGTTGACATTGCACCCGCTAAACTCGTGCAGGCCGAGCGTTTGTTTTGGTGTTTTGGACAGTTCTGACTCGGAATGAAGCTCACATCCTCTTCGTTTTAATTAACAAGATGAAGACATACATCATGTGACATTTAGGGCACCATCGCTGAGGTGCATCGCCTGGGCGACATCGGTGTGGTGTGGAGCACCGTTTCTCGTCTCGGCCATAGGAGTTGCTGCTGCTGCTGCTGGGCCGCTGCAGTTTACCATTGTCTCTCAGCTGCCCGGAGCCAATGAGCCATGGCTGTGATGGGATGGTTTTTGTACAGCAAGTGATAAACCATAGCGCATAGTGTCACTGTGGGGGCGTCTCACCCGGTGTATCTGCAGTCCTGCGGCGTTCGTTCCGCAGCGACTCCAAAGTGTAACATATTGCAATCGCCTTGGCAAGGAAGGTCGACCGTGCTCTTCTCGTCTTCGCCATCCCCCCCCCCCCCCCCCCCACCACCACCACCAAACGCAAAAATCCGTTGCTGCTGTCAACAGTACTGCCAGCGCCAGGAATCTCCTGTCTGGGATCACAGTCGATGTGACCAATGCTGCCACTGGTGCTGGTGCTGATCGCTGACTGGTGATTGCTGAGACCTCAGAGCTGCCTAGTCCACGCATGGCAGCACTCCTGGTCCCCTGAGGAGTGGCGAGTCCGTGGCGGAGTGTGGCGACCGAAATCACCGCCGCAGTTTGTGCCGGGATTCGGTCGCCACACTCCGCCAAGGACTCGCCACAGCTATTTCCGACATGAGTGACAGATGCCTATGCCGGTAGCCTGTTGTCCTGCTTTTCCTTGTTATGGCCCACCTCGCTCTCTGCTGCTAGCTGGTTTCAGGACCGTGTTGTACTACGTACAGAGTGCAGCAGAACATGGCAGTGCAGGCGTGGCGAGCAGGGCACCATCCAAACAGCAGCCGGAGTTCTGTGCGGCCGCAGCGTGGCGTGGCGAACTTGGCTGGGAACCAACGCCTTGAGAGAGCCACGAACAAAGCGCCAGTCCTGCACCTGCGGCAACGCTAAGGGATGTTTGATTCTGTGGGAAATTTATTACCGTGTCATATCGAATCTTCGACACTATTTAGTGTATTAAAAATAGACTACTTATAAAACTAATTACATACCCTGTGGAATTAACAAGACGATTCTTTTAAGCTAAGTTAATCTATAATTAACAAATGTTTACTGTAACACAACATTGTCAAAACATGAACAAAGGCTTAAAGATTTCTCGCGAAGTTGCCTTCGACGTTGACAAATTATTATTTTTACTTAATACATTTTAAATAGACGAAACTAGAGACAGGATTTCGATGTGACAGGTTGCGTGTGAACCAACGGGCCTAAACATACTGCGATACGTACCTTACCTGACGAGTTGCGGATTCTCGCCGTGTTTCTCATTCTCCCAAATCTCAATGCGTGGTAACCGCCTCAGACAAATCACCTGGTGTACAGTATGTACTAGTACTAGCTACAGAGTACAGACAGCCCGCTGGTGCACTGGAGCAGATTTCGCTGTTGCTGTAGATGTGGCAGCAGGAATCTCTGTCCCTCGTTGACAGTTGTGTCGAGCCGAGGCGAGCAGTGCTAGCCGGCGCACGGCACTGCGGTTCAGGATCAGGGACCCAGGTGTGTAGTACCCGGTTGGGTCGGCGGTCAAGTGCGCACATCGGTTTGTCCCATCACCTGCTCACTCCTCCCACGTCGCGTCGACGGCGGACCCCGCGCCGTCTGGCCGGAGGCTGTGCGTCCATCCGTCAGCTCGTCGTCGGCTGGCCAGCCGCTGCGATATTCCTCAGTGGCTCAGACTCGTCGCCGCCATGAGTGTTCGTGTGATGCTCGTGCCAAGAGCGAAGGTAAACAAACGAAGGGGTATCCAAAAGAAACGGTGTAGATGGGATCACGTTAACTGCTAATCCTATCACTTAACTGCCGTGTGGATGCATGGGATCACAGGCTGAAGGAGTGTCTGTTGCGAGACACCGTTTCGTAAGGCTGTTTCACCTGTCGCTCATCATTCCAGCACGGGGCGACACTGTTCGGGGGCGCGCTCGTCGTGAGCTGCAGCAGCCTGCGGGGGTGGCGCACAGGGCAGGAGACATGCCAGTGGGCGCGGCTCTGTGCGCGTCGACGCGTCACGCACGGCGCGTGCGTTCTACATGGCTCTGCCCTCCCTGCGCCTGCTGCTAACAGAAGCCTTCCATGCTCCCAGCTCAAAGCGAGCAGCGGCGTCTGCCGGCAGGTCGCGGGTCGCATGGTTGGGTCTAATCGGAGAAGGCAGCCGAGAAGACTGTTGATTGCAGTTGCAGAACTGCCATTGACTAGCAGACGACGATACAGAGCTCCACCACTCGCGAACCGGCCTGTGTCTGTGTGTGTAGTACTGTAAACAGCCATGGGCTTCGACAGACACGGCCTCCAGAGCAAAGGGTTTCACCCTTTCAGTGCAAAGTTTTCGCCCTTTCAGCCATACCCAACCCATACACTGGTACACAAACAGAGACCGTGAACGAGCCGAGCCATACAGGACCGTTGCAGCCTGCAGCCATACCCATACACACTGAACTACCAACAGAGACGTACAGTACACAGCAGGAAAGGGAACGCAGTGCAGCTCATAAATAGCAGCCAAAAAAAAAAACGGTGATGCATTCATTTACAACGACCCTCTGCCAATGCAGGTTGCATGTTCCATTCAATGCGGTTCCTTCCAGATCCAAGAAACCTCTGCTGAATCACGGACGCATAGATTGGGGCTCAGATTCATGCGTTCACGGAACCTCGTGCCATGTGATTACACCAAGGAATAACCAATGAACCAACCACTGCCTGCAATTCCGTCCTAGCAGCAGCAGAGTTACCTCTCCTCCTTCCATTTTGGACTACTACACTTGTCACTCTAACCAACATCCAGAAGAACAATGTGGCATCGATCGTCTCCATCTACTGCGATCTCATAATCCTACCGTCTATTTCCTGCACTGTGCTACTATTCTCTGCTTTGACTACCTTCTTCCTTCCATCTCTCTACTTGGGAGAAAATTTTCTGGGGGATCGGAGTTAGGGGGGAGATCGAGTGAGGATCATGACGACAGTGTGTGCTTGGATATGACCTCGCCGAACCGCACGAACCACTGCTCATCAGAGGAGCTATTATCGCCGATATCGTCAGACACGCCACCGCCGTGCTTCATGTCGGCGGCCGCCGTCGCGAGGAAGCGGTGTAGTCGCCGGCTGCCGCCGCCTTCGTCGCCGCTGTAGGCTTCGTGGCGGGCGGCGCCGGCAGCAGGGAGAGCAGCACCCTCGCCACCTCGTGCATCGTCGGCCGTCCACGGGGTGCCGCTTCGTGCACAGCAGCGCGAGCTGGAAGGCCTTCCGGACCAGGTTCATGTCCGTGCACGTCACTGATACCTCTGAGTCCACCGCCTCCATCACCGTGTTGTCGTCGGCTTTTGAGAGTATCTAACACATCCAAACGCAGCAAACATGTATATATATAATATAGTATCATCATGCAAGGCAAATTAAACCATTCCAAGAAATCACACGATACTTTGAAATGTTACGGCTTACCAGTTGGTGCAAGTTGGATTCATTATCGACGGCTTTCTTCCCGGTGAGAAGCTCGAGAAGGACGATGCCGAAGCTGTAGACATCTGATTTCTCATTGAGCTGGACGTGCGGGCATACTCAGGATCAATGTACCCAATGGTTCCAAGCACGTAGGTGGAGGCATGGGACTTGGCAGCCGGGACGCATTTGGCGATGCCGAAATCAGAGAGGTGCGCTTCGAAGTTCTCGTCGAGCAGGATGTTTGAGGACTTGACATCCCTGTGGATTATGCGAGGGTTGCAGTCATGGTGAAGATAGGCCAGTCCTTGCGCAGCACCCACTGCAATCTTCAGCCTTGTGTCCCAATCAAGCTTCACCTTCTTTGATGGACCTGAAAATCATCAGAGATATGTTTAATGAGGGCATCTTGCTAAAGACTAAAGAGTGCATGGAAGGAAGGAAGCAACACGAAGAATACTAACCATGAAGAAGATCCCACAGGGAACCATTTTCCATGTAATCGTAGAAAAGAAGGTTTCCATGAGGAGAGAGTGAGAAGCCATGAAGGCTGACGAGATTCCTGTGTCGGATGCTACCGATCGTCTCCAGTTCCGTCTCAAACTCACGCAGGCTGTGGTTATACTGACTGTAAAGTCGTTTGACGGCGATAGCCTTGTGGTTCTTGAGATCACATCTGTACACAGTGCTTGATGCCCCATAACCAATGATGTATTTCTCGCTCAAATTCTCGGTCAACCTCATTATGTCTTCATAGGTATGGACGGCCATGTCCATTTGAAGAACTACTAGCTTTGGTGGCCCTGAAATATTTTTATGATCAAGAAAAGTAATAGATGAGTGTAAAACATATTTGGACATGGCTCTGGAAACCTTGCACTCCCTCTATCCAAGGGGTGACTGGCATATGCACAAACCTTGCACTGGCTTGTCAGATCCTTTCTCAGGTGGCTGTGGCTGATTGGTTTTGTATATTGCTAGCAGCATAATGCAGAGTAATATGACGAAGCCTAAGATAATGCAAGCAACCGCCGTCCGAGAAATATTAACTGGAGTAAAAGTTATGTAAAAGCTTGAGTTAGAACTTAGACAAAAAATAGACCAGTGGCTGCACAGGACTTGTTTGGTACTACCTTTTGTTCCATGAGAATGTCCACAGCTGGAGTCTTGGCAGTAAACATGGAGCATCGGATTACCCATGAAGCTGCATTTAGATAAGGGTTCCTATGAGAACCTATGATTCAATAAGAAAGGGATATCAATGACCACAGATACCTTTCCGTTGGGAACTTTGAGAAGTTTTCTGCCGATGGGATGTGTCCAGTAAAGTTGTTGTATGATAAATTTCTGAAATGAAAATAACACATGTTTTAATGCTGGGGAATTAATTAACCATGCATGCTGTTAGGACTTGGGACAAAGTTAGCACAAAAACAAACATACAAGGTAATTAAGCTGAAGCAGTCAGCCAGCTTATCAGGGATCTCCCCAACCAAACTGTTGTTGTTAAGAATCCTGTGCAATAAAATCGCAGTTCAGTAGAATTCTTACGCAGAACATATAGTAACACGAAGGAGAACTTACAAGCTATCAAGGTTTTGCAGCTGTCCAAGTTCTTCAGGGAGATGACCAGATAAGTTGTTGCTGGATATGTCACTGTACATTTAAAGAATAGTTCAGATGAATCATATGGTTGCACGATTACTAGAACACATCACAAAGGATGTTCACTTACATTACTTGGACACTTTTCAAGTTTCCAAATTCAGCAGGCACGGCTCCAGTAAGATGGTTTTTACTCAAATTCCTGCATGAACAGTTGTGGACATTAGGCAAACCATCCACATAGATAACAAGAATTCTAAAAGGTAGATCTCGACATACAATTCAAGAAGATGCTCGAGATCACCAATAGTAGGAGGAACTGGTCCAGAGAATTCATTGTAGGAAAGATCTCTGTGCCACAATCAAGGAAGAAGGTAGTTATCAAAATGAAGTGGCTGGCTGGCTGCAAGCCTGCAACCTTACATGCAACTCAGAATTCATAGCACTAGGCAACAGATAAAATGGATCTCCTTACAGTGTGTCCAAGTTGACTATGTGACCAAGCTCAGAGGGAATCAAGCCTTTGAAATTATTTGAAGAAAGGTTCCTGTATTCAATTACATGTCAGGTCTGGTAAAATGAAACAATAATGCATCATGAAGTGCAACAATTGTAAGAAAACTGCTGTTAATACTCACAGGTATGTCAAACTATCCAACTTCTGGAAACCAGCAGGGATAGAGCCATTCAGTCTATTGCCATACACATTGCTAAGAACAAAACACAAATGATAAGCATGAGAAACGTATAGCTTTTCGGTTGAATACTGTGACAAATGCATGCTTACAAACTTACAGTTTGTTCAGTGCACTGCAAGAGCTGATGTTTGCAGGAATATGACCCTCAAGATTGTTGTTGGCAAGATTCCTAGACAAATGTAGAACTTATCAGAAATTGCACAGACCAAAATAAACACTAATTTGCATACTTCCATACAGGATAGGTTCTTACAGTTCAAATAACTCTGTGAGTTTGCCAAGCTCAGCTGGGATTGTGCCCACTAATTCATTGTCATTCAGCTGCCTGGATGGAACAAATATTGGCATTCATTAAAATTATGCACAATAGCAGCACAAAATTATTTTGTAACAGTAACTTACAGGTAGCTAAGTTTACTCATGTTCCCCAGTTCCGGTGGTATAAGTCCAGTGAGTTTGTTGCCATGTAAATAGCTGAAACGAATGGAGATGAAACTATTAATAAAAAGAAAAGAAGATAGCTTTGGGAAAGAAGAATATTGGATACTAACAGTTTGCCTGTGTAGGACAGGTTGCCAAGTATCGGAGGAATCGGCCCCACCAGTTCATTCTCGCTAAGGTCACTGAAACAATTTCAGAGAATGAACTCAGTATAGGCTACTAAAGACGGAGAAACCAATAAGCATGGAACCAAGTGTCATTTTTTTTTTGTACTCACAGGACAGCAAGAGCCTGCATGAGCCCAATCACTTCTGGAATTTTGCCAATCAGTCTATTTCCTTGAAGTGACCTGTAAAACAACAATGCAAAGATCAAACGGAAGGACTGCATGGTACATATGCATAAGGAGATAAGTATGCTTAAGTATAGAAGATATGAAGACAACAGGAGGACTTACAGTGTGGCTACTTGAAGGTAACCTATGTTGTAAGGTATTTCTCCAGAGATTTGGTTGTATGAAATATCCCTGCATTCCATATACGAAAGGAAGATGAGCATCATAGCGCATCCTAAGGAGAACCGAAACACCAACAGAATCACTAGAACCAACATACAGAATCTCAAAGCTAGTGCAGTTCCCTATTCCCTCTGGAATTGTTCCTGTGAGATTGTTCCCCCTAACATCACTGCATATATGGAAGGCAACCAATGTCAATAAGATCAAGCTGCAGCTTATGCATCAGGACATACAATGGAGCAGAGCTGTAAACTTACAAGTACCACAGGCCAGTCAGTTGGCACATATCAGGTGACAAATTTCCAGTCAGTGAATTACCCCTCAAGCCTCTGAGGATCAAGATAACAGAAATGTTATCACCTGAAAACATGTTCTCAAGTGGGAAAAACAAAAAGATGTAGAGCTCTTACAGGTATTGCAGTACTTCATTCCAGTAGATCAACCTGGGGATGTCGCCGGTAAGCTTGTTCTGCGCCAGATCCCTATTACAATTTACAAAGGGACAAACGAACATTTCATTACCACGACAGCATAATAAGTGGCAAAGAATGTACACAAAAGGAAATGCCTTTGGTATGCGCGATAAAGCACAAAAAAGTAGGTGAAACAAACAGAACATAAATCACCAAATGTGTCCAGCAATCACAAAAGAAGTAAAAGGGTCACGGATAGAGAAAGGTCCCAGGAAGCTCACAAGGTCTTGAGATTTGGAATCTGGGACAATGTGGAAGGGATGGGTCCCGTGAGTTGGTTGTTCTTCAAAATCCTGTCAAGAAAGGAGAGAAAAATGTCACAAAAACCAGCAATCCAAAAGCACTAGAAAGAGTAGGTAGCAACTAGCAAGACACAACATAACCAAGCAAATTTCTAGCACCATAACACATCACACGTTATAATCATGACTGCAGCATATGCAACTGCCTCCGATTTTTACTGTATCCACTAAGATACCCAAGTAGGTGAGTGCAAAAGTGACCATATCTTAAAAGTCATAGCTCTTGGTAAAAGGCAGTCAGGAAACAGAAATAGAGAGCAAGAGCTTACAGGTCCTCAAGCTGCTTGAGCTTGGAGATGGAGAAGGGGATGTCTCCATACAGCAAGTTTCCAGACAAATCCCTACAGAGACAAGAAAAATTAGAAACCAATTTAAAAATGGCTAATCGACAGCGAAAAGGTAGTGACACAATAAAAGAAGACTTGCTTGATCTAGGAACATACAAATATTTTAAGGAGACACAATCCCCAATCTCATCTGGGATTTGGCCTGTGAGCTTGTTCAGTTTGAGATCCCTACACGAGCAAATCATCAGCACACAAATAAACTAATCAGAAGCCAAATCTAGCATGTGTCGGCTTAAAGTAAATAGTACTAAAGAACCGTGTCACATCATAGCACGAGGGTCAAATCAGATGAGTTGTAAAAACAGAGATGCCCGCAGGTATAGTCAAATGCACAAAATCTCAGGCGGATGGGATGCAGGGAAATTATACTGTTGTTCTCCGAGTCATCCACTTACACAAACTGTAGGCTCTTGAGCTGCCCTATAGCCGGCGAGATCTCCCCTCCGAGGTTTAGATTTGACAGGTTCCTGTTTTTTTCCCCACAGAAAACAATCTCATCAGACGATTTTCTCTTCTTTTTTTCAGCAAACAAATAAAAAAACGACCCTTTACTTCTCCCCAGCAAAATGAGCAACAAAAACAGAGCACCATACGGATACGGAGCGTAGTGTACTACGGTGAAGGGGTGTCTCAGAGAACAAAACTTCAATAGCCGAAACATGCTCCCATGGCGAAAAAGAAAGAGCAAATGCTGCAAGATGTTCTCTACTCTTGATCAAGAACGCAAGAAAAAAAAAACAGTATTTCCTCATGATCAAGAACCCAATAAACACACCAGACGGCAAGAAGCCAAGCGGAGCAACACCATATGCAGGAAGCGGGGCGAGAAGATCGATTCCAAGAGCACGGGACGACGAGGAGGAGGAGAGGTCGAGGAGCAAGAGCGCACGCACAGGCCGACGACGGCGAAAGAGGCATCGTCGCAGTTGACGCCGCGCCAGGCGCAGTGGTCGCGGCCGCCGCCGTCCCAGTCCGCGAGCGCGTTGGCCGCGTTCCCAAACCCCGCCTTGACCGCCATCAGCGCCTGGACGTCCCCGTCCCCTTCTCCTCCCGTCGCCACCACCGCCGACGCCGACGCCGACGCCGCAGCCGCAATAAGCAGCACCGCCGACACCGCAGCAGCCGTCCTCGCTGCCATTCCCGCGCGCGCGCGCTGGAAGGAATCCGCAAGAGCTAGCCTTTCGCAACCGTCGCCGCTTTCTTCCCCAAAGGCCAAAGGCACCGCCTTTCCGACAACAGCGAACCACGGCGGGCCAACAAGTCCTTGCCACCACTGGCCGGCCGCTACGAGCTCACGTACGTCGCAGCTAGCACCGGCGCAAGTTCTTCTCCTGCTGCTGCTCCGTGTCCATGCCCATGTGACTGATGGCCACCACCAAGGAGGGAGGAGGAGAGGGAAGTCAGGGAGGGAGTAGGAATGCGAGATGTTGTGCGTGCGATGCGTTTTTGTGGTGGCGCTGGCGATAGCGACGTGACTGTGGTTGCTTTCGGGGGCAGCCGCTGCAACTGCGCGCAGCGAGGAGGAGATCAGAGCATAGAGTGGTGGTGGTGCTAGCCTGCTAGGAGAGAGAAAGAAGACGGAGGCAGGGAGTGTTAAGGCTGACGGTCCCGGGCCCACCGCGTCAGAGACTGGGTCCCCCTGGCATACGTGCTGTAGGGGCCCGTGGGCTTCCTGTTTTCATTTTTCAAAAATCAAAACCCCCCTCTCCACGCCGTTTGGCTCGTTGCGGTCGTCCGCCTAGGATCGGATCTCAATGACACGGTGGTCCCACCTGCAGCGGACGCCACCTGTCAGCGGACGAAGCAAGGTCGGCCACACTATACTGGACCTACCTGTCAGTAGGGCTACCTAAAGAGCGCGCTTAAAAAGGACCCGCCCCATGCCCATGTGATGTGGCCCCACCAAGGAGGGGGGGGGAGGGAAGCAGGGAGGGAGAGGAAAGCGAGATGTTTGCGTGCGATGCGTTTTTTTGGGGCGCTGGCGATAGCGACGTGACTGTGGTTTCTTTCGGGGGGGAGCCGCTGCAAATGCGCGCAGCGAGGGGGGAGATCAGAATAGAGTGGGGTGGTAGGAGGAGAGAGAAAGAAAGGAGGGGGAGTGTTAAGGCGAGGTCCCGGGCCACCGCGTAGAGACTGGGCCCCCTGGCATACGTGCTGTAGGGGCCCCT
>CM039125.1:48546855-48632009 GCA_022036555.1 Microstegium vimineum
TGACTTACAATTTGGGATGGAGGGAGTAGTACTCCTCCGGCCCTGCCTTCTAAAAATGAATTGTAATTGCGACAAAATTACAACAATAAGACTCGTTTGGATTCTAGAACTGAATTCATTTTAATAATCATAACTTAGACACATATTAATTAAGCTAATATAGTTATATATGAATTATATTTATATATTATTATTGGCTATACGAGAGACATACTTATTTGTTGCATTTCTATTATAAAAGAACAAATTCGTATACTAGAATGTGAGAAATCTATCAATAGACATTTTCTAAGACGGATATCTTAAGAAGGTGCTTCTGTTAACCGTTGATAGAGATGGGGTTTTGCCCGTCCTGATCACTACAAAGGCAGTACTGCAAAATGTTTGTGTTCGTTAATCAGGGGGCTTGTCTCCTCATTTTTTCTAGAGAGTAGTATTATTGACTATAAGCTAACTAATTATATAATATAAAGTACTTTGAATACATAATTAGATCCCTTAACTTAGGGTAGGTTATTTCTAAGTCATGTTTGGTTTCTTGTTGAATGTTTCTGTGTGCCACAACTTGTGCGCGGCTTGGCTTGTTATCCTAATAATGAGCTAGTAGTTTGGTCCATTCAGTTCGCGAGCTGAAGAAAAAAAAACATTGTTTTCTCGATAGCAACTTGCTCTTGCACTTCAACCTCGTCCATCGGCATAACGAACCTTGCGTATATTGTTCGATCCACATGTCATAGGCACAGCCATCCAAGAAGCAAAAGCGTACGCCCATAGTTTTTAGCCACGCAAAGCACTAGGAAGGATGCATGAGAGTGTACTTTTGTTATCCAAAAGCAAAAGGTACACCCAGATGTTGCTAGTGTGGAAGATAGCCTAGGTTAAAAGGGTGGCACTCCAATTAAAATTATTAGAGCATCTGTAAAAGCTCCCGCTCCCCAATATCATCCCTCATCTCTATAAACCTGTCATATGGGGGGACGAGCCAAATTCATTGCTTCAATAACTCCCCAATATGCTCACCTTTTTTTTGTTGATTACCACAAAAAAACATGTCTTTTTCATCCTTCAAATAAAAGGGGAGTTGGATCTCAACCAAATCCCCAGTACAATAGGACCCACTGTAACTGCCACTTCTTCCCTCTGCAAGGGGACTTCGCCTCCAACTCTATCGAGCGCCTACTTCGTCGGAGACCATAACAATGGGGCAGGGGTCAAAGATCAAGGACGCAGAGCTTGTTCGTGTTGAGGCCGGCGTGAGAGAAGATGCGCCGAGGAAGAGTTCCGCTCATTATTGCTTCCCCATCGGCTCATCGGTCCACGACTAGAGTCGTCGATGCCCTCGCCCCGCGCGTGGACCGCCTCAACTACGCACCGCCACATATGCATTGCCTCCTCGTGATGTTGCAGGAGCCCATGCTCCCACGCCTTTGTGGCTCTGTGGGAGGAGTTGACGCCTCTCAACGACCTCCGCGTCCTTGCCATTGGCAGCGACTTGCCTGAACTCGTCATTGCTTACATTGGCCTCCGACTCCACCATTAGGGCCTATCCTACCACATCCCCCATTACTACGCCCTCTAAAGCCACCGTCGTCTCCTGTAGTTACTAGAAGGAGAAAACGCCAAGAGAGAAAATGAGTGGGAAAAAATAATTTTTTGTGGGTCTCATATATTGGGGGAGATTATTGGTAATTTGTTGGAGCATCTTCCCAAGTAGTATGTGAAGGCAATATTGATGATCACTAATACCATCTTATTGGGGATAAAGCATTGGCGAACAGTTGGAGATGATCTTAGCAAGACAAAATACAAATACATCGATTTGGCCAAATGGATTGTAAGTGTGCCTTGCTGTATATATAGTTAATAAAATTCCTTCTTTATCTGCCACAAATGACAATAAAGGGGGACATCTAAATTTAAATTTTTACCAGTCACCGACATGGTATTTTGTCTACCATTCACCCCCTTAAGATGGTAAATATGTAATTTTTCCTAATAAAGGGAATCTATATTTTTGAATGACACGTAAGAAGTGTCCACGTAATCAAATTTGATGGCATATGTCATGTAAGAAATATCTATACATTTGGATAGCATATAATGACTTTCTGGTAACATTTCAACTCATGAACTCCACACTCGCCATGTGAAAGCCGATCACCTGGCTCTGCTCACAAGCTAACATGAACGTTCGGTCACTCGTGCAGGTGCTGGCCACCACTGTCACTATCAGTAGCAACAATGGCGGTACCAGCAGCGGCCGAACCCAAAGCCGTCGTCCCCGTCTCCGACGACGCTGCGGCGGACCCACGGCTATGCAGCCACCACATCAGGTTGGTGAGCGAGTTGCCATTATCATGCGCGGTGAGCGCGCGGATCTTGGCGAGCGCCGCCTCGGTGTCATAGACCCCTTCAAGCGCGTACACGAAGCCCTTCCACCAATCACCGACGCCGTCCCTGGCCAGCGCGGGGAGCGTCCACGCCACAAGGTCCCTAACAAACGCCACGTCCGGGAACAGCGCCTCGCTGACGGGCAGCAGCGGCAGCAGCTGGATGCCGAGCCGGCACTCCTTCCACTCCGCCGGCGCGAACCACAGCGCGCTGTCACGCTTGTTCGCCCACAGCACACCGACGACGCGGTTGCTCTCGCTGAAGTCCTCCTCGTACATCCCGTCGTCCACCCGGACGTGCCACCACGTCTGCGCCGCTAGCATCTCCAGCGCCGCTAGCGTCGCGCCCAGGGAGGCGAGCTGACCGTCCCCGTAGCTGAGTCCCACTAGCGCCGCCGAGTAGTAGGCGTTCACGGCCTCGCTCGTGCTCTCCTGGTTCCGACCGTCGGGGATCGCCGCTAGTCCCCCCGCCCACGAGTGCAGCGTCCAGAGGTCGAACATCCTCAGCCGCGTGAAGGAACCGCCGCCGGGCGACACGGTCATGAAGTCGGCTACCATAGCGTAGGCGTGCGGCGCGTACTGGCGGGCCCAGGTCGGGTCCAACCTCGCTAGCACGGCGATGGCGTAGAGGAAGTAGCCGAGGTGGTAGTGGTGGTCGTTATAGACACCGAACCCGAAGTCGGCGCCGGAGTCGGTGAGCCCTTGAAGCGTCACGAGCCCACCCCACGTGGCGTCGTACAGGAAGCCGTTGCCCTGAAAACTACCGTCCAGCCACGGCGTGACGGTGGACGCCAGGAACTCCTTCACCGCCGGGACGACGACCACGTCGTCGGTGGCGGCAAACCCGACCTCCTCCGCTATCACCGCTAGCCGTGCCGCGCGCGCCACCGCTTTCCCGTAGAAGTAGGACGACGTGGTGGTGACCGCGGCGGGCGCGAGGGCAGCCACGTCGGCACGTAGCGCGGTCACCACCTCGGCCACGCCGTCCGGGCTGACGCCGCGGGTGGAGTGCCACGTCACGGGCACTGGGTTGGTTCGCAGTGACCAGGAGGTCCCGACGACGCCTACCATGTCGCCGTCGATGCTCCGGTACTTGAAGCCGTCGAGCACCCTCACGGCGGCGCGGTTCTCGTCGTCGTTGGCGAGTGCGAGTAGGCGGACGTGGAGCGGGTGCGCGAGCATCAGTAGCTCACCGTGCCCTTCCTTGCGCCATGTGTAGTCGACGGAGAAAGGCCGGTCGTTCGGGTTCAGCGTGGCGTGTCCGGACGTCGGGAAGCAGCGGCTGTAGCGGTCGAGGACTGGCTCCATGGACGTGTCGTCCGGGAGGTAGGCGACGCGGATGGCGCCGGCGAAGGCGGCCGCTGAGAGCTGCGTGGGGGTGGTCTGTGTGAGGTGGATCGGGGTTGAGGCGTAGAGGAGGAAGGTCTGGCCGTTGTCCATCCGGAGACGCCATTTGGTTCCGGAGGAGCCGTGGTGGTGGCAGGAGGTGGAGACGACGACCTCGACGAAGGCGTGGACGGACGTGACGGAGATATCGATTGGGTTGTCAGTGGTGACGACGGTGACGTAGGGGCAGCCACGGACGAGGTGTGCGCGGAGGGATGGGGACACGTCGACCGTGACGGAGAGGTCGTCGAAGCCCGACACGACGTGGCGCTGCTGCGCGGTGGTGGTGGCGTCGGAGACGGTGAGGTCGGCGACGAACGTCTGCGTGATGGATGATGACGAGTGGGTCCGCGACGGGTAGCAGACGTCCAGCGCGCCGCCGCCTGGGGAGCGGATGGAGTATGGGTGGATGTACTCCGGCATGTCCCCGTCCTTGAGCACGAAGTTCTGGAAGAAGGAGTTGGTGGGTAGCGGCGCGGCCAGGAGCGCCGGCGCGAAGAAGCGGGATGGGTCGGGCACCACCGTTGACGTGGCGCGCGGGAACACGGGGTCTCCCTGCACCGGCGCGCCTGGGCGGTGGTGGCTGCTGTGGTGCGACGGCATGGTGGAAGCCGGGAGAGGGGATCGAGGGCCTGGGCTTCGTCTGGGCCGGGAGAGATAGCACGCGAACGGGTGGCTGGCCCAGTTTGTTCGAATCTTTCGGGCCACTACCGCATCTTAACGAACTTTACACCGAAGCCGCAAGCACGACGATATGTCGATATATATATATATATATATATATATATATATATATATATATGGGGAAGAAAGAAAAAAACAGGTGGTGTGTTAACTTAACTGATCGATGGACAGAGATGGTTAGCGGCTAAGCGTTGTTCTCCTATATTTTTCTTAGCACGATGATGATGATTGTAGTGGTGGCAATTGTAGTTGAGTAGAAGCAAATAAAGAGGCCGGGAGTGAGACGTGCGGCAATGAACAGAGGACGGATCGGGCAAAAAGGCTTTGCCGTGGCGGCGAATGCTTTGCTAGCGGCAGAGCGAAGCGAAGACGGCCGGCCGGGCGTCGGTGGTCGTTGGTTCCGGAGTGCCACTCACGAAGCCCACGACGTTTTGTCTTTGGTTGGACGCGGCCGCAAGGAAGAAAGTATTCCGTAGTACCAACCCACGTCGTCGCTGCCCTGCTCGATGTGCTTGTTTTGTTTATACCATCATGACAACATCGCAAGGAAATACTAGCAAGATAGGCGATTGCCTTGTCAAGTTTCGCAAGGAGATGCTAGGAAGATAGGCGAATTTGGCCCGGGTTCAGTATTTCGCCTTGTTCGTTTCGCTCATGAGCCATGATACATTATTTTTATCTCACAACAAAATAGTCAAAAACAATATCAGTCAATTTATAGCCGGTTTATCCGCCTTATAAACGTTTCCTCGCCTGCGCTGGACTTGTCCCCACGCCACACTGGAGTGGAGGCAGCACGATTCACAGAACCTCCCCAACATGTTCTGCCGCTACCAAGACTACCGAAACACTCTCTGACAAGCATTTGGCAGACATCATACATGAAGAGAAAACGTTACAAACATGTGAATAGCGTAAGAATCTTAGAGCAATATATATTTTTTGGCATATCATCTGGACTGTAACATTTAACATATGGTAAGTCATAACATGCTTGTTATTGCCAACTATAGTGGCAAGCCAAATGAAATCAGCACATGAGCAGCTCGAACATCCCTGGCAGTGCATGTCCATATACTCAAATTTCTTCTTGTATAAAACAATAATACAAAGTTCAGCAGCATATATTTCATGACGGCATCTATTCTGGGTCCAACGATAATCCATTTCGATTCGTCAAAAAAAAAATCCATTTGGATAGATAGCAGGACGATCTTTACAGGAATATCAGTCCATGCGTTGCATTTGCATACCTCGGACACTCCGTCTGTATCCTGCTGTTCCAGTGGTATGAATAATTTCATGAGCCTTATTCATGTCATTCTGCGCAAAACAGAGCCTAACTGAAATGGAATTGTGCGCACTTCGGTTTATTTGGACGATGTGGCATTGAGCAACTAGTAACACAGTAACTTACGATAACCATGCAGTGTAAGATATTAGATTAGATAATGACGGAGCATTGGCACACTCAGTATGGTAACCTAACTTTAAGCATTATATTGAAACTTGTTAGTCTAAGAAAATCAATGGGAAGGCTTCAAGAGTATCAGGAAGCCATCTCAAAATTTGCAGACAAGTTTTGCTAAGAATCGATGATAGAAATCAATAGCTCAACTGGATGCTAAGCCACTATTTACTTCTTGCAATAAAACATATTATGGAAAAAAAAATGCCATTGCCTTGGTAATAACTTTCTGTGGTATCCATGCAGAATGGTAAGTTGGCAGATGAAGATGATGTACTACCAAATGGCTATAGAGTGATAAAAGGAGATGGAATGAACTACATGAATTATGCAATGGGGAGGATGAGATACCTCTAGGGTCAAGATGCCAAAGAATTCAGGCCTGAAAGATGGCTTGTGAATGGAGTCTTCCAGCTGGAGAGCCCTTATAAATTTGTATGTTTTAATGTAAGTATATTAACAGGGACATATCCCTTGAAGTGTTCAAAGGGCCTATATTTTTACTAGTACAAAGCATGCCCAGCTTTCAGTCCATGCCAAGCAAATACATATCCCAGATCATCAGTAAAAATTGGATAGGACATAAACATACATAAACAGTAAACTGTGCAACCTCACTATTAGTAGTGATAAATCATGGCTTCAAATTTAGAATGAGTACTACAGCTAACATCAAGTTGCTACAAGTGACACCTACAATATAATAGGAAAGGTGGCAAAATTTCTTCACTAATTTCCTAAGATGATGGCCGGTAATTTCATTGATTTTGGACAGCCATTAGAATCTAACCAGTCTTCCTTCTTCTATGATAATAGGCGGGCTCCCGCATCTGCTCGGGAAGGAATTTGCATACAGGCAGATGAAGATCATGGCTGCTACCCTGGTGCATTTCTTCAGGTTCAAACTAGAAGATGGATCCAAGGAACCGACATACAAAACAATGTTTACCCTCCAGATGGATAAGGTCCTTCATCTGCGTGCACACCCAAGTTCTGCATGATCCGCCCTTTTCTTTTATGCACTGAACACGAAAGTATTTACATAGTATAAAAGAATAATGAAGGAGACCATGTGATATTTTTTTTCTGTAAAGTAAGATGAGCAATGATTTTCTGATCCCTAATTACCATCCCAGAAGCATTGAACGAAGCATGGTAAAGAACCAAAATGCATGACACTTGTAGCGTACCACATTCACTAATACATTTTACAATCACACTTTTGACTATTATTACAAAATTCAGTTTGCTCCTCATGGTAAATACTCTTGATACAAATACACATGGTTATTCATCAAACCAATGGTTTTAACCTTAAAGCTACTTATGGTAAATACTCTTGATACAAAACAAGGCATGCAATACACACTAAGTACCAAACATCATAGCTTGCAAAAAAGGCAAGCACACCAATTGGACGCTTTTGCAAAGAGCACCTGAGCATCTTCTGCAGTCCGACAATTTGGAGATACAGCAATGTGATGGTGACAGAGTTGAAGATACCAGATTGGCTACTCAGATTTCCAAGAAGACAATGGCGGGGTCTCAGAGTCTTTCCAGGTATCGGTCATTTGAGGATAGCGGTCACCCAAGACTTCACCTGCAGCAGCATACGACTCGAGTTCGGCCATCTCATCTGGTGTCAACTTCACTGACAGTGCCCCAACGTTCTGGTCGAAGTTCTCGATTTTTGTTGTGCCAGGAATGGGGCAAACATCGTTACCCTGATGGTGAACCCAAGCCAATGCTAGCTGTGATGGTGTGCATCCTTTTTTCGCTGCCATTGCGTTCACATGCTCGAATATCTTAGCATTCTTGTCAATATTCTCTGGTTGAAATCTAGGCAAATACTGCAGAAGTTTGAAATCCTTGTTACAAAGAGGCAATAGACAATTATTCTAATTCTTTTTCTTCAAGTGTTGTGGATGGGACCCTTCACCCTTATATATATCAAATACATGAGAAGAATCCA
This sequence comes from Microstegium vimineum, assembly GCA_022036555.1. Lineage (NCBI taxonomy): Eukaryota > Viridiplantae > Streptophyta > Magnoliopsida > Poales > Poaceae > Microstegium > Microstegium vimineum. The sequence goes on from CM039125.1 coordinate 48,554,756, forward strand.
AAAATGTATCTAAGATCATGGAAATGTGTAAAATTAATCACTTTCAAAAAATTGATTAAAATTAATGATGGCTGAACCATGTATTATGCATATATAGGTAACAGTTTGAGTTCACCTTGCGGAAGTCCTGCTCTGACAGTGAGTCAACTAGTTTTGCTCCGCTACACAAGAACCCTCTGCCTAGTGGACTGTAAGCTACAATTCCAATTCCAAGTTCTCTGAAATTCACAGAAAGGTGAGAATTCAGAAATAAGCTTCCTACTTATTGGTTGTACAGCTCCAGTGTTTGACTGTTCATGAAATTACCTGCAAGTGGGAATTATATCTTCTTCCACATCTCTAGACCACAATGACCATTCAAGCTGTACTGCAGTGATAGGGTGGACTGCATGAGCTCTTCGGATTGTTGATGCAGACGCTTCAGATAACCCAATGTACTTTATCTTCCCTTCTTCCACTAGCTTCTTGAGTTCACCAATCTAGCAATAGAAGAAGAAGAAGACAAACTCAATTACCTAAAAGGAAATGGTTCCTGACTTACAAGTGCAGTGTGGATTGTAAGGAAAAAAAAACTATAAAGAGGACATCAAATGTGAACTGACAGTAATATGAATGGGTCAAAAACTAAAGGAACTAGTGTTTGCCAGGGCATGGATACAGCATCTGATATAATTAATCCAGTTGCTGGTATATGCAATTGTACCACAGAAAACTCCTACATGTTATGCAAAAAGAGGTTTCTACATCAGAATACTTTTTATCTCCACCAGTTCTTGGGGTTTCAGCTCTGCCAAACAGGGTGGGAGGGACTAGGGAGGTCTGCTAGACACGCTCTTCTCACAAGAGATATGATGAATCCAAATGAGGTTTCTTTTGTATCTGGGTTAAATTCAGGATGGCGATTGAGATTATAGAAGAGAAACCTTGCATCATATGCCAGGATGCTATCTTTGACAAATTTACGCAAGGGCCCTTATGTTAGTATAACCACTCATAGTGTGTAGACACCAACCTCCAACAAACCTATCTCCACCAACCACCATCACTAACAGTCATGCAGGAATATGCCCCGGCCGGCATTTCCAGCCTCCACTTGTATGTTCACATTGAGTCATTGACCATCCACAGATGACAGACACAGCTACCAAACAAAGGAAATCAAGTGGAGAAGGTAAACTGCACTCACCGTGACCTCGATCGGCACTTTCTTGTCGATGCGGTGCTGGTAGTAGAGGTCGATGCAGTCGACCCCGAGCCGATTGAGGCTGCCCTCGCACGCTGCCCGCACGTATGCTGGGTCACCACGGATCTCCCGCTTGCCGTCGGCGAAGGAGAGTGCAAACTTGGTGGCTAGCTCGACCTTCTCCCGCACCCCTCCTTGAAGCGCCTTCTCAGAATTCAGAAGCATTACATCGAACATCTTCAGTGCAAACAGAAAAGGCTAAGAAACCGACGGCAACTCTAAAAGCTCGAACCGACCGACCGACCTTGCCTAGCAGGATCTCGTTGGTGTGCGGGCCGTATATGTCGGAGGTGTCGAGCAGGGTGACCCCAGCGGCGACGGCGTGGTGGATGAGCTTGATCATGTCGGGCTCGGGCTTCGGCGGACCGTAGAAGGCGGACATGCCCATGCAGCCGAGGCCCTGAGCGGAGACCTCTAGCCCCTGCGAGCCCAGCTTGATGCGGGGGACGGACACGGAAGCGGCAGCCATGGCAGGTGCTCGAAGCTGCTCGTCGATCTCCGGTAGTTAGTGCCTCGGTCGGTGGTGCGGTTGCCCGCCGCCCGGCCGTGACTATAAAGAGGGGTGTGAGGGGCCCACTGTGCCGGCGGGCCCAGTGGGACTGGATGTTAACGTCACTGCACATGTGAGCCAAAACCTGTACTAGTCAGTTGCAGTTTCAAAAAGGGGGGAAACCCTTTTTTTATCTCTGACTTTGTCCTTTGAACAGCAAAACAAGAAAACTCTTCCTAGAAATACTGCTTTCAAGTTGGTTTCGTCATTTAATAATTAGAAATCCTATAAAGACAGATTCAAATAAGAAACCAAATAAAATATTTGGATCTCATAAAAATATATCTAAGCTTTTTTAGGTCTAGAAAAGTGAGAAACACATAAAAAAACTGAACATTGTCTATATAACATTCTAATCAATGTCTAAATATGCTTTTTTTTAAAACATTCTGAATATGGCATGCAACCAATTGGAGGCGGCCCTCACATCTGCTTGGGGAAGGAATTAGCATAGATACAGATGAAGATCAAGGCTGCACCCTGGTGTATTTCTTCAGGTTCAAACTGGCATACGAATCCAAGGAACCGACATAGAAAACGATGTACTCCTACATGGATAAGGGCCTTCATCTGTATGCACCCACATTGTGCATGAATTGGCAAGCAAGTTGCTGCATCCTTTTGTTTTATGCACTGAACCAGAAAGTATTTACAGAATATCTCTATCTCTTATTACGACTAAAAAATACGGAAGTGAGACTCTACCCGGTGGAACTACGCACATCCGGGAACGATTAGATCGAGCTATTGCTAATGCCAGTTGGCGCATGAAGTATCCACTTGTCAGTGTGAAGAATGGGGACACTTATCATTCCGATCATCGCCCAGTTGTGGTCGATACGGAGATGCACCAGAGGAGTCGAGGTGGTGGAGGAGGGGGTTTTAACTTTGAGGCGAGTTGGGTGAAAGAGGATGGCTGCCGGGAGGTGATAGAGGATGCTTGGCGGCAACAGGATGGTGTGGGAGGTAGTATGGGGAGAGGCTGAAAGGCGTGGCGTCGAGCTTGAAAGATTGGAGTGTTAATGTGCTTGGCGATCTGGAGAAAAGGCTGAGGGGGGCGAAGCGAGAATTGGAAAAATGGAGGAGAGCACCCATGAGTGATGACTCACTGCAACGGGAGGCTGTGTGGAGTTTCAAAGTCGATCGACTTGAAGAGCAGATTGACATTTATTGGAAGCAACGAGCGCATGTTAACTGAATGCAGTTCGGAGATCGGAATACGAAGTACTTTCATAACGCTTGTTCGGGGAGGAGGCGGAGAAATAGAATAGGTGACCTGCAGCGGGAGAATGGGAGTTGGGTGGTAGAAGAGGGAGAAAAAAGAGAGTTTATTTCTAATTATTTCTCTCAGCTTTTCAGGTCGAACTCAGTCGTTGATGAGGATCGCTTGCAGCAGGTCCTAGTTGCGGTCCAGCCTGGTGTCACAGAGGAGATGAACACCGGGCTGGTTGCTGATTTCTCCTCCGAGGAGATCAAATCTGCCCTTGACGCCATCGGGGATTTGAAAGCTCCGGGTCCAGACGGCATGCCAGCTTTATTCTTCAAGAAATATTGGGATGTTATTGGAGAGCAATTGATCACAGAGGTCCAACACGTCTTGAAGGGTGGACGGATGCACGAGGGGTGGAACGATACTATAATATCCTTGATCCCAAAAGTTGAGCGTCCACAGAAGGTGACAGACCTGAGGCCAATTAGTTTGTGTACCGTTGTCTATAAAGTAATATCTAAAGTGCTAGCTAACAGACTACGAGTGGTCTTACCGAAGCTCATTACGCCGAACCAGAGTGCCTTTGTCCCAGGAAGGTTAATCTCCGATAACATTCTTATTGCATATGAGGTAACACATTATTTGATGAATAAGAGGGAAGGAAGAACAAGTTTCGCTGCAATTAAACTCGACATGAGTAAAGCTTATGACCATGTGGAATGGAGTTTTCTGAAGAAGATGATGCAGCGGTTGGGTTTTGCTGATCAGTGGGTGTCTTTGATCATGGAATGTGTCACAACAGTCCGGTATAAAGTCAAGGTGAATGGAGAACTCTCTGATAATTTCACCCCAGAGAGAGGGCTGCGACAGGGTGATCCTTTATCACCATATCTGTTTCTATTGTGTGTCGAGGCTTTCTCTGCTTTACTGAAGAAAAGAGAAGAGGATGGCCTTCTAGCTGGAGTCAAAATTTGTCATAATGCACCTAGCATCTCACACCTGTTATTCGCCGACGACTCTCTTATAATGATTCGTGCGGATGAAGGGGACTGCTTGCATTTACAGGAAGTGCTCCAGTTGTTCGAGGAATGCTCTGGCCAGATGATAAATAAGTCAAAGTCTGTGGTTTTGTTCAGCAAGAACACGAGCAATGTCAAAAAGAAGAAGGTGTGTGATCTTCTGCAGATTACAAAAGAAACCATGAATGAAAAGTACTTGGGGTTACCTGTGCATGTGGGTAGGTCGAAGATCAGCTCTTTCGCCTATCTGAAGGATCGGATATGGAAGCAGATGCAGGGCTGGAATGAGAAGTTCCTATCATGGGCAGGGAAAGAAATTTTGATCAAGGCTGTCGCCCAAGCTATTCCCACCTTTGCCATGGGGTATTTTGACTTGACAAAAGCTTTGTGTGACCAAATTGGTTCGATGATTTGCAGATATTGGTGGAACCAACAAGAGGGCCAGTATAAGATCCATTGGCTCAGTAGGGATCAGTTGATGAAGCCAAAGGAGGATGGAAGGCTCGGTTTCAGAGACATACACTCTTTCAACATGGCTATGCTGGCTAAACAAGGGTGGCATCTTCTCAAACAGCCGGACTCCCTGTGCTCCAGAGTTCTGAAGGCGAAATATTTCCCCAACACATCAGTCCTGGAGGCTCGACCACGGAGCATGATGTCATACTCGTTGAGAAGCATCCTCCGGGGAATGGAGGTTGTGAAGATGGGAATGATCTGGCGTGTTGGTGATGGTGCCGGGATCCATATTTGGTCTGATCCATGGTTACCAAGGGATGCCTCTCGGAAACCTATTACACCAAGGAGGCACAGTCTGTTGGAGTTTGTTGACGAGCTGATAGACCCACACACAGGCAACTGGGATGAACAACTAGTGTCAAACCTGTTTTGGGAGGAACATAAGGAGTTGATTCTAGCCATTCCAGTTCACCAGGGCAGAGACAATTTTGTCAGTTGGCACTTCGATAAGCTTGGTCTGTTTAGTGTCAAAAGTGCATACAAAGTGGCTCGCAAGGATTTCTTGGCCTCCAGATCATCGGAGGGACAACAAGGGAGTTCTAGGGGTGAGGAGAACAAGACATGGAAGGATATTTGGCATTTGAAATGCCCAAATAAGCTCAAGCACTTTCTGTGGCGGTTCACACATAATAGTCACCCGTTGAGAGGTAACTTAGTGCGGAGAGGCATGAAGATATCGATTCGCTGCCCGGTTTGTGATCACTTAGGCGAAGATGGTGGCCACCTGTTCTTTAAGTGCAAGATGGCAAAGCAACTGTGGAGGATGCTTGGGCTAGAGACCGATAGGGGCAGACTGGCCTCAATCCATTCATCTTTTGAGACTGTTGAAACCATCCTGAGATCTACTGAAAGGAAGAAGCTGCTAATCATCACTACCCTGTGGTACATCTGGTCGGAGAGGAACTTGATCAGAGAAGAAGGAAACAGAAGGGGTGTGCAGCTACTAGCTCGAAGTGTGGAGATATATGTGAATGAGATGATCGGTGCGGACATGTCTACTACTGCGACCACTGCTGCTGCGACCACCTCGATCAGAGCTAGCAGGGCGGTCTCATGGGCAAGACCACCGAGAGGCTCACTCAAGATCAATTGCGATGGATCGTTTCACCAGAGCTCCAAGGCAGGCAGCTGGGGAGTCATAATTCGAGACTGGGACGGCGACGTGGTGATGGCTGGACGAGGTAGAGTAAACCACTTGTTAAGCCCTTTTCAGGCCGAGCTCATTGCTTGCCTCCATGGAGTTCAGCTGGCGATCTCAGTGGGTGCAGGACACATCATTCTGGAGACCGACGCTAAAGAGGTTGAGCAAGCCATCAAAACCAGTGGACATGACGATTCTGTCCTGAGCCATTTGATTTATGAAGTTAAAGATTTGTTAGAGACAAATTTTATTCAGGTTTCTGTTAAGTCTGCTGTTAGAGAATGTAATAGGGCAGCGCATCAGCTTGCCGCTTTGGGGTTCTCATGTATTGAAGGGGAAGAGGTCACCTCAATCTCTTTACCCGAGTCGGTGGATGTAATAGTTGCTAACGATTTGTTAGCCAGTGATTAATGAGAATACACCCAGTTTCAAAAAAAAAACTACGCGCGTCGCTCTGCCCGGCACTTCCCTTGCCTGCCCGAGCGTGCGTTTGACCCGGCGTAATTAGTTTCCTCCGTTAAAAGTGGTACTGCAATCAGCCTACGTTTTAAAAGGAAACCACCGCTGCTACGAACGTGTGTGAAGCCTACAATTGGAAACCGTCACCTCGCATGCAACGAGCGACGAAGCTAGCAGGGGGCAACCCATGCTCCAGTCCCCCTAGCAGCCATGAATACACTTAAGCCCTCCCTAAGCCTCCCACGTCATGGAGGAGGAAGGAAAAGAGAAGAAAGGGCTGGAAGAAGAAGAAGAGGAATTAGTCCTCCCTTAAAATTATCTTGGCTTCGTTGCTACATGCAACCATGCTACCCGGATTTTCTGGAGCCAGGCAAAGGTCCCGCTGGCCATATCTGATTTCTCGAGAGGGAAACCATCTAAAGGAAACACGTGGAAGGAAAATGACATGGCTTTGTTTTTCACGATGAAAACCAACGATCCTAACATGGCTCAATTTTTCCTCGCCTCTGCCCTCTCACGTCGCCGCCACGGAGAAACTGCTGCCGACTGCTGGTTCGTCACCACAAGTGCGCGACGCACATCAACCGCACGGCCCTAAGCCACAAGCCCGCGATCCGGCGCAACCTCGTCCGACGTCGAGGTCATCCTCGACTCCCCGACCACCAGACGGAAGCGAGGACACCGCCGCTCCGACGTCCCTACACTGCGCCGCCAACGAACCATCCGCGGCCACAATATCCTGCGCGCTGCTCCGCCGCCCGGTAGTTCTGTATCCCCATCATGGAAAGAATGCTGCAGCCGAGCTCGGACCCACCTCCACCTGCTACTACACCCGCTGCGACGTGACGGACGAGTCCCAGGTATCCGCGGACGTGGACCTAGCCGTGTCACGGCACGACGCGCTAGACGTGGCCGTCTGGAACGCGGGGGTCGTGGGCTCCCCGTCCCGCGCGCCTCTCTCCGCGGCCTGGACCTCGCCGACTTCGACCGCGTGATGGCGGGCGTGAAGCACGCCGCGGCGTAGGGGCAGCATCGTCTGCACGGCCAGCATCGCCGGGGTGCTCGGCTCCGTCGCGCCCCACAACTACAGCGTGTCCAAGGCGGTCGTGGTGGGGCTCGTTCGTTTCCTTGGGCGATCGATCCGTGGTGGTGCATGCATGCAGACGAAGGCGTTCTGGTGCTGGAGTTCGCGCCGAACGGGAACCTACACGAGCAGCTCCACGGCGGCGCGGGTGTCGGTGGCGCGCGCTGGAGTACCTCCACGAGCGGTGCGAGCTGCAGGTGGCGCACGGCGACGTGAAGGCGTCCAACGTGTTGCTGCACGCGGACATGGGCGCGAGGCTGTGCGACTTCGGGTCGGCGCGCGCGGGGTTCGTCGTCGGTCGCCCTGGCCCGCGGGTGCGTGCCGCCGTGCTGGGCTCCCCGGGCTACGTGGACCCGCACTACCTCCGCTCCGGCATGGTCACCAAGAAGAGCGACGTGTACAACTTCGGTGTGCTCCTGCTGGAGCTGCTCACCGGCGTGCAAGCGTTCCTTGACGGCCGCCTCCTGACTGCGTCCGTGGCGCCGAAGCTGTTGGGACTGGGAGGCGGCGTTGGCGTGGCCGGCGAGCTCGTGGACTGGAGGCTGGGGTGCAAGTACGACGCCAGCCCGCGATCGAGGCGGCCGCGTGCATCGGGGATAACCCGGGACTCCGGCCGTCGATGGCCGACGTGGTGCGGGCCCTGGAACTGCAGGACGGCCGCCGGACCTTGTTGAAGCTGTAGTATGTAGACGACCGTGACACGTCAGTACAACCATGGATGGCTAGCGCGCGAGGGGTGGTGGTGGGGGAATCAGATGCATGTCGTGATATGGAGACTGAAAAATCCATATGTATGAGCGTCCGCGCAACTTATCTCAACGCCATTGCTTCTCTCGAGATTTGTACCGGCTCCATCACTTTATCTTTGTTTATTAAATCCAAACACAAATACTAAAAAAAAGTGTAAAAAACATGCATGCATGTGGAACCCAGACCAAAAAACAATCAATCATAACACTTCAATAAGCTAGACGGTCACTCTTACTAAAGGTATTGCATTTCACGTTTTTTAATTTGTCATTTTAACGTGTGTGTGTATATATATATATATATATATATATATATATTTAATTTTACAATAATGTTATATTATGATACGATATATGTGTTCTTAGTATAAAAGTTTTGTTATCCCGTAACAACGTACGGGCATGATGCTATATATATATATATATATATATATATATATATATATATATATATATATATATATAAAAGTCATGACAGAAGTAACTCTCTATTATCCCGTAGTTAGAGTGAGATGAACATAAAAAGAATGGATGGATAAAAAAAGCCAAATTTTTTGTCTCTTGATTATTAGGTATAGATTACAAAATTCAGCTTTTCATTCCACTCTAACACACGTGGATTGAAGTGAATACACATGCATCCAAACAACACCTAATGATATATACTCTTGATAGAGAAGCAGAGACGGCCGTAGCTTTCAGCCCCCGCGTCGCTCCTCCACGCGGGGCGACTCGGGCGGCCCCGACGCGCCGCCGCCCCCCTCGCTCATCCACTCCTCCTCTCCCGCCGCGCTGCCGCCGGAGCCGGCTGCCGGCATGGTCGTGTGGCCGGCCGTGATGGTGGCGGCGGGGCTCTTCTTCCCTCCTCGTTTTTCGCGGCGCACTGCAGCAGGCTGGCTGTCCGACCCCGCACGACCGGCGTGGAGGTCGTTGGGGGTGGCTGCCGCGACTGCAGCGGCTCCGGCGAGTGCTCGTGCAGACGCAGGGACGGTGGTGGGGTCTTCTTCTTCTCCGCACGTTCCCTCCTCCTCTCTTCACGGCAACGGTGGCGCTGCCGGTCCGGCCCCGGACGACCAGATCTGGTGTGTAGAATCATGGACCCTTGTGTTTAGGCGATTAACGACAATACTAGATCATTATGACTAACGTGTGTTTTGCAGAGACAAAGTCATTTATGTTAGGTCATAAGTGATGCATTTTGAATGGGCTTAATGGATATTCATGCCCCCAAGATGGAAATTGTTTCGGTTGCAAAGGATGGAGATACTCGACGAAGACTAGGCTAGTTCTTAGTGTCATAAGGTTGAGAAGGGCACTAAGTATAGTTAGGGCTTTTGTTTTTCCTTTGACCGTACTATAAAGAGGGGTATGAGGTTAGTAGCTTGATCTAGGAGAGTTTAGGAAAGTGGGTATATGCACACTTGTCACAACTAGTCCTAAAGACCTTGCTTTCAGTCCTTGACAAACCCTAGAAATGGTAGGAGCAAAATCCCTTGAGAAACCTCAGCGAAAACAGTTGTTTTAGAGGAAGAAAGAGGCTCCGGACCACTCTGCTAAGTGGGCACCGGACCAAGGAGAGTGGTCCGGTGGTCCCTAACTTAGGCAGTTTTCCAGCTCGAGGAGCTCCGGACCACCTGTCTGGAAAGCACCGGACCATAGGAGAGTGGTCCGGTGGCTTGGTTCAGAGAGTCAGAAGGCTCCGGACTAGTCTGACGGTGTGTCCGACGGCTAGTCCGACGCCTCAAGATAGGAAGTTTGGTCTATGCAGAGAGCTCCCTGGCTCCGGACCAGAGCGTCGGACCAGGGCACCGGACCAAGGAGAGTGGTCCAGTGGTGTGTAAAAGAGAGATAGGTTTTCACTCAGAGAGCACCGAGGCTCCGGACCAGAGCGTCGGACCAGTGCGTCGGACCAAGCAGAGTAGTCCGACGGTGCCTGAGTTTGAAACGTGAGTGAGCTCCGGACCAGTGTGCATGGTCCGGTGGTGTGAGCTCCGGACTAGTCCGGTGGCTACGCAGAGAGAAGAAAAAGTGAAAAACGGCTAGTTTTGGAGGTGGGGACTATTTATAGTTGCCCCCTTGGTCCTTAGAAGGCTTCTTGGCCATTGTTTCAGCTGGTGACACCTTGAGAAATCTTTTGGAGAGCCAAGAGTCTAGTGAGGGAGAGATTAGAGAGAGTTCATCTTGTTCTTCCCTCCTAGAGTGATTAGGAGTGACTTGTGTGCATCCATCCACCTTCCTAGCCTTGAGTGGGTCAAGTGAAGGTCTTGTGCTTGTTACTCTTAGTGTTCGACAGCATCTAGACGGTTTGGTGGTGTTCGGAGGAAGTGACCGTCGGAAGATTGTTGGCGGCTCTTCTCCAAGCTCTTGTGATCGGTTGTGGGCGATTCACCGAGCCGGAGTGGCGAAGAATCAACCCGTAGAGAGCACTCTACCCTTGCGCGGTAGAGGGGGAGCGATACCTTGCGAGGTGCTCCAACGAGGACTAGGGGGGTGTCGACACCTCGATACCTCGGGAAAAAAATTCGCTGCGTCCATGAGATTCTCTTTTCCCTAGCTCTTTACTTTTCCGTATTGTTTTTACCTTTCCTACTAGAATTGCTTAGGTTGTTTTTAATTCCTATGAACTGCTACCGCTTTCTAGTTAGGACACACGGACGGTAGGCACTAGGGGGTGATTGGCATTTGATAGGTTTTTATATTTGCTTTAGAAATTTAAAACAAGCCCAATTCACCCCCCCTCTTGGGCATCTTGATCCTTTCAATTGGTATCAGAGCCTTGTTGCTCTAAATTAGGCTTCACCGCCTAGAGCAAGATGTCCCATGGGAATGGACCGCCACCCATGTTCGATGGGGATGACTTTCCGTATTGGAAAGTGCGGATGGAGGCCTACCTTGAGGCCGTGGATGTCGGCGTTCACAAAGCCGCCACCCAAGGTGGATCGGTGTTCGCCGAGGACCCATACTTTGAGAAGAACAATGCCAAGGCAAAGAATATTCTTTTCCGTGGCATTTGCAAGGATGTGTTCAACCGTGTGCGGAATTGCAAAACCGCACATGAGATTTGGACAAACATTTGTGCTCTACACGAGGGCACTAAATGTGAAAGAGAAGAGCGCTATCACCTTATCATTGCTAAGTTAAACGCTTTCACCATGCTATCTCATGAAAATGCTAATGAAATGTATTCTCGCTTGAATGTGCTTGTAGAGGAGTTGAATGGCCTTGGACTCTCTCAAATGACACCGGCCGATGTGGTGCGCAAGATACTTTGTGTCCTTCCAATAGACAAGTATAGTCACATCGTCACGGTTCTTCATCAAGGCGATCTCTCCGCAACTACACCAACGCAAGTGTTGGGCAAGATCAATGCTCATGAGATGTACATGAAGATCAATGATGGAACTTCATCATCCTCCAAGAAGAAAGAGAAGGAGGAGAAGAAGAACTTGGCTCTCAAGGCATCCTCCAAGGAGAAGTGCAAGATTCAATATGTCGTTGAGAGTACAAGTGATGATGATGATGATGAAGACAACATCGCTCTCATGGTGAAGAAGACCGCCAAGATGTTGAAGAGGCTAAACAAGAACGGAGTCAAGTTTGACTCAAAGAAGAAGAAATTCTTCACAAGCTCTTCAAGAAAGCCAATCTCCCAAATGAAGTGCTACAATTGCGGCACTCTTGGTCATCTAGCCCATGCATGTCCCGAAGAGAAGAAAGACAAGTTCAAGAACAACAAGTTCAAGAACTTCAAGAAGAACAAGGGCGGCAATGATGACTCAAGTGATGATAACAAGAAGCAAGACAAGCCATACAAGAAGAAGAAGAACTTCAACTTCCACAAGAAGAAGAAGGATGTCAAGGCTTACATTGTGGGTGATTGGCTCACCGACATTGATGATTCAAGCGACTCCTCCGATGATGAGAGTGAAGAAGAGAAGGTGGCCGCTTTGGTGATTGGTTCTTCGATTCCACCGCCACCTCCTCCTTCATCGCCGGGCTCATCCTCTACACACCTATGCCTTATGGCTAAAGGTGACAAGAAGGTACAAAAGGAGGATGATGGTGATGACCTCTCTAGTGATGATAGTGATGATGAAGAAGAACCTTCCTATGATGAGCTAATTAAAATTTGCAACAAATATGCTAGCATCATAAGGAAGTACAAGAGTAAAAATGACAAACTTCTTGAAATCAAGGAAAACTTGCATGATAAGCTTGATAACTTGTCTAGTGCTAATGATGATTTGAAGCTTGAGATTAACTCTCTCACATCTAACACTAGGGAGCTCAAAGCCTCTCTTAAGCAAGCCAATGAGAAACATGATAAGCTTGAGAGGTCATCCCAAGGGCTCCTCACAAGGTTTAACTTGCTAAAAGATGACTACAATCAAGTGAAAAGTGATCATGGCACACTAGTGGTAGTAAATGAATTACTTACTCAAGATCTTACACATGTTGCTACTAACCCGTGTGCTAAGTGTGCAAGTGCTACCTCTTGTGATATCGAGCTTGATGATGTGGCTCTTGAGCAAAGTGCAAAGTGCAAGGGCAAGAGAGTTGTAGAAGCCGACAAGTATGATGATTATGTGAAGATAAGTGAAGAGAACTCAAAGCTCAAGGAAGAGCTAATCAACCTCAAGGCAAACAAGCCTTTCACCATCAAGCCGGCTCAAGAAGACAAGATATGTTATCATCTTGATCAACTCTCTTCGAGAAGAGATTGCCAAGCTTAAGAATGACAAGACCAAGCTTACAAGTGGCCTTGAAAAGTTCACCAAGGGCCATAATCTCCAAAGTGAGCTTCTAATGAGCACCGTCATGAAGAGTGACAAGACCGGTATTAGGTACAAGGAGAACCAAGTGATGAAGGACAAAGTCAAGATTGAAGCCAAGAACTACTACAAGAACAAGTACAATGGTTACAATCAAGAGAAGCCAAAGCCGAAGCCTAAGAGGTGCTTTGGATGTGGATAAATTGGTCATCTATCATTTCAATGCAAGACTCCACTTCCCAAGACCTTGCCCAAGCACACTAGGCCATTTGCTCATGATGCTCACTATGTCATCAACAAAGATTCCAAGGGTAGACCACTTGTGATGTTTCTTGGACCACCAATAAAGAACAAGCCTAGGGTTCTTTGGGTTGCTAAGGAGTTGGTTGACAAGGCAATGGGGCCCCGCACTAAGGGGGTTCCCAAACAACAAGCTTAACTTCAAGTTGCTTGTGTGTAGGTGAACTACAAGACCGGTGGGAGCCATTGGGTAATTGATAGTGGTTGCACTCAACACATGACCGGCGACCCCCGGATGTTCACCACACTTGATGAGGATTGTGCAAATCAAGACAAGATTACTTTTGGGGATAATTCAAAGGGCAAAGTTTAAGACTTAGGCAAAGTGGCTATCTCCCAAGATCAATCAATCTCAAATATCTTGCTAGTACAATCATTGAGCTTCAATTTGCTATCGGTTGGTCAACTTTGTGATCTCGGGTTTCATTGTCTCTTCACACCAAATGAGGTGATTGTGACCAAGATTGAAGATTCATCAATGATATTCAAAGAGTTCCGGCACAACAACCTCTACTTAGTGGACTTCACTTCAAATGAAGCAAACTTGCAAGCTTGTCTATTCTCCAAGAATTCTTTGGGTTGGCTATGGCATAGAAGATTAGCTCATGTGGGCATGTCAACCTTGAAGAAGCTAGTCAAGAAGGAAATGGTTAGAGGAATCAAGGATGTGGTGTTTGAGAAGGATAAACTTTGTAGTGCATGTCAAGCCGGCAAGCAAGTGGCAAACACTCATCCAACCAAGGCGTTCATGTCAACCTCAAGAGTCCTAGAGTTGCTACATATGGACCTATTTGGCCCTACCACCTATGCTAGTCTTGGAGGAAATCTCTATTGCTTAGTGGTAGTGGATGACTACTCTCGGTACACTTGGGTGTTCTTTCTTCAAGACAAGGGAGAGACACAAGGCATCTTCAAGAAGTTTGCTATAAGAGCTCAAAATGAATTTGATGTGAAGATCAAGAAGATTAGAAGTGACAATGGCACCGAGTTTGTAAACACAAAGATTGAAGATTATTGTGATGAAGTTGGGATCAAGCATGAGGTGTCCGCCACATATACTCCACAACAAAATGGTGTAGTAGAGAGGAAGAACCGGACACTCATAACTCTAGCAAGGTCTATGCTTGATGAGTACAACACTCCCGAGAAGTTTTGGGCAGAGGCAATCAACACCGCTTGCTATGCGGCAAACCGTCTTTTCGTCCAAAGGCTATTAAAGAAGACCCCCTATGAGCTTGTCAATGGGAAGAAGCCGGATATTTCATTCTTTCGGGTGTTTGGTTGCAAGGTGTACATCTACAAGAAGCGCCAACACTTGGGTAAATTCCAACGGCGGTGTGACATTGGTTTCCTTGTTGGTTATTCACTTAAATCCAAGGCATACCGTGTATTTAACAAAGCCACCGGCTTAGTTGAAGAAACATATGACTTGGAGTTTGATAAAACTAATGGCTCCCAAGGAGCGCTTGAGGATATTGATGTAGGTGATGAACCCTTGAGGGAGGCAATGAAGAATATGCCAATTGGTGCTATCAATCCGCAAGAGGTGGAAGAAGTTGAAGATGAAGCAAATCAAGATCCTTCTCCACCTCACACGCCTCAAGTTGATGAAGGAGATCAAGTGAGGGAAGCTCAAGAAGACACTCACATTCCTCAAGATCAAGCCGAGGCCGAAGCAAGCAATGTTGAAGCACCACATCCTCCTCCTCAAGAAACAAATAGAAAATCAACATCCATCCTTCAAGCTCACCCCCATGATCAAATCATAGGGAGTCCATCAAAGGAAGTAATGACTCGCTCTAGACTTGCATCTTATGTTGAACATCACTCGTTTGTTTCCTTTGTTGAGCCTACTAGTGTAGAAGAAGCACTTGCGGATCCGGATTGGGTGAATGCCATGTATGAAGAACTCAACAACTTCACCCGGAACCAAGTGTGGACACTTGAAGAGAAGCCAAAGGATGCAAGAATCATAGGCACCAAGTGGGTGTTTAGGAACAAGCAAGATGATCAAGGCGTGGTTGTGAGGAACAAAGCAAGATTGGTGGCAAAGGGGTTCTCTCAAGTAGAAGGACTCGATTTTGGAGAGACCTTTGCTCCGGTTGCAAGACTTGAAGCCATCCGTATCCTTTTGGCGTATGCTTCACATCACAAAATGAAACTCTTTCAAATGGATGTGAAGAGCGCCTTCTTAAATGGTTTCATTAATGAACTTGTTTATGTCTCACAACCTCCCGGGTTTGAAGACCCAAACTTGCCTAATCATGTGTATAGGTTGTCCAAGGCACTCTACGGTTTGAAGCAAGCTCCAAGAGCTTGGTATGAGAGGCTAAGGGACTTCCTAATCAAGAAGGGCTTCAAGATCGGGATCGTCGACACTACACTATTCACCAAGAAGCTTAATGGAGAGA
This sequence comes from Microstegium vimineum, assembly GCA_022036555.1. Classification (NCBI taxonomy): domain Eukaryota; kingdom Viridiplantae; phylum Streptophyta; class Magnoliopsida; order Poales; family Poaceae; genus Microstegium; species Microstegium vimineum. The sequence goes on from CM039125.1 coordinate 48,570,210, forward strand.
TCTTTGTTTGCCAAGTATATGTCGATGACATTATATTTGGGTCAACAAACCAAGACCATTGCAAGGAGTTTGGTGACTTGATGTCCAAGGAGTTCGAGATGTCTATGATTGGCGAGCTAACCTTCTTCCTTGGCTTTCAAGTGAAGCAAATGAGAGAAGGGACTTTCATCTCTCAAGAAAAGTACACTTATGATCTACTTAAGAAGTTCAAGATAGAGGATTGCAAGCCAATCAAGACCCCAATGCCTACAAATGGGCATCTCGATCTCGATGAGGGAGGTAAACCGATTGACCAAACTCTTTATCGTTCTATGATCGGTAGTTTACTTTACCTCACCGCATCTAGGCCGGATATCATGTTTAGTGTGTGTATGTGTGCTAGGTTTCAAGCAAACCCTAAGGAGTCGCATCTTTGTGCGGTTAAAAGAATCCTTAGGTACTTAAGGCACACCCCTAGCATGGGTCTTTGGTATCCCAAAGGAGCTCCCTTCCAACTAGTTGGCTATTTCGATTCGGATTATGCCGGGTGCAAGGTTGATAGGAAGAGTACCTCCGGCGGGTGCCACATGCTAGGAAGATCACTTGTTTCTTGGTCCTCAAAGAAGCAAAACAGTGTGGCATTGTCAACTGCCGAGGCGGAATACATTGCCATGGGAGCAAGTTGTGCACAAATCTTATACATGACCCAAACACTCTTTGATTACGGCGTGTTTTTAAAAGAAGTTCCACTTTTGTGTGATAATGAAAGCGCCATAAAGCTTGCTAACAACCCGGTTCAACACTATCGCACCAAGCACATTGATATTCGCCATCACTTTCTTAGAGATCATGTGGTTAGGAAAGGCATCACACTAGTTGGAGTTAAGAGCGAAGATCAATTGGCGGATATCTTCACTAAACCACTCGATGAAACAACCTTTTGTAGGTTGAGAAGCGAGTTGAATGTGCTTGATCACTCTAACTTCACTAAAAGATGAGCTTGTGTGGATCATGCATTCATATGTAATATAACATGTTTAATTTGATAATGCACATAGGCTTGGCTAACGCGGTTAAGATAACCGCCCTCAAAGCGTGTGACAAAGCTTAACCGCGGTTTAAACTTGCAAGCAACCTAGATTCAAATTTTGTTTTGCATTGCATATGCATAAGTGTTTCTTCTTCGTTTCTTTTCGGTTAAGTTTGTTGGTCATCATTAGGTTCAACACTTAGGGGGAGCAATTCAACGCTCTAGCTTCAGCTAATACCCCTCTAGTGCCCCTATGGTGACCCTTGGAGCTTTATTGAACTATTTTCTTATAAAAACTAATTCTAGCCTATGGCAAACTATTTCTAAAATTGAGGGTTTGAGAGATGGTTCTTATGTTAAGTCCAACAAGTGTTCCTCTCTGCTCTTTTGTGTTGGTACTTGGCTAAGAGAAAAGATTGGAGAGAAAAATAGGAAAATTCAGAGCAATATTAAGCACCGGACCACCCTCCGGACCACTCTGCATTGGTCCGATGCAGTGGTCCGACGCCCTGTCCCTCACTGCATAAATCTTTTCCAGCCAAAGAATCCGTCGGACCAGTGTCCGACGCTGCACCGGACCAATGTCAAGTTGTCCGGTGCCTCTGTCATTCTGATCTATTCACCGTCGGACTAGTCCGGTGCTCCATTGGACTAGTTCGGTGAGTCATCCGGCGCAGTAGTCCGGTGGTCGGTTGCTCACTGGATTCCCTTCTCTGGTACCGTCGGACCACCCGTCGGACCAGCCACCGGACCAAGCGGAGTGGTCCGACACTTCAAAAATTTTTGGATAACCCCCGCGTGCGACACTGTTTTTGTTCACTCTTTTCTTTCCGGCGTCCGTACACCGCGCAGTGCTCCGCCGCCGCTCTGCCCCAGCTCCGCCGCCGAGCTTCCCTGCGCCCTTTCGCCGCCGGTGAGCCCTCCACTCAGCTCCGCCGCCACTCCACTCCTCCGCCAGCAGTTGCGCCCTGCAGCCGCCGTGCCGCTCCTCCATCACCGCGCCACCAGCCACCGCCCCTGCCGCCGACGGCCCTCCTCGCCGGCGTTCACTCCACCGCCCTGCCGAGCTAGTACCAGCCCTAGGGTCTTCACCCTTCCTCCCTCCATTGCCCTGCAAATTCTTGACCTAGGGTTTTCCCTAACCCTAGGAGGGTTTCGCCGCGTTCGTCCTCGAACGAACTCTCTTCATCATCGACTTCGACGTCTTCGTCCGCGACCGTTTCGTCGTCGTCGACTCCGTCGTTTCACTTCTAGGGTATGGTTTCGGTTTACGATATCGCGTTTTGTCGAGTCGTTAATTGAATTATGCCCTAAGTTTATTCCTTGAAAATCCATATTCAATCCAATTCACTAAATTCACTTGCCAATTGTAATTCGCAGCTGGTATATCCCGTTCGGAAAGTGCTTTGGTACTTGAGATTGCTCTGAATAGCTACGCTTTCTTACCTCAGGTATCATGTTAGATTTCATTCTATCACTTATCCAGATGCTTGCTTCTATATGGTTTCTTATCTCTAGATGTTATATATGCTTATGTATACCCTGTCTATTCTATCCAGCAGCAGTCAGTGGCAGTTAAACTCGGGGCAAAGCTCGCGAGTAAGGATTGAGGCAAAGCTTCAGAGGTTCAGTCCAGTGGCTTGGAGGCCCCTCTGTCAGTGGTACTTTGTTTGATCAGTTGACAGTTGTTACTTGCAGTGATCAGTGTTTCTTGTGTCAGAGATCAGTGGTTCTTGAGGTAGTATACTAGTGATCTGTCAGTGGTTGCTTGTCAGTGAGCAGTGATTCTGTGATTGTTTCAGTATGACTCGCAGCACTCGTGCTCACGCAGCTAGGTCTGGTGGTGATGCTCCTCCTCCTCCACGTCCTTCCAGAGACAAGGGCAAGAAGCCAGTGGTTGAGAAAGCGAAGAAGAAGAAGCGCAAGCTCACAGAGGCTGAGAAAGCCGAGGCAGTGGCCGATGCAGCGGACCGCGCAAAGCGAGGCGGTCGCTGAGGTACCGTGAGACTCGGCACCCCTTCGCGGGATCTTCCCACTTCTCCTCCAGCTGGGTCACACACTGAGGACACTCCACAGGAGCCAGAGCTTGTCACAGAGGCCCTGGGTACACCGTTGGCACCTAGTTCCTGGGGGCGTTCCACCCGCTCCCAGTCTGCTCAGTCACCTCAGTCAGCGGCTCCCACAGCAGCTTCAGCCTCAGTTCACCTCGATCTGAGGAATCTTACAGCGAAGCAAGTGAAGAAGCTCAGATTCGTTGCTCTAGAGAAGTGGTGTCCGGATCAGAGAGACCCCGGAGCCTCACCCGGTTGGCATACCCCCCTCATGGAGGATTTCTACCGAGCAGCTCAGTTGACTAGCATTCAGATACGACCACACAGGGTTTGCTCCCTAGAGAGCATAGTTGAGCTAGTAGGTGAGGAGATCAGGCCGTTCTTGACTTACCAGCCGGGACTCGCCGATTTACTCGGGCATTCTGGTAACTATATAGAACGATGGGTCAGAGAGTTCTATGCTTCAGTTTGGGTGGATCCGGAGCACAAGTTTGTGCAGTACACCTTCAGAGGCGAAAGGTACCGGCTATACTTGACCAGACTCAGAGAGATCTTTCGCTTCCGTCAGGAGGGTGGTGAGTTTGACTTGCACTACGAGTGTTACCGAGGAGCTTCAGTGCCTCGCAGAGCTCGAGGAGGCCGTACTTTGTCAGTGCAGGAGGTGGCTCCTCTGTTCAAGCCACCTTTCTCAGAGGGCTCCAGGCGTAGCCCAGCAGAGCTCAGACCTCCAGTTCATAGATTGAACGAGGTGCTCTGTCGTACTTTGCTACCTCGCACGGGCTACAAGGAAGGATTGACCAACATGCAGCAGCTTCTCCTTCAGACCCTGGTATCTCAGACACCATTTGATATTACAGATTTTCTAGTGTCAGAGATAGAGGATGTGATAGCAGATGGCATGAGGGCCCGACGACAGTTTCCCTATGCTCACTGGATCTCTTCGATTATTGCTATTGAGCTAGAGGGAGCACACCCTGGACTCTGTGCTCTATTAGATCAGTCGCCGACTTCTTTTCCAGATTACAGAGTCCTGAGGTCGTTTGATAGCCGGTTTGGAAACCGGGTCCTCCGTCTTGTCAGAGAGAGGACAACACCAGCTGACAGAGCAGAGGTTGATGCTCAGGATGAGGCCATTCGTGGTGTTGAGCAGCAGGAGCTCCATGGTCTAGATACAGGAGCTGATGTGACTCCAGAGGATACTTCCGACAGCTCAGACGCAGACTTCCAGCCGGTTCCACAGATGCCCCCACGGGCGCACGACACTGAGGCTGGCGGCTCTGCCTCTGCCACCGAGACGATGATGCTCAAGCTTCTTGACCGAATGAATGAGCAGCAGAGTTCTCTAGTCACTGCAGTCACACAGGTCCAGCAGCGACAGGACGAAATGCAGCGACAGTCAGAGGAGCGTCACTTCAAGATGCAGCGACAGATGCTCGCTATGCAGCTAGAGTCCCAGCGACTTCAGTTACAGTCACAGCAGCTGCAACAGCAGAACATGGCATTTATGACACACATGATGAAATGGACTGGCGCTCCTCCTCTAGAGTTCCCTGCAGCTCCACAGATTCAGATGATGAGCACTTCTCAGCCCTCACAGTCAGTTGGGCAGCTTGGAGGGCCACAGTTCTTAGTAGGACCTTCAGTTGGCCCCTCAGTGGTCCCTTCGAGCTCCGCCGATCAGTCAGTCACTCCCACCCCAGCCATACAATCCAGTGGACTTCAGAGTGCTGGATTGACCACCCCGTTCCAGTCACCGGCGACTCAGATGACTCAGTGGTTGGACACCTTTGGACCTACTCAGCAGTTCACCCCTCTCACTACAGGTTTCACTCCTCTTACCGCTACGATGGGTGCTACTGCTAGAGATCTGTCAGTGTCCTTCCGTGACATTACCGGTCAGCCGTCCCCCACTGGTCCTCAGATTGCAGCAGAGGTCGAGGCTGAGCTTGTAGCACCGACAGCTGATCAGCACCGCTCCTCAGTAGCTTCCTCAGAGGCTACACACGACAGTCGGGCTCCAGCTGTGTCTACCCCTCTGATAGCTGCAGTCGCTACCGATGCTACAGTTGTTACCTCCACTCCAGTCCAGCCTCAGCAGTCTCCGGTTCTTCAGACTCCAGACAAGTCAGTGCATGAGGCACCACCGGTCACAGCAGCTCCTGAGGCTCCCGCAGAGACACTAGCACCGGTTACCGCTCCTACTGCTTCTCCAGCTACTGCTCCCGAGTCTTCGACCGCAGCAGACCTGTCAGCTTCCGACCCCCAGACTGCTTCACTACCAGCTACCGACACTCAGTGGGAGGATTCAGATGATGAGACCTATCTGGCAGCTTTCAGGGTCCTCGACCGCTCCACGGCTGCTTCCACTCCACCTCCAGACGCTTAGTTTAGGTGTTTCGACGCCAAAGGGGGAGAGGGAGAGTCGAGTAGATGGGCTAGCTTTAGGGGGAGCTAGTAGGACTCGTTCTTTTGTTGTGTATAAACTCTATTGCATCATGCATCACGTTTACCGTCTTATTACATTGTATGATATGTGTGATGGTTGAGACTTGATGGTTGTGTGACATGTGTGGATATTCATATGTATATATCATGTCACTTGGTTATGCTATTACTTCCGCGCTAATCTCTGATCTTTTGGCTATAGCATATCCTTTTGAAATCAAGTACTTTGCTCACTTCTATCTATTGTGCTTGTCATGGCTTGAATGGTTAGGCATGTACTTGTCTTTCTTATTACTAACCCATGCCTATCTCATGTCAAGTCATGTTTTCTCTTATCAAATTTCACTCATTATTCTCTACTCGAGCTTGTATTGTCTCCAATCACCTAAAAGGGGGAGATTGTAGAATCATGGACCCTTGTGTTTAGGCGATTAACGACAATACTAGATCACTATGACTAACGTGTGTTTTGCAGAGACAAAGTCATTTATGTTAGGTCATGAGTGATGCATTTTGAATGGGCTTAATGGATATTCATGCCCCCAAGATGGAAATCGTTTCGGTTGCAAAGGATGGAGATACTCGACGAAGACTAGGCTAGTTCTTAGTGCCATAAGGTTGAGAAGGGCAGTAAGTATAGCTAGGGCTTTTGTTTTTCCTTTGACCGTACTATAAAGAGGGGTATGAGGTTAGTAGCTTGATCTAGGAGAGTTTAGGAAAGTGGGTATATGCACACTTGTCACAACTAGTCCTAAAGACCTTGCTTTCAGCCCTTGACAAACCTAGAAATGGTAGAAGCAAAATCCCTTGAGAAACCTCAGCGAAAACAGTTGTTTTAGAGGGAGAAAGAGGCTCCGGACCACTCTGCTAAGTGGGCACCGGACCAAGGAGAGTGGTCCGGTGGTCCCTAACTTAGGCAGTTTTCCAACTCGAGGAGCTCCGGACCACCTGTCTGGAAAGCACCGGACCATAGGAGAGTGGTCCGGTGGCTTGGTTCAGAGAGTCAGAAGGCTCCGGACTAGTTCGACGGTGTGTCCGACGGCTAGTCCAACGCCTCAAGATAGGAAGTTTGGTCTATGCAGAGAGCTCCCTGGCTCCGGACTAGAGCGTCGGACCAGGGCACCGGACCAAGGAGAGTGGTCCGGTGGTGTGTAAAAGAGAGATAGGTTTTCACTCAGAGAGAACCGAGGCTCTGGACCAGAGCGTCGGACCAGTGCGTCGGACCAAGCAGAGTAGTCCGACGGTGCCTGAGTTTGAAACGTGAGTGAGCTCCGGACCAGTGTGCATGGTCCGGTGGTGTGAGCTCCGGACTAGTCCGGTGGCTACGCAGAGAGAAGAAAAAGTGAAAAACGGCTAGTTTTGGAGGTGGGGACTATTTATAGTTGCCCCCTTGGTCCTTAGAAGGCTTCTTGGCCATTGTTTCAGCTGGTGACACCTTGAGAAATCTTTTGGAGAGCCAAGAGTCTAGTGAGGGAGAGATTAGAGAGAGTTCATCTTGTTCTTCCCTCCTAGAGTGATTAGGAGTGACTTGTGTGCATCCATCCACCTTCCTAGCCTTGAGTGGGTCAAGTGAAGGTCTTGTGCTTGTTACTCTTGGTGTTCGACAGCACCTAGACGGTTTGGTGGTGTTCGGAGGAAGTGACCGCCGGAAGATTGTTGGCGGCTCTTCTCCAAGCTCTTGTGATCGGTTGTGGGCGATTCACCGAGCCGGAGTGGCGAAGAATCAGCCCGTAGAGAGCACTCTACCCTTGCGCGGGTAGAGGGGGAGCGATACCTTGCGAGGTGCTCCAACGAGGACTAGGGGGGTGTGTCGACACCTCGATACCTCGGGAAAAAAATTCGCTGCGTCCATGAGATTCTCTTTTCCCTAGCTCTTTACTTTTCCGTATTGTTTTTACCTTTCCTACTAGAATTGCTTAGGTTGTTTTTAATTCCTATGAACTGCTACCGCTTTCTAGTTAGGACACACGGACGGTAGACACTAGGGGGTGATTGGCATTTGATAGGTTTTTATATTTGCTTTAGAAATTTAAAACAAGCCCAATTCACCCCCCTCTTGGGCATCTTGATCCTTTCACGGTGCCTTGGTGGTCGGATCCGGGCCCGAGACGGCCGGATCTGGCTTGGCGGCTGGCGGCGGGCGCGGTGGCCACCGCCGACGGTTGCGACTTGGTGGCTGGGGCTCGTGCAGGCGCTGAGGGCGGCGCCTTCTTCTCCGTCGTCCCTCCCCTCACGACCTTGGCTGCTGTGGCGGCAACTGGCGGAGGCGGCGGCGTCGGCCGAGTTCGCGACAGTGGTGTTGGCAAGGGCTGCCGTGGTTGGGGCTTCGCGTCCGGATCCGGTGGCCCTAGGGCTGGGGCGGTGCCCACGGTGGAACGCCCGCCTTGCGTCTACTGGTGGCAGGCGGGTGTCAGGGCTGGCGGCGGCGGTCGGCAACGGCCTCGTCGGGCGGTGGGTGGACGCGCGCGCGCGGGGTATGGCTGGTTCTCGGCACGACGTCTAGTCGGCGGGGGTGGCTGGCGCAGCTTCGGCTGCCGTGAGTAGCCGGCGCGCCAGTGCCCCTCTGGTGAGGCTTCTGCAGGATGGCTGGCGGCGACGGCGTTGGTGACGTGTTGGGACCCGACATCAGGGCTGGTATTTGTGCTGGGGTAACTTGGGCGAAAGCCCGGCGACGGTGACGCCTGTGGGCGCCATGTTCCCTGTTGGGGGCGTCGTGGCCTCAACATTTCCACGAGTGAAAACCCGGTCCTCTTGGACGAGCGACGGCGGCGCATGGGACGTCGTAACCTTCTTGAAGGCGTCGCTGTGGAATCGACCCGATCCTGATGTCTCGTGGCAGAGATGCGGTCATGGTCGGAAGTCGGAGTTGCTCTTGCGTTATGCTTGAGCTGGGCAACGATGACTGGCTATGGCTTCCTGTTTCGGGAGCTCCGGTCTCTTATTTTGCTTGGGTCGTCGTGTACTCGGTTGTGTGCGTGGGTAGGCTTCGCCGTCGTGGCGTTTCACGCCACGTTGGCTGCCTTGTATATATTTGCTATTTGCTTATCAATCGAAGCCGGTAACACGGGTCTTTCGAAAAAAGATATATACTCTTGATACAAATACACATGGTTATTCATGGAACCAGTGGACTTATGGTGAATACTCTTGATACAAAACAAGGCATACAATACACACTAAGTACCAAACATCATAGCTCGCAAAGTGCCCACCTGAGCATCTTCAGTTTGGAGATACAGCAATGTGACGGTGACAGAGTTGGAGGTACCAGATCGGCTACTCAGATTTCCAAGACGACAATGGCGGGGTCTCAGAGTCTTTCCAGGTGTTGGTCATTTCAGGATAACGGTCACCCAAGACTTCACCTTCAGCAGCATATGACTCAAGTTCGGCCATCTCATCTGGTGTCAACTTCACAGAGAGTGCCCCAACGTTCTGGTTGAAGTTCTCGATTTTTGTTGTGCCAGGAATGGGGCAAACATCGTTTCCCTGATGGTGAACCCAAGCCAATGCTAGTTGTGATGGTGTGCATCCTTTTTTAGCTGCCATTGCGTTCACATGCTCGAATATCTTAGCATTCTTGTCAATATTCTCTTGTTGAAATCTAGGCAAATACTGCAGAAGTTTGAAATCCTTGTTACAAAGAGGCAATAGACAATTATTTCTAATTCTTTTTCTTCAAGCGTTGTGGATGGGACCCTTCACCCTTATATATATCAAATACATGAGAAGAATCCAAAAAATGTATCTATGATCATGGAAATGTTTAAAATTAATTACTTTCGAAAAATTGATTAAAATTAATGATGGCTGAACCATGTATTATGCATATATAGGTAATAGTTTGAGTTCACCTTGCGGAAGTCCTGCTCTGATAGTGAGTCAACTAGTTTTGCTCCACTACACAAGAACCCTCTGCCTAGTGGACTGTAAGCTACAATTCCAATTCCAAGTTCTCTGAAATTCACAGAAAGGTGAGAATTCAGAAATAAGCTTCCTACTTATTGGTTGTACAGCTCCAGTGTTTGACTGTTCATGAAATTACCTGCAAGTGGGAATTATATCTTCTTCCACATCTCTAGACCACAATGACCATTCAAGCTGTACTGCAGTGATAGGGTGGACTGCATGAGCTCTTCGGATTGTTGATGCAGACGCTTCAGATAACCCAATGTACTTTATCTTCCCTTCTTCCACTAGTTTCTTGAGTTCACCAATCTAGCAATAGAAGAAGAAGACAAACTCAATTATCTAAAAGGAAATGGTTCCTGACTTACAAGTGCAGTGTGGATTGTAAGGAAAAAAAAAACTATAAAGAGGACATCAAATGTGAACTGACAGTAATATGAATGGGTCAAAAACTAAAGGAACTAGTGTTTGCCAGGGCATGGATACAGCATCTGATATAATTAATCCAGTTGCTGGTATATGCAATTGTACCACAGAAAACTCCTACATGTTATACAAAAAGAGGTTTCTACATCAGAATACTTTTTATCTCCACCAGTTCTTGGGGTTTCAGCTCTGCCAAACAGGGTGGGAGGGACTAGGGAGGTCTGCTAAACGCGCCCTTCTCACAAGAGGTATGATGCATCCAAATGAGGTTTCTTTTGTATCTGGGTTAAATTTAGGATGGCGATTGAGATTATAGAAGAGAAACCTTGGGTAGACAACAAGAGCGTGTGCGGAGGATATTGTGTCTTGGTCCTATAACCGATGTTCTTGGGCACCGTGGGTGCCATTGTACATAAAACTCTATTTACTTCTTAATTGAGCGGCAGAGCTCCTACCTTTACTTTCAAAAAAAAAAATATAATGCCAGGACGCCATCTTTGACAAATTTACGCAAGGGCCCTTATGTTAGTATAACCACGCATTACTCATACGCTGTAGACACCAACCTCCAACAAACCTGTCTCTACCAATCACTGTCACTAACAGTCATGCAAGAATATGCTCCAGACGGCATTTCAGGACTCCACTTGTATGTTCACAACGACCATCCAGGCATCCACAGATGATAGACACAACTACCAAACAAAGGAGATCAAGTGGAGAATCAAGTGGAAAAGTTACACTGCACTCACCGTGACCTCGATGGGCACCTTCGTGTCGATGCGGTGCTGATAGTAGAGGTCGATGCAGTCAACGCCGAGCCGCTTGAGGCTGCCCTCGCACGCTGCACGCACGTATGCTGGGTCACCGCGGACCTCCACCTTGCCGTCGGCGAAGTAGACGGCAAACTTGGTGGCCAGGTCCACCTTCTCCCTTACCCCGCCTTGAAGCGCCTTTGCAGAATTCAGAAGCATTACATCGGACATCTTCAGTGCAAACTTGAAAAAAGGCCAAAGAATTCGATACCAACAACTCAACAAGGATCTAAAACCGACCTTGCCTAGCAGGATCTCGTTGGTGTGAGGGCCGTACATGTCGGAGGTGTCGAGGAGGGTGACCCCGACGGCGACGGCGTGGTGGATGAGTTTGATCATGTCGGGCTCGGGCTTGGGCGGACCGTAGAAGGCAGACATGCCCATGCAGCCGAGGCCCTGCGCGGAGACCTCTAGCCCCTGAGAGCCCAGCTTGATGCGGGGGACGGACACGGAAGTGGCAGCCATGGCAGGTGCTCTCTATGCTCTCGATCGATCTCGGGTAGCTGGTGCCTCGGTGGTGCGGTTGCCCGCCGCCCGGCCGTGCTTATAAAGAGTGGTAACTGGATGACAAAACGTCACTGCAAATGTCAGTTGCAGTTTCATTCAAAGGGGAAATGTCTTTTTCGTCTCTAACTATCATCAGATTTCAGACTTTAGATTTCTTCTTTGAACTCCAAAACCAAAAAAGTATTGTTTTTTTCTCGAACACAAGAAAGGTCTTCCTAAACCATTTTAAACTTTAGATTTCTTTGACTATCATGAGACTTCAGATTTCTTCTTTGAACTCCAAAACAAGAAAACTCTTCCTAAACCGTTTAAACTAGTTCCTGTCCCCGTTAGAAATAGTTTTCAAAAAGTTGGTTTTGTTTTTGAATTATAGAATCCTAAAAACAGATCCGGATACAAAAATCCAAAGAATATGTATAGATCTAGTGAACATATATCTAAGCTTTTTAGGTCCGGGAAAATGTGAAACATATATAAAAAACTGAAAATTTTCCATAACATTCAAATCAATGTATAAATATGTTTTTAAAAACTTTCAAAAATATGATATGAACCAACATGAATGCAACATATATTAACATTGAACTCATTCATGTTGGATGCATTTCATGTTTTTATTGATGGAAGTTTTTAAATGCACTAATCATTTATTATCATGTTTTGAGATTTTTATAGATATTTTTTCATTTTCCTAGAGCTAAATATAATTTCTATAAGCTTCTAGATATATTTTTGTTCTTATTTTGGTATCTCATGCCTCAATATTCTTTATGGGTTTTCTCAAAATTTAAGTAGTAAAGCTTAATGATATTTGCTATGGTTTAGAAAATCTTATCTAGTGTTTATTGGATTTTTAGTGTCTTGAAAACCACCTTTAACCGACTGGGAGAAAGAGGTAGTTTAAATAATTTTAGAAGTTGAGAGAGAGAGAGAATTAGGCTACAACGATAGTTCAAGAAAACTAAAAAGACTAATTTAATTATTAATTTATAAAGTTTATTATTACTAAGATCTTGACAAATGGGCCCAGTCTGGTCGAAGTAAAAAATCGACAATGATCAGGCCCAGTATAGCTTTGCTCGGGCTTGGAGGCAGCTGGGGTTCTCAACAACAACTCAAATTTAGGGATCATTGGTGTACTTTACTCTTTCGGGTAAGTAATTTTGTTTAAACATATGTAGACTTTTTGTTTGCAATATATGTAAAGATGGCTTCTAAATGATGTCGTCCAGCAGGAGAGCCTTATAAGTTTGTACCCCCTTCATACCTATAAAGCAAGTTGTTCAAAGCATAACTTTCACTTCTTATTTTTTTAAAAAATATTTATTGGAATGTGATATATGTATCTTTTTTTATGAAAGTACTTGTTAAAGACAAATCTATTCATTCAATTTTTATATTTTTAAACTCAACAATTTAAAAGTTTTTCATGATTATATTCTCAATGTTCGATCCAAGTCTTGTCCAAAACGACTTGTTGTACAACTATGGAGCGAGTATCTTTTAATGTATTATAAGTAATTACGAGGGGAATATGTAACCTTCAACTCTTCAAGTGTTCAAAGGCCCTATGTTTTTACTAGTGCAAAACATGTTGAGCTTTTAGTCTGCCAAGCAAACAGATCTCATATTATTATTATTTTCAAATATGCAAAAGATTTATGTATTTTTTAAATTAAGATAGAAGAGTTTAAACATATAAACTTTACGCTTCGAGCCAACGCTCTAGGAGGTCTAGAAGGACCAGCCAAATACTGTACTCCGAAGCTAGGCAACCGAGGAACACGCGACGCATCTACTCAAGAAAGAGCCTTCCATCCTCGCTGCTTCTTGCCCGTCGCTACCCGGGTGCTTGCAAAGAGGGAAGGCAATGCTTGGACATTGGAACTAGTCGGGTCCACCTCAAAGAGCTCTGCATGAGCCTTCTTTCGGAGCCGAATAGTGTCGGCTCAAAAATCATGCCGTGCCCGTGCCAGTCCTATGGGCTGGAGTTGTGGCCCTATCTAGCACGACACTACCATTGGGCGGTGCCAGGCACGGGAACGATGGGCGGTCGGACCATGCTTTCACAAAAAAAAAAAACATAATCGTCGCAATATAATATCTAGAAATCGCATTATGAAAACTAAAAAGACTAATTTAATTATTAGTTTAGAAAGTTTATTATTACTAAGATCTTGACAAATGGGCCCAGCCTGGTCGAAGTACAAAATCGACAATGAGCAGGCCCGATATAGCTTTGCTCGGGCTTGGGGGCAGCGGGGGTTCTCAACAAAAATGGAATCAGGCATGTAAATTGTAATGTACCCCACAAGACCACAATGCTTATTCTCTACTAGTTTCGTCCGAAAAAGAATGTAATTGTGGAAATCGTGTTAGTCAATATAGCTCATGTTTGACCAATTTTATATTAAATACTATTAACACTTGTATCTTCAAATAATTTTATTATGAAAATATAATCTATAACTAATCTAATGATACTTATTTTATACAATGAATGTTAGTATCTTTTTATACAAAACTAGTCAAAGTTCAAACTGTTTGACTTCTCGAAAAACGAGAATTGCATTCTTTTAGGGACTGAGGTAGTACCTCATTTGTAATGTGATAACATGTATATTTCTTATAAGTAATAGTGTTCAAGCATGTAGAATTTTCATTTCTGTTGCAATATATTGTTAATTGCTACTAAATCAATACCATTTTTTAATGTAATGTAAAGATGGCTTCTGAATGGTGTCGTCCAGCAGGAGAGCCTTATAAGTTTGTACCTCCTTCGTACTTGTAAAGCAAGTTGTTCAAAGCATAACTTTGACTTTTTGTTTTTTTTAAAAAAATATTTATTGGAATGTGATATATGTATCTTTTTATGAAAGTACTTTTAAAGACAAATTTATTCATATGATTTTCATTTTTTTTTGAGGGCAACGACGGGGTGTGTGTGTGTGTGTTAAAGCAACCTCACATGATATATTGAGCCACAAATGCCGGTTAGACCCGGGGGGGGGGGGCGGGGGGGGGGGGGGGGGGGGGGTCTGGGACCCTAAAAACAAGGAGTTACAGCAAGGGAGGCGGCAGCAAAAGTCTAAATAGGCAAATTATTACACCATAAATCATGGAGCGGGGCATCGTTTCTGGGGAGGCGGCACCTCCAGTCCCGTGCAGTCCCACGGCATGCAGCGATCAGGCGAGCATGATTAAGCGTCATCCCCCTGAAAACCACGTCGTGTCTGTGCTTCCAGACTTCCCAGCATAGGAGGAGGACGAGGGTTGATCGAGCGGCATCCGGCATGGCTACTGGAGCCATTGTTTCCCAGAGGGTCTGCACACCAGCTATATCCTGTGTTCTCCAGCCAATCAGCCTCCAAAACTCCTGGACAAAGGGACAACCCGACATTATATGATCTGCTGTCTCTGAGGCTTGATTACATATCCCACATATGTCAGGATTACTTTCTTGCGTTTCAGGGCACTTCTGCAATTGATCCTATTCTTCGTGAGTAACCACCCAATGAACTTGACTCTGGGGGTGGCAAAATTCCCCCACACAAACCGGTAGGACGGGCAGGAGTCCTCGCTCTGCATCGAAGCCTTATACACCATCCGTGACAAGAATCAGTGATGTTTGTCTTCAAAGAAGCACATCCTCTCGTCTCTGGAGCTTGTCAAGGTTACCAATTATTTTTAAACTCAACAATTTAAAAGTTATTCATGATTATATTTTTAATGTTTGATCCAAGTCTTGACTTGCTTTACAATGAAGGGAGTATCTTTTAATGTATTATATAAGTATTACGAGGGGCATATATAACCTTCAACTCTTTAAGTGTTCAAAGGCGGCCCTATGTTTTTACTAGTGCAAAACATGTTGAGCTTTTATTCCATGCCAAACAAACAGATCTCATATTATTTTTTCCGAATATGCAAAAGATTTATGTAAACTTTACACTTCGAGCGAGCGCTCTAGCTTAGGCTTAGGAGGTATAAAAGGAGTAGCCAAATACTGTACTCCGAAGCTAGGCAACCAAGAAACACGCGACGCATCTAGTCAAGAAACGGCGTCGCTGCTTCTTGCCCGTCGCTACCCCGGTGCTTGCAAAGAGGGCAGCCAATGCTTGGACATTGGAACTATAGTCGGGTCCACCTCAAAGAGCTCTGCATAAACCTTCTTTTCAGACCCGAATAGTGGTGCCGGCTCAAAAATCATGTCGACCCTATGGGCTGGAGTCGCTGTGGCCCTAGCACGTACGACACTACCACCGGGCGGTGCCAGGCACGGGAACGATGGGTATCGGGTCGGGCCGAGAGCTTTTATATATAAAAAAAAACATAATCGTTGCAAATATATAATTTCTAGAAATCGCATTATGAAACATCAAGATCGAGTAACATGGCTGCAACACACTAGGGAATACTAATAATAATTCAAACAAACTAAAGACATGTCTGGAATGCTGTTCATATGAATCGTGTGCAGATATATACGTATTTGATAGAGTTCAATTTTGCATGAAACATATATATATGCATTCCAGAGTTGGATGGAGTTCCAAACAAACAATAATAATAATAGCTAACGAAACACTCAACAACTAACTAACTAACAGATTTCTGATTCATCCTCTCTGCACTCGGCTACACCTTTCCCTTTTTTTCCAGCTTTCCGGTTGGATCGGAGGAACAAGAAGCCTCAGGCATCTTCAGATGATGACGATCATAAAAGTAAGAAGTCATCTGGAAACAGAACCAAAAGAAAGCCACCTCCATACTGGCTGACAATATAGCGATGTTAAGACGATGACGGAAACTGTCGTAGTCGTCGTCGGCGGCGGCGTCCAACGGGAAGCACCATGTGGATGGTTAGGGTACTCGCGGCTGTGGAATCCGCGCGCGAGAAGTGGACGAGGATGGTGCGGCGGCGCCGGCGATGACGACGACGATGGCGCCGCGCGTGCTAGCTTCCTCGCCCCGAATCGGAGACGGAGAAGCGCTGCCGCCGCCATAACTACCAGGAAGGCTAGCTACCACGACGAATCGATATGAATATGATCCTTCCTCTCGATTTTAATTAATTGAATACATATTGATATTATATCTTGTATGTAGTAGTAGTAGGAGTATTTGATTTGCTTCCGCTTCTGTGTTCTGGCGAAATTCCCGAGCCTGTCTCCGTCTCGATTATATTTGGGGGCCCGGTGGGGGACACTACTCGGACCGGACCGAAGAAGGGTATATTTCGAATGTTGTTCGAGTCACAAGAAAAAAAAAGAGAGTAGCAGAACACCTGTATGCATGTGTCTAGGACTTGCATTGGGTTTCACTAACTGATCGAGGCAGACCGATTTGATTTGCAAATAAATAGGACCAGTTATTAATTAATTAATTACGTATGAGTTGTCTCTGTGCAAGAGGGTTGGTTGGAGCTGCTTTATTTGACACTTAACTGCTGATCCCGAGTGCAGCAGTGCTCCGAGGAAATACACGCAAGTTGGTGAAACCGAAGGCAACACCCGTGCGTGGCCAAAGTTTCTTTTGTTGCCACCCGTCGCTGCCCAACTGAAAGGCTAATCAACTGCCTTCACAAAAGATTAGCACAGGTTCGTTTCCTGTTGTCACTCAACTGTCAGTACTTCAAGACCAAGCAGCTACAGACAGCATGCATTTGAGAACTTGGTTGCAGACAAGTCTCCCACTGAGCCTAGATATTTGCAAATGATTTGTCGTGCCTATCACATCAGTACTCTGTACATAAATAAATTAATTCCTAGAATCTGTATCAGCAAACTTTTTTTTTTATTGTGACTAACTTATAACTTTATAGAAATAAATAACATCTATGGCATAAAATGAACACTATATGAAAATATATTCTATGATATAAATATAATTGTACTAATTTGATACAATAGATTTTAATGTTTTTTTCTCTAAAAATTTAGTCAAGGTTTAAGAAGTTTGACTTAAGACAATTCTACTAATCTATCCTTTCAAAGATAGATGGGGTACACGCATGTTGAAACTAATAAATCTTGATGCCAGCCCATGGACCATGGTCAATGGCCAAACCAAACAAATGGTAATACTATTGCCAGCCCATGGTATTATGGTAATACTATTGTTAACCTTGAAAAGAACAAAGGGGGTAAACTACATATACACCTCTGTATACCTCAAGGCTGCTAATGGGTCTCATGCTAATGGGTATAGGCCATGCATAGTAATCAACATAAATGCTGGTTAATTATCTCGTGAAAAATGAGTAGCCAGGCCACCATGCATGTTTTTTATTGTACATACTTTAGTGAGAGCACCTAACCGGTGTATAAATAGATGGTCTAGCTTTGGTTGGCAATTACTTAATTTTCCAGAGCCATTTATAGACTGGATGGATCACCGAATGCCCAACAAGAATTTTATATATACTTTTGCAGAAGCAAAGAGTCCAGATCCCCATCTATATATCACTTGTCATTGTCTTCATTAAGCTCCATTGTTTCCATTATGGAAAAATCTTGGATAGTTGGTTAGCAGGATATTCACAGGAAATCCAGAGCCCCAAAAGCCTCCAAGGGATTGCATTGCATTTGCATAGTACAGTGCTCCTGCCTTTTTTTTACTCGGATGTTCAGAGTACAGTGCTCCGAG
Organism: Microstegium vimineum; assembly: GCA_022036555.1. NCBI lineage: Eukaryota > Viridiplantae > Streptophyta > Magnoliopsida > Poales > Poaceae > Microstegium > Microstegium vimineum. The sequence goes on from CM039125.1 coordinate 48,588,020, forward strand.
GAAACACACAAAGTGGGTGAAAACAAAGGCAACCCCCGTGACGAAGATGCCCACTGTACGTCGTTGACAATAGTTATATCAGCACCCGTGAGGAAACACAGAAGCAGTCAGCAGCTCCAATGGCTTCTGATTCCCAGCTCTCCTCCATCGCAGCAACCGCTGGTCTGTGCTTGCTTTCAGCTCTCCCCGTGGCCTTGCTGGCCGTGACCCTCTACATCATGGGTGTTCTCGTGTCCTTTGCCGTCTTCTGCATCAAGGAGTTTGCTTGGAGTCGGAGAGCTCATGACCGACGCCCACCGCTCGTCGGGACTATGTTCCGGATGCTCAGGAATTTCCACAGGCTCTTCGATGAGCATGTGGAGTACGCGCTTGCCCATCGGACCAGCAGGATGCTCTTTCCTGGGCACAATGAGCTCTGGACCTCTGATCCACAAGTCATTGAGCATATCCTCAAGAACAGCTTCAGTAAATACAGTAAGGTAGTTTTCCTTGCCTTGAACACCTTCCTTCTCCCCTCACTGCTATTATACTGTTCAATTCTATATTCAGATAACTTCACACCAAGGAAGGTCAAAACTTGAGTATACTGTTAAACGTGGACAACATGCTAAGTTGCATATACCATGTTTTCATGAAAATATTAGTAAGTAGAGCATGAATTGGATATTTGTTAACCTTTGGAAAAAAAAAACACAGGGGTAAACTGAATACCTCTGGAGAACGTAAGCTTGTTCACACTTCTGACCTACAGTTTCAAATAAATCCACAGGGCGACTTCAACACTCAAATCATGAAGGATCTATTTGGGAATGGAATTTTCGCAATCGATGGGGAGAAGTGGCGGCACCAGAGGAAGTTAGCGAGCCATGAGTTCTCAACCAGAGTGCTTCGCGACTTCAGCAGTGGTGTGTTCAGAATAAATGCTGCAAAACTCAACATCAACATCAACAAAGCCTGTAGTCCCAAATAAGTTGGGGTAGACAAATAAATGCTGCAAAACTAACAGAGAAAATCTCATCTGCAGCAGCCGATAGAACTTCCATAGACTTTAGCCTGCGTTTGCTGGAACGTAAGAGTAACTCCAACAGTTTGTCATTTAGACTTGACATATCTAATTTTGCAAAAAAAAAACTAAAAAACTAGTGGCTGTTTAACATTTGGGCTTGATACTTTTGCCAAAGTTGCAAATAGAAGCCCGCACTTGGCAATTTGACGACCGTGAAAAGGGGAGTAATTTTTTTTCCTTCTTTTTTTTTCACGGTAGAACCGTGGGCGTCGGTCTTTTTTTTTCCTTCCTTTTTTCACGGCGGAACACTAGGCAGCGGGTCCACTGGTCCATAATTTCCGTTTTTGTCAAGTCATTATGAGAAACTGTTTGAGATTGCATATTTTTTGTTTTGACATATCTATTTCAGAGTTGTTAAATTTCATATTTTATCAAATCAAAATTGTCAAACTGTTGGAGTTGGTCTAAGAGCACGCATTGCATGACGGCATCTTCTTTGGACCGAGTGGTAGGACCGTGTCGTTGCTGCCCGTGTCAGTGAAACAGAAGCACAGACAAGCCCAAATGCCACGACCATGCTGACGATTTTCCACGCCACCTGATCCTGACTTAATGTTATAGTAGTATCCATTTCGCTGTCCTGGTCTTTTTCTTATACACAAGGCAGCAATAATTTAATTCTAAGGTCTTCCAAATCTAGTTCTCTATAAACCTCCAAGCCAAAGAGATTCACCTCATTATATTCTTGTGATCACTGCCAGACAAACTGGAAAAATACTTGCGCCAATGCAGAGTTTGAACACGGCATAGGATAGTCCATTTGGTACGGCACGGTACTTACTATAATCATCAATAGAGAAACTCGTCCCTGCCATCTTGCTCTGAGTGAGCAAGCACCTCCTGCACCACAGCAGCTCCAGCTCCAATGGCTTCCCAGCTATCATCCCTCGCCGCACCGGCAGGCCTGTGCCTGCTCTCAGCTCTTGCCGCAGCCTTGCTGGTGCTCATCCTCTACGTCCTGGGCGTCGTCGCGTCCTTCGCCGTCTTCTGCGCCAGAGAGTTTGCCCGGAGAGATCCTGACCGGCCGCCGCTCATTGGGACGGTGCTCCGGCAGCTCAAGAACTTTGACAGGCTGTTCGACGAGCATGTCAAGTACGCGCTGGCGCATCGCACCTGCAGGCTGGTGTACCCTGGACACAGCGAGCTCTTCACGACCGATCCGGCCGTCGTTGAGCATGTCCTCAAGACCAGTTTCAGTAAATACAGCAAGGTGGTTGTGGTTTCCCAAAGCCCATCAGTTTTTATTTAATTTCCTCCATCTATCTCGGATCAACACAGTTCAATTTAGTATGTGCCGGGTGCCACAATCCTGCAATAAATAGTGTCAAAACTTGATCTGCAGTTATGTTCAAATAACATTTACTTTTAAACTTACAGTAAACTGAAAGCAAAAATGTAGATTATCCTCAGGCAAACTTATTTTAATGTGGATTATCATCATCCTTAAACTTATTTTAAAGTGTATCTTCATTCTTATCTGTCAGGTCATTTAGCTACTTAACCATACAAAAATCGATTACTAAGATACTTCCTCTGTTCCAAATTATAAGACGTTTTAGATTTTTCTAAATTCATAGCTTTTACTACGCACCTAGATATATGTTTTGTCTAGATACATAGCAAAAGCTTTTGCTATGAATCTACAAATGTCAAAACGTCTTATAATTTGGGACGGAAGAAATAGATATGACAGGCTACCACATTATGAACATGGTTTTTAAACTCATTTGAGTCTGAAACACAGGGAGCATACAATATTAGAGTTATGAAGGATCTCTTCGGGGATGGAATTTTTGCGATAGACGGGGATAAGTGGAGGCACCAGAGGAAGCTGGCAAGTCACGAATTCTCAACCAAAGTGCTACGTGAATTCAGCAGTGTCGTCTTCAGAGCGAATGCTACAAGACTGGTAGATAAGATATCATCACCAGCAGCTAACAGAACTATTCTAAACATGCAGGTACCTACACATGACTAACATAAAAGTGCATATATATTATTTATTGGTAAATAGATATCAGTAGATGTTAGTTAAGTGGTACATAATATTTGTATTTGATAGAACAATTGGATCACATTAATGCACTCATTTTCAGGATCTTTTAATGAAAACAACTATGGATTCAATCTTCAAAGTGGGATTTGGTTTCGAACTGAACACGCTATCTGGATCTGATGAATCTAGTGTTCAGTTCAGCAATGCCTTTGATGAGGCAAACTCTATTGTCTACCACCGATATGTCGATCTGTTCTGGCAACTGAAACGTTATTTCAATATTGGATCAGAAGCAAAGCTTAAAAGGAACATTCAGATCATTGATGACTTCGTGATGAAGTTGATCCGCCAAAAGAGGGAGCAAATGAATGGGCAAGATAATGTAAGGGCTGCAAAACTCTAACCTGAATATAAACTTGCCAATCTGGAACCTGAATATATACTGCCTTCTGTGTTGGTATATGCCTTTTAGTAACAACCTGATGAAGAAAATTCAATCTGGAACTAAAATAAGAGACCTTTGTATCTAGCCATGAGATATTTGCATCCTAACAAGATGGGCAATTTTAGATCTGTTAAAGGATAAATATGTCATGCATCATATTCAAACCCCGTAAATTTACATGTAAATCATACCTGAAGGGCGGTGTGATTCTGTTTATCAGCTCTTATGTCTCGTGGAGCATGTACTCTCCAGAAAGTCTGAGCAGCTTTTGAATCTAGTGTTAGTATCCAGAGTAGATATACTGCACAGTTTTACTTCTGCAACATCTCTTAATTGAACTCTATCTTCACCTTCATGATGCATGCAGAAAGCCAGAGAAGACATACTATCAAGATTGATAATAGCAAGCAAGGAGGACCCTGAAACGATCAATGATCGTTACCTGCGTGACATAGTACTCAATTTTCTGATTGCTGGGAAAGACACAACTGGGAACACTCTCTCCTGGTTCTTCTATATGCTTTGCAAGAATCCTATAGTGCAGGATAAAGTTGCCCTCGAAATCAAGGAGTCCGTTAAGTGGGCTGAGGAAGATAACAACACAGAAGACTTCATGGCAAGATTGAATGACCGAGCAATTGACAAAATGCACTACCTCCACGCTGCAATATCTGAGACACTACGGCTGTATCCAGCTGTTCCAGTGGTACAAATAAATCCTCTGTAGGCTATTCCTTGACTAGGGTCCATGCAAACAAATTCAATAATGATTTAGCTTAATTACAATGTGTTATTAACATATCCGTCATAATGAAATATGAAAGTCCTTTGTTACCAGTATGAACTTAACTAGCTAACTGCAAAGGATGTTAGATGGTTTGGGGTGAAAATATTATAACTATTACAAATACATGAAAGTAGTCTTCCGAAATCTGCATGAATTTTTAAAAAGACTACTATAGATAGGAAATGGCATGATCTATTTGCATGTAAAATTACTAGAAGTTTGATATTGTAAACTACCTTTAAGTTGCTACTAGCTGTCGTCAAGTTGAATTTGCATTTGGAATGATTTTATCCACAAAAGGGACAAATCGGTATCAAAGGACATTTACAGGAATATGCTTTCAAAATGTTTAAGGAAATTTGTACTCAAGAATATATGGAAGCAGAAAAATAATTAGTCAATTATAAGTATGTTGCTATGCAGGAAATAATAATAATAATAATAATAAAGCTCTACATAACACCATGTTTCTGTTATTTACATAGACTTGCATTTTCCAAATTTCGTTCATGAAATTTTCTGTGGCACTTACAGGATGGTAAGATGGTGGAAGAAGATGATGTACTACCTAATGGCTACAAAGCGATAAAAGGAGATGGCATGAACTACATGATATATGCAATGGGGAGGATGACATACCTCTGGGGTGAAGATGCTGAAGATTTCAAGCCAGAAAGATGGATTTCGAATGGAGTCTTCCAGCAAGGGAGTCCTTACAAGTTTGTGTCCTTCAATGTAAGTATAACTCACTAGTCATCTCTCACATGTTCAAAGAGGACATATATCCAACTGTAATAACATGGCCATACTAGGTACTACCTAGATTCTCATAGAGAATTAGAAAGGAACAGGTAAAGTTTAGAATATTAGCAGATAGTGGCATTCAAATTGTGTTCTCTTGCTATAGGCCAATGCCCAATGCTAAGGCCAAGTAGGGAAATAAATTATGCTAAGGGCTAAGGCCAAGCTAGAAGCTACTATCAGCTCTCAAGCTACCTAAACAACCTAAGCTAATTTCATTAGCCTTCACCCAGGGGGTGTCTGTCATTTCCCCGTACATGTTCAAATTTTTTTAAGGCAACCATTTGCATTTAACAAAGCTTTCTTCAATGATCAGGCGGGGCCCCGCATCTGCTTGGGGAAGGAATTTTCATATAGGCAGATGAAGATCATGGCAGCCACCCTGATACACTTCTTCAGGTTCAAACTGGCAGATGGATCCAAGGATGCTACATACAAAACAATGTTTACCCTCCACATGGATAAAGGGCTCCAGTTGTATGCATACCCACGTTCAACTTGAAATGCCAAAACAAGTATTTTTAAATCCTTTGTTACTGTTGGAGACATGTACATATTCCACAACTGTAATTTGGGGAGGATGAAAAAAAAAACTGAGTATAGGTATTCCGAATAATGAGTTTATTATGCTCGCTCCAATTGCCAGCTCAAAGAATGGACTGGAACCAAATATGGACAATTTTCCAAAATCCAAGCCACTGATCAAACAGTCAGTATCTGCTTTCTTAATCATATAATATCCTGTTGGCAAGAACACAACACTAATCCAATTGGAAAAACAAACACACAAGAAGAAAGGAATCCATACAGGAATATTTGCTTCAGAATTGCCTTCATGAGAGTACAGATTACAAAATTGATACTCTAAACTTCTCTGTATAAACAGAGTAAGCTTGTTAAATAATGATATAATAAACAGACAAAACATCTATTGTGGTAAGGATGTATTTTCTGCTGGTGTTGGAAGATGGAGTCCAGGCCTCGATGTCCAGCCTTTGATATTTCTGTAATTCTCAATCACTTCTTTCCTTAGCATCTCACGAGAAGCATCAAAAGTGCTCTTCACCTAGAAAAGTATAGAACCGTCGATTTGTAATCCAGAATATAGATCACACAAAAGGAGTTCATGTAGAGCAATGTGGATAAGTAAGTACCTTGGGAAATGACAACTTTGGTGGAGCCAAAACAACTTCACCAAATTTGACTTTCTCACGCCCAGGGAAGTCTAGAACAGTTTCTTCCTTATTGCCCTTACGCTTCTTTTTCTTCTCATCCAGATGTCTGAAATTAAAGTGACCATTGTTTACACCTTCTAATAATAACATAACAGCGGAGTTTACACAGATGCATACTAGTGCAGTACTAGAGGAGGACTCACATCTTCCTTCTTTGCTTCTTCGAGACTGAGATATTCTTCTCCAGTTCCTCAAAACGAAGGTCCTTAGCCTTTCCCCTCTTTCGCTTTTTCTTACTTCCCTCTGCATTCATATTCTCATTCGCAGCTGAACGATCATCATTGCCTTTAATATCTGATGCTTTGCTATCAGCAGGAGCATCCAATGTCTGCTTCTTAGTTTTCTACACGAACACCATAAAATTTGAAGAGAGAAAAATGAGAAGCTAACACACCACATTCTTAACAGCAACATATTGTACAACCAACTGGCAGGCAACCATGAACAAAAACAACACATGGTGTGAATCAGGTGAACTGGAGTGAAGTGCGGGGCAGCGGGTCTGAGGGCAAAGCAGGGCCGAATTTTACTCTTACTCTACTCCGGGATTACCTTGTCCTTCGCCTTGTCTGTTGCCAGCTTGTTCTTCCTTAACCCATCGCCTTGCTTCCCGGGAGCACCTCCTGTGCAGCCACCACATCACCAGCACGCGCACAATGTCAAGTCAGGAAGTAGAACAGGAGATTGGACGAAAAAAATATGCGGCACCTGAGGACCCGTCAGCGTTGGCTTTGGCGTTGTGCTTGTTCTGGAAGGCGATGAGGCGGCGAAGTTTGGAAGGGATGGCCTCGAGCTCCCGGTGCTTCGGCGGCGGGGCCAGGTGCGTGTCCCCGCCGTGCGCCGCCCGGAAGTTCTTCTCCCTCCGCCGCTGCCCTTTTCCCGGCATCTCCGCCGACGCCGCCCGCCCGCTCTCTCGCTCGCTGGTTAGTTCGTTGCAGCCGCCGCCGTCTGCGCCGTGGTGCACGAGACGAAACGAGGGCAGTAGCCTAGTCATGGGCCTGCTTCGGTTTTAGGCCCATTGATTGTTGTACTCAAGTGAGCCCAACATTATAGGCCAATAGCCCTTTCGCATTAACTTATGTATTTTCAGCAGGTCAATTAGTTTGCTAAAAAAAAGCAGGTCAATGAATGCAAACTTACAATTCCAATTTACAATGACCAAAATGGAGACACAAAGGCCCACAAGAGCAAGATCATGTTCAGGACTACTATGAGTTTTAGAGCTCCACTAGAAAAATGTTCATCATGTGGTTGTAGGAATGGGCTTAGAACTTGGGTCCAGCTTCGAGAATGAAAGGTTTTGTTTGGAATGGTTCTTTCATCCCTTGTATATATATTGTTTTGTAACTTTGCATTTGTCAACTATTCCTCGTAGACAAAAAAAATGTTTGTAGATTTCTCTTAAATGTTTATGTCCATGTGGCTCATCATACATCTACACAAACTCCATAGATAATGGACAAGAAGTGAGTACAACACACACCACATAGTTAACGAATATAGACAAACATTGGTGGCATCATGGACCTCCTCATCTCCATCTCCAACCATGCATGTTACCAAGATCATATAAGTTTTTCTTTTGCCTTGGGGGTATTGTGCGGTGTTCACACTTTAGGATGACAATGTTCAACATCATCGTTGCTAATGTCACCCAACATAGCTAAAGGACTATTTCCATTTTCAACCGTTTGATTCTTAAACCTGTCATAAATGGATCAAAACTAGAAGACTAGTACTACACAATTGTCCATGTACTTTTATAGTTAGGAGTATGCATTTATGACTTCATTGGCCTATATTTGGTAGAGCTTCTTTTGCTTCACATTCTTCGTGGAAGTTGATTATCTGACTGAAAATGTTTCTTTAGTATATAAACTCTATACAAATAGTGATCATAAAAGGCTAGTTTTTTTTTATCTTGGAGCTCTCTAATTCATTTTATAGAATAGAATTAATTAATTCACGGAATCAGCATATTTCACGGTAAAAAATCACGGACAAACAGGGCCTTGTGGGCTTAGCCTCCATGCTCTTTCGGCCGGCCCATTGAGATTTGCAATTGCTCCACGTGCGGAAGCTTCGAGAAACTCGCTGGGCCCCCATGGCATCGGCGGCCGCGAGTGCGCGTGCGCAGTGTCTCCTTCGCTTCCGCCGCCGGTCGCCGTTGCCGCGCCTCCCTCTCCCATCCCCTCCAGCGACCGCACGAGCAGCGTCCCGTTGCCGCGGCGTTCGCATGGCCTCGTCGGACGGCTCTGCCGGGGCGCCGCCCAGCGCTACCGTCGAGGTGCCCGGCGCCGCGGCCCCCGTCCTCGTCTTGGGCGCGCCGGGACTCCCCGAGGCGGACTTCAGGTCAGCGTCCGTCCGGGGTCCCCTCCTCCGGTCCCGTCCCGTCTGGTGGAAAGCTTGCTCATGTGTTTGTTTGCTGCGGGCTCGCAGGAACGCGGTGGAGTCCTCGCTGTTGAAGCAGTGGCTGCGGAACTTGCAGTCGGAGAAGGGCGTCCTCACCTACGGGAGGCTGAGCCTCACGCGGGTCCTCATCCAGGTGAGGTGATGTGCGTTTGTGTGCTGCTGGCTCTGTCGAATTGTTGCTGTGCTCTGTGATAGACTGATCGAATGACATTGCTCGACCTGTACTCGTTTGCGTCTGGATTTTTGCGATGCAGGGGGTCGACATGTTCGGGAAACGGGTCGGCTTTCTCAAGTTCAAGGCTGACATTGTGGACGAGGAAACCAAAACCAAGGTGATTTATTGGAATGTTGCTGCTACTGTTGTGTGTGTGTTCGGATCCTAGAATGGTCCTTTAGGGCCCGTTCGTTTAATCTGGATTGGTAGGCTTGGAACTATTCCAGCTGGATTGGTAGGTTTATTTGTATTGATACAAATTGGCAGGAACAATTCCCAGTCTCAAACCCGGCCAAACGAACGAGGCCTTAGGAGTTAGGAGTTAGGACTATAATGATGTCTAGGCAGTCGAAATTTTCTTATCAGAGTTTGACTGATATTAGTGTGAGGTATTTATCCTAGCTATGTGATTGTACTTTTTCCTTTCCACCCTTTAATTACAGCTGATAAAGTACTGCTGCACTGGTGAGGAGCAAATGAGTAGAGATACATGGGTGCTTAGGGTGGATGTCGCTCAGCCTTTGCTTATGCTGAATATATAGGCTGAGGCACAGCTGACACATGTTTATGTAGTTCACTAGTTTGTGATGATTTTTCTTTTGGCACTAAATATTACATGTACCATAATAATCTGAAGTATGTTTTCCAGTGATCTTATTAAAAATCTTACTGAGATTCCTTTCCTACATCCATTGATGAATTCTTCGCCTTTAAATCGCTGTTTGTGGGGTGTCTAGCACTAGCAGGACACTGGTTTAGTTCATACCATCTTTTGACAGTATATTTAGGTTCCAGGAATTGTCTTTGCAAGAGGGCCTGCGGTTGCTGTGCTGATTCTTTTGGAGTCTAACGGGGAAACATATGCTGTGCTTACTGAGCAGGTATAGTGTACCATGATTTAGAGCACCAGTGATTGATATTCAGTAAACAAATTCACCTATTGATTGCTATTGAAATTCTAGGTTAGAGTTCCTGTTGGAAAATTCCTTTTGGAGCTGCCAGCTGGGATGCTAGATGATGAAAAAGGTGATTTTGTTGGTACTGCAGTCCGTGAGGTTAGTATCTTGGCTTCTGAATACAGCACTGAAATTAGCCAACCTTGTATTGGTCCTGCTTTTGATTCGGATTGCACAAGCCGTATTACATTTCTGTTGTAGTCAGAATTTCATATGAATCTTTAAGTACTAATTGTTGTACGTATACAATAATATTCTTGTGGGTGCTGATCCTTAATTGCTGGCAGGTGGAAGAAGAGACTGGTATAAAGCTGAATATAGAAGACATGGTTGATCTTACGGCACTGCTGGACCCTGCTACCGGAGGTCGAATACTACCATCACCGGTAACTGGCCAGCATTTACCTTAGTTTGCTACTATCTCCCAAAACTTGTATGCATCTGGTTAATCACTATTCTCCCCCAGAAGAATCAGATTTGTGTACACATAAAAAGCATCTAAATCAACTTAATTGATGATTAAAACTCTACAGAGATCTAAACCAGCGCTAGCTATTATTAATTGATTGCAATCTTTTTGACAAATCAAGAGCAGGGCTGGCTGGGAAATAGAATAAAGTATGCAACAACCTGGGGATTCCTGCTAATTCAAACCGATGTCTTTGTACATTCCTAGGGCGGCTGCGACGAAGAGATCGGCCTGTTCCTGTACAGGGGCCAGGTCGACGAGGAGACCATAAGATCGCTCCAGGGGAAGGAAACCGGACTGCGCGACCACGGCGAGCTGATCAAGCTGCGTGTGGTTCCGTACAGCCAGCTCTGGCGGTCGACCGGCGATGCGAAGGCGCTCTCCGCTATAACCCTGTACGAGATGGCCAAGAGGGAAGGCCTCCTGCCGCAGCCGACGCTGCCACCGTCGCCGTCGGCCAACTTGTAAAGACCTGCTCACTCCACCGAACTACTACTGTAAAGCCTGTAACAGATGCGATGTCTGATGGGTATGTAGTTGCCTGTGAAATTGAAGGAACGACACTTGTGAAACAAAATCATGATATACATAAGGAAACATTCAGTTTCGAGTTTGGAGTATATATCGTGGGAAGGAATAATATCGGCGTACGTCTGTGCATTGTTGCTGTAGCGCGCGCGGTGTGGCTGATTCATTGGTCATTCCGGATGGTCACAGATAACAAATTTGGAATCCCAAATTCCGTGAGGTTAGTTTGACCAAATTTGTTCCTCACCACGCGTCGGCCGCCCGCGCCGGTCGGTCGATCGATCTTGTTGGAGTGAAGGAAGCTGAAGACAGTCGCAGGGCAACTCTCCTTTGGCAGGACGACGTGCTTGCATGTGCATGTAATTAATCGAATATTACTGCATGCAAGGTAGCACGCGGCAATGGATCCGGCCGGATGAACACAGTACAGATCGAACCAGCCGATGGCCGCCTGCCAGAGGAGAGCTGCCTACAACTGTCTTCAGCTGCATGCGCGCTATAGATTATTGCTAGTCGATCCTGCAGTCGTCGTCGTCGTCAGAAAACCAGCTAGCTGCTCCATGGACGACGATGGCGGTGGGTCTACAATCTCTTCCTATATATCCACGCTCCTCTGCTTCTTCTTCTTATAGAGCCCAGGACCCAACGGATCGGAGCAGCGCATCGATGAGGCCGGGTGGCAACCTCACGCGGCGCGGCGGCATATGCCGTGCTGCAGGATGGGATATATGAGTGAGAAATCGACCGATCTAGCCACTTTAGGCCGGCCCATGGTTTGTACCATGGATATCCCTCCTCTCCGGATTCCTCCGCGACCATCAACTTTATCCTATTCCCCGACCACGATGAGGCCGGCCGGCCTCCGTCGATCGGTATGGAGAATCCCTGCGTCGATCGGATACATTTGTCTGTCTTTTTCCATTTGGCTCTGCGTTCATGCACGCGTACAAAGATCTTGCTTTGCTTATTGTATGGCTTCATCTTATGTAACGGTCTCTATATGGCCCTCTTTAGTTCCAACCAAAATCCAAAATTCAAAATCCCAACTATTTTGGGTTCCAAAATCCAAAATGCAAAATATTTTAGTAGGGTGTTTAGTTCCATCCAAAATTTGTCTTCCAATTACGGGGATTGTGAGGATGACACACAAACCAATGCAAAGATTCCTTTATTTTGGGCTCTTGAGTCCAAAATCCAAAATGGGGAATGGACCACTTTTTGCCAAATATTTTGGGTGGTGTTTAGTTCCATTTTGCAAAATGAAGAAGAAAAACCCAAAATATTTTGGATTCCATGAGTAACTAAACACCCCCCTAATGCGTTTGGTTGGAGCAACAAGTTGGATGTGATGTAACGATTCATGAATATAAGGATCAGGATATCTATGATGCATGTTTGGTTGGATGAATGAGACCAACCATTTTTTTGTTTGGTTGGAAGAATATCTGTTGGATGGGATGAGTCAATTTTTTGTTTGGTTGGATGAATAGTATGCATAAGTTGGATGAGATGAAGCACGAGGTTTCGCTAGTCACGGACAAGCGGGCGCGTGGAGCAGCTGATCCGTGATATTTTGGGGGGCCAACAAATACAACATCTTCACAGCATATTCTTTTTTTGGTACCATTCAATTCCATCCGGTCCTTCAACCAAACACTGAATGATCCCATCCAATCTCATTCAATTCAGCAAACCAAAGGTACACGCCCATAGTGTGTGTTTTTTTATCTCTCAACAAAATAACTTCAATCAGTTTATCAGCCGTAGAAACCATGCATAAGTCGAACAGGAACCAGTAACGTTCAGTTTTCAGTGTTAATTAAAAGCATAGACGTGTAACGCCAGCCTTTTTGTTGCATGTAAGTATTGATTCCTAGCGCTCTGCTCAATCAAAGACCAAGGAATGCGTTGACTGAAACTCTGCTTGCTTGCTGACTGAATGATCGTGCCCGGAATTTTTAAAGGGCATGTCTTCTCGGCCTGGAAGGAGGCTAAACGAACGGTGCCTCAATTTAAGTGATTTTCTACGTGGTTTTAAAAAGTAACATATCAACTTCACATCATATCAAATATCATAAAAAACTATATAAAAATATATATTAGAAGGCATGCTCTATTTGAGCTCACATCATGAAAAGCTCTCATACTGATGTCATACATGAGTACTCGAAGTTTTATGCCACTCCCCATCATACATTATTATCGCCAATAAATTTTAGTGCATCAGTTGTAAAAAATGAATACAACAATAACTGTAAAAAAAAGAATGCACGTACACAACAACGGCGAGGTGTAATGTACGTTAGTGACACATTCTTGATTCGATGATAGATCATAGAGAGAGTGTTGTTATCTCGAAAGAACTCTATGCTTCTGAAGTTCTAGATTCTATTCACCTGCTAGTAATTATGAAATAACAACGTAAACGAACGGTGCCTCAATTCAATTGATTTTCTACGTGCTTTTAGAAAGTAACATATCAACTTCACATCATATCAAATACCATAAAAAACTATACAAAAATATATATTAGAAGGCATGCTCCATTTGAGCTCACATCATGAAAAGCTCTCATACTGATGTCATACACGAGTACTCGAAGTTTTATGCCACTCCCCATCATATATTATTATCGCCAATAAATTTTAGTGCATCCGTTGTAAAAAATGAATACAACAATAACTGTAAAAAAAAAGAATGCACCGACACAACGACGGCGAGGTGTAATGTACGTTAGTGACACATTCTTGATTCGATGATGGATCATAGTGAGAGTGTTGTTATCTCGAAAGAACTCTATGCTTCTGAAGTTCTAGATTCTATTCACCTGCTAGTAATTATGAAATAACAACGTAAACGAACGGTGCCTCAATTTAATTGATTTTCTACGTGCTTTTAGAAAGTAACATATCAACTTCACATCATATCAAATACCATAAAAAACTATACAAAAATATATATTAGAAGGCATGCTCCATTTGAGCTCACATCATGAAAAGCTCTCATACTGATGTCATACATGAGTACTCGAAGTTTTATGCCACTCCCCATCATACATTATTATCGCCAATAAATTTTAGTGCATCAGTTGTAAAAAATGAATACAACAATAACTGTAAAAAAAAAAGAATGCACCGATACAACGACGACGAGGTGTAATGTACATTAGTGACACATTCTTGATTCGATGATTGATCATAGTGAGAGTGTTGTTATCTCGAAAGAACTCTATGCTTCTGAAGTTCTAGATTCTATTCACATGCTAGTAATTATGAAATAACGACGTCATCATACATTCCAAGTATCACAATGGGTCTAGAGAATACGTTTCATCATTGTAACCACAAGGAATATATGAAGAAATTTAACAATCCCATCTTCTCGGTGTCACGGTACTTTTAGCTCCCATTTTCAGTTGCCTCTAAACTCTCAAAGTCGTCATGAGAATCACTTAATTTTTTTTGAGCAAGACCAATTGCAATTGGGTAGATCCCTTAGAAGCAAGAAATACAATACAAAAGATATATACATTTGAAACCAGACAAAGACTAAAAGTTCAATTAAATAAACACCATCGCATGCATGTATCGTTGTGAGAAAAACATGATAAGCACATGATCTACATGAATGATGTGTTCACTATCATGAAAAACGAGTGTGCGAGAAGAGTAGCATTTTTTTTTTAAAAGAGAAGCAACAAAAGACTGAAAAATTCGATTGAGACCAAGGACTAATATTTTAGTTAAACTAGCATAACAGAAAGTGTGCTGCCGAGAATGGTATAACTCAGGCCATCTGTGTGGGATGCTATCAATCAACTTGAATGAAGACAATGGACAGAAGGTATTCTCCGTCCCACAGCTTATAAATCAATTCAAATACCTCACAACTTCAGACATCCAAGTATCCAACTCGTAAACATCAAAAGAGGGAAATAAATTTGCCTCCGGTTGTGATGTCAAATTTCACGCCGTAAAAGATGGAACGCTAGAAGCTTAGCTGGGTGGTGTTCCTTGCTGCTGCAGCCATCACGCCCAGTCGTAGGTCCCTGTTGCACTCATCACAACAATTGCGCTGCAGCAATCACGCAGCCGCGTCACGCTTGCAGCCATCTATCACACACACGGTCGTAGGCGATGCAGCCACTGCACTTCATGTATTCCTTGACATTTGCTATGTAGGTTCATTTACGCTTGACTTAGTAAAAGAAGCAAATTCTGTAATTAAAGAAAATAAAAAATTATTGTTTGTAAAAAAAAATCGGACACACCTATTTGTTGCACTTGATAATAAAGATAATTCTGCAATTGCAAGAAATATATAATAGTAATTAAATAGAAAATTTAGGTCGGGGTTCAGTGCGTGTTGCAGATCCCAGTGAGCTAACCACCTGTAAACTCATCTTTCTTCTTTCTTCAATATAAAACGCGCAAGAAAATTTAGGCATAACTCTCGTTGTTACAATAATATATATATATACATATATATTAACAATCGAAGGAGATATGGGACTTTTACAAGTGTACAGATTACAGTTAATTAGTAATCGCCATAGGATTGTTTAAATCTTCATGTGAAGTGCACTAATCCACATTGTCATAGGTGCTGGGGCTTTCATCTTCGCTGTTATCAACATGGGCCTTGACGTGGTTGGGCTTCAGATGGATTGCAAACACCAATGGGGCCATGACGTGGTTGGGCTCCGGCCAGATGGATTGCAAACACCAATGTCATGAAGAAACTCAGTGCCAAGTGAAAACACAGAGCAGAATTGATTTGGAAACGGTAGAAGTTGGTGTCTGAGATATTTGTTGTTGGCTAGGGTCGATCCGCCGCCCAGGGTCGGAGATGTCGGCGGTGAGCGGCACCGTGTCACCGGCGGGCGGGAGCAGAGTCGCCGGCGAGCAGCGCGGATTGACCCGGCCTGGGCGGCGTGCGTGGGCTGAAAAACTCATGTCTCATATACAACAGGAAAAACGAGCAATCTCGGGTCCGATCAAAACATAAGTACAGTATGTATGTCTGCACGTTTTCCTATATCCATCCACTCTATGACGCATGGGGCGCACAGCCATGAGTTGTCGCCGTCGCCTCCCCGGCCAGGCCAGTCCCCGCGTCGTGCACGCCGCATCCCCGCACAGGCCAGGTCGACGCATCCCCGCTGCAGGGCTAGCACGCACGCACGCACACCGCGCCACCGGCCAACAGGCCGCCCTGCCTGGTCCAGCAGGCCGGAGGCGGAGCCCAGCCCAACCCCCGGCGGAGCACCCTCGATCAGTCCCTCACGCCCAACTCCCTTTCATGGCCCACAAGCGCGCGGGGCGGGCCGTCGTACGTGTGCTACCGTCGGCGAGCGAGAGGGCGCGTCCACGCCACTGCTGCGCATTAATTGCCGCCAAGCGCGCGGACGAGGACACGAGGTCGAGCCGGCCAGGTGACCAGAGCGAGCGGTGGCCGTGCCGAGCGATGAAGTCGGAGAAAGGGTGAGCCCATGGTACGTCATGGAAGCAGGGGAGCGCCGCACTCCATGCCAACGATACGACGGCTTGGAGTGGCTAGCCTCGGTGGCAGGCAGGCCGCGAGGGGGTGCTGCATTGCCGCCGCTAGACAGTTAAGCTCGATCATCAATCAAACAGATAAAGATAAAAGATTTAATAAAAATAACAGATAAAGATAAAAGATTTAATAAAAATAGAAATTGAGAACTGTGTTATAATATGAATGACACATATCAAAGATAGAGATCTTTTACGGTGGTTGTAGGTATTTTTTTGGTTCCTAGCAAAGTTATTAGGCATAATCAAATTTACATCCAGAAGGCTAGTATGGTAATTGATGCCTCCCCTTTCCCTCTCCCTCCCCTGTCGACCCGTGCCCTCGTGGAGAGTTCTCTGAACTGGATCTGATCAAGCTCCAATCGAAGAAGGCCAAGGTTCCCCTCCTCTAAACTTGCTTTGTATTTGATTTATTTCATTTCTTCAACCTAGGAATGCAGCAATGCATTTGTGCATTTCCGTAATTGTAAGACAGCTGAAAAATATTAAGAATAGGCTTCAAATACATGGTTGATGGAAACATAGTTGGAGCCTATTTTATGCATAGTTGGACTAGTCTACGCGTTCATGCATGGTTCAACCTCTGTTTGGGAGTTCTTAGAAGCTGAAAAATATTATGTTTGGGAGTTCTTACAGGGTTAGCTCTTGGAGCCTATGAAAATTGATAATTGTTAGGAAATTGTATTTCGTCATAGCTGAAATGACATAGTTGTTGTACCTGTATGCACATATTCAAGAATGGACTTATTTCCTTCTTCATGTATTTGTGGATTAAATTTGCATCTCCAATTTATGAGCTGACTCTTGTTGGATGGAAGGGATCGGTTCATGATAGGTTTAATTTCAGTTTGTTTTAAGAATTTATTAGATTAACTACACAACAGTTCAGACTATAGGTAGTTCAGACTATAGGTATGGAAATTAGGACTTAAGAGATGAAAAAAGAAAAACAAAGATAAATTGCTGCTGCATTATTCATATCACAGAACTATATCCAACTAGTTTCATTCATTTCATTTTCCGCATGTGACAGGAATTGTAGTCTTTCAGTTCTTTTCTTTGTGATAATATTTTTTGTTCACATCTCTATGTAGAATGAATATTTTATTCCTCTGAATTCTGGATATGCATTCTGATTTGAGCACCTTGATGATAGAGTCATTTAGTTGTACTCCTGTATTAGCACCTATAGCAGGCTACTGTCTTGTTTTATTGAATTTGATGAAGGTTCATGAAACCTTGTAGTCCAGCCCATTCATCTACTTGCTTAGCCTTCGTCTTTTCTTTCTTAGAGATCACTCCACTGTTTTAGTCTTGGTGATGAGTAATTTTGGTTGTGTTCTTATCTCTTGGTACTCCATTTGCTAATAATATTAACTCTGAAAATGTCGCTCACGTGCTAATAGTAGTCCACAGTCTCGTCAATTATATACTATTGAGCTTACTAAACCTGTGCTAGTAACACATTACCCATTTCCATATGCTATTTTTTCAGTTCCTGAATGTTCTATGGAGGGAGCTAGGTAAAGTTGAAAAGAACAAAGAGGCTTTCCTGGCAGACTTCACCCAGGTGAAAAGAACAAAGAGACTTGTACCCATACTTGGTTGGTGATGTTATGGTGCTCTCTAGGTATGATGATGTATCATATGGGATGTGTTGCTATGTTCAGGCTGAGTTACTGGTTTCAGAGTATTCATAGTATTGCACGGGGTTAAAAATGGTTTCTTTTTCTCCCAAATATGCATGAACTAAGTCTTTCAGTATCTCAACATTCAAGAGTGAAGCTAATTACTGCATCCTTGTGTTATTTGTGTTCAGGTCTGATCAGTCTCTGAACAACAGCTCTCTGCATCCAGGCACCTGAACTAGCAGCTTGTGATCTGCTACAGTAAGCAACCATATGATCTACAAGCAGAGAATGCACGTTCGGATGTAGCTGTTGAAACTGGTAGTGTGCTGACGTGAGTTAATGAGCTTGATGTTTTATCCTTTGATTATCTCATGTTTCTGGAAAAAAAATACAACCATCGCTGTGAAAATAATCTGCATCTGTATTTGTTTGCCCTTCGTCTTGTGTTTTCTATGTACAAAGTGTGTGATTTTGACATTTTTTTTTATCTGTTGCTGCTATTTTGTACTTACCCGTTATATAAATGTTTCACTTTGCACTGTATTGGATTCAGCACTAGCAGTCTAGCATGTCATGATGCTAATTAAACTTTATCTTTTGCTAGCATTATCATTGAGCCCTTCATTTGTTTGTTTCAGTTTTCAAGATTGGAAGGCTCAACTAAATATACCAGCTCCAGATACACGCTACAGGACAGAGGTGAGTTCTCTTTCTAATACTTATTATCCTTTCATGTTCAAGTATATATGCACAATGCATCCTGGTCCCTCTGAATGGTTTCAGAGTAGTTTTTGAATGGCTCACATTTTCTTGCATCTACAAGCTATTGATATTTTGCCTCTGAATTAGCTGTATGATTTTTTTAGACGTCACCGTAGCGTTAGCACAGGCTATATACTAGTATATATATGATCAAGGGACCAACTCCTGAAGACCTCTACTTATTAATTATGTACTAATAGACCATAATGATACTGCTACACACTGCTTTTATTATACTGTCCATCCATTGACAGTTCAGCCGATGCATCGAGGCCATGTGGGTGCCTCCTGCATTTTTTTCTGTTCATGCTGCTGCTTTGTTTACAGTTGAACAACAGCGCTTCTTTGCCTCACTCCTACTCCACTGACGAGTGATGAGTAGTCACTGACCCTTTGCTTTGCAGACCTAACCTTCTGATTCTCTTCTATGTCATTTCAGGTTTTTAGAAATCCCCAGCTGAGCCTGCCCAAGCTTTCTCATTTTCAGGACTGCAGCGAACTCAGGAATTATACCATTGAAACCCCAATTCAATCTTGTCAACATCGTTGAATACAGGGCACTCGACTATTCTTGGTGTGTGATGCGATATTATTGGATTAGATGTATAAATGGTCCTTATTCTTCCTATGGCTTTTGGAATTATGAGAAAGTTTCCTCTTCATATTAGCAGGCCATGGTAAATAGACTAAATTTCTGCCACCTTCAATTGTGCATGGTGGTATTCAAAGTCAGTGCAGGTGGTATAATTTTCAGTTGCTAGCTCTGTTCATTTGCTAGAAGTAATAGCTCATATCTTTGGTGAGTCACGCAGTATACATTGAGCTGAGGTACTTTATTGGTCTTTTGTAAAACTCTGATAAAATGCACAAGTGTTAGATGACGCTTCCCTGTTGGAAGTTGTGGCCCTTGGTTCTGTAAACGATGTGCTGGATTTGTTGCACTATTGTTTCGCGCTCACGTCTGAGATGGTAAAATATTGATCATATTACAGTACTGCTGCTGACTGTTAAGCCATGGTCAATGTCTTTTTCGATTGACAGAATTGCACACTAGTGGTCCTCATCCACGAGGATATATATGCAGACGAGGAGAAAATTGTGTGTCGTTTTAGATCTGCGTTACATTGCTGATCTTGTGATTCAAGCACCACCTTTGAGCACTAGTTTACCTGCAGTTCTAGGAAGTTCTTAGCACGTATATGTATGTACTGGTAGAGATAAAAAAAGAGCACTTCACTACATACGTGAGAACCGAGCTAACTTAAGACAAGTGTGCTGACGTATGTTTTTGCATCATGTGTTTTGCTTTTTCTCCAAAATCTTTTTCAAAACATTTTCAAATATATTTTTTAATTCAAATTTTGACTTTTTGCTAAAACCATTCAATACAAAGGAAAGACATGCAAAGTAGCTAGCTCTAATAACTTTTAAATTAATAAAAAGTTTTTAATTCCCTATATTTTCCTCAACACAACATTCATAACCTTTCTAGATCTACACTTGTCAATTAAGTTAGAAAGTTTTCCATGTGAGGCTGTTTGAAAAATTAAAAGCAATTGAAACGGAGTTTTTCATGACAAGATGATCTCAAAAAAAAACTTGACAACTGCAAACTTTCATAACTTATCAAGATCTAATAAGTTTATTTTGGTTGTTTTTTCATATGTTCATCCAACATGGTTGTTCTAATATTATTCACAAATCTTATATCTCTCTTGTTTTCATGAGAGATGTGTAAGATTTATGAACAAATTTACTGATTTTGGAAAGTTGTAAACTATAAAGTTTCATAACTTTTTCTAGACCTACACTTTTTGTTTACAAGGTTTTTCCATTTGATGTCGTTTAGAAAATATAAATTTCAAACGTAGTTTTGCATGACAATATGATCTCAAATCAAAAAAATAGGCAACATCAAACTTTCATAACTTTTCAAGATCTACAAAGTATATTTTGGTTGTTTTTCCATCCGAGGTTGTTTGAGAAACTAAAATTTTAAAATTATAAAATTTAAATTTCAAACGTAGTTTTGCATGACAATATGATCTCAAATCAAAAAATAGGCAGCATCAAACTTTCATAACTTTTCAAGATCTACATAGTATATTTTGGTTGTTTTTCCATCCGAGGTTGTTTGAGAAACTCAAATTTTAAAATTTAAATTTCAAACATAGTTTTGCATGACAATATGATCTCAAATAAAAAAATAGACAACATCAAACTTTCATAACTTTTCAAGATCTACAAAGTATATTTTGGTTGTTTTTCAATTCGAGGTTGTTTGAGAAACTCAAATTTTAAAATTTTAAAATTTAAATTTCAAATGCAGTTTTGCATGACAATATGATCTCAACTGAGCCAAGCTCATTAATAGCAAAATTCACTAATTTCTTCAAATCTTCAGGTTTACAAACATCACAAGCTGTACCAACAACCTTGGCATGGGATAAAATTTTCCTCTTTGTTTTTGGCAACTGATAACCCTTCCTGTATGTTCTCTTCAAGTTCTTTTATATTCTGAAGGACTGATTCAGGACTGCCTCCACAAAAAGAAAATATTTAAAACTAACACAAAGCATAAAACTCCATAACAAAAAAGTATGAAAGTTTGAGCTCATGCTCATGAATATCACCTTCGTGAAGCAATTACAACATGGTCTCCAGAAAGAATAAACTCAAGAGCAAGTGCTTTTCCTAACCCTCTTGTGCTGGAAAAAAAACTGATGTCAATGCTAATCGCCAAATAGGAAACAACAATATGAAACCACCTATCCAAATTCCAATGGCCGCAACCAGTGAAACTGCGAAAACTTGAAAAGCATAGTCAAACTTTATTTCCTTATGTAACTAGATAAAATCCATTAGCTTCGACATTTTCTGTTTTTTAGAGTGAATTTATTTCTATCAAGTATCAAGAATATGTTGATGCAATATTTTCTTATAGGGCAAGTCAAAAGATAAATGAAAACTGAAACACAGTGCATACTACTTCCTGAAAAAAATATTCAGAAGGCATACTGAGCAAAGGATGAAAATAAGCTACCTCCCAGTTATGACGACTTTCCGAGGTCCATCTTTGCAGTGTTCCTCCAGGACACTGTTTGCACCGATCATTGTACCGATAATCACCCCACCAAGCCAGCTATACCAAATTAGTTCTTTCATTTGGCTGTCTCCACCTAAAGGGGCAAAAGGTAGTCTGACTAATTAAATGGAATTTCAGGAAAGATCAATGCGAAATGAAAAGAGAGGAATAAAGCAGAGGCAGTGCAATCTAAGTGTATGGCAAACCTGATAGCTGAACCCCTGAAATCAGTGGCGGACATGGCACCCGGGCTGCCCGGGCTGTAGCCCGGGGCGCAGCCCAAATTCCAGGGGAGCAGATCTTAAAAAAAAAAGAAAATCAGCTGATTAGCACCCCCTGAGCCCATGTACTCTCAACCGTATCTCATGCTTTTCCTCTCGCGTGCGTGTCGTCACCGCCCGGCGCCGGTTCGTCTCGCTCGCTCTCTCTCTCCTGTCTCCGCCATCTGCTCTCTCGTCCGCAGGCGTCCTGCGGCGCCGTCCCTCGCTCTGCTCTCGCCCCAGCGCCAGCGCAGTGCCCGCATCGCCGTCCATACGCGGTGGCCGCGTCACCGTCCCTATCCGTCCGCGGTGGCCAGCAAGCCCCTGCGCGGCCACGCTCCTGGCCTCTGCCAGCCAGCCCTACGACGACTGGCGACCTACGGACCACGGCGCCGCGTCGGCACGCTCCACAGCAGCTGCAGGCTGCAGCTCGGCGGCTCGGCCACTCTCCATTCTCCGGTGGGAACCCCTAGCTCCCGTGCCTTATTTTGCCCCTGATTTGGTTTCGACCAATCTTTGCTATTAGTGTACTATATGTAAATCGAGCAAAATCTGCTAGTGTATTGTGTTGGGCGAGCAAAAATTTTTTGCCCTCTATTTTCTAGCCCCTCCCTAAACTTGTTTCTGGCTCCGCCACTGCCTGAAATCCAACCTCAAGTACAACACCACTGCTCATCATAGTGATAGCATATCTGCCTACCTGAGTAGCAACCTGCAATTAGGAGATCGAGCAGTTAATTCTCCCGTGTGACACGTTCACAGGCAGGCGGCCAGGCAGAGGCAAGCGAACCTGGATGGCGCGCTGGTACTCTCCCCCGTACACCTCCGCGGCGGCGGAGCGGGAGCCCGCGAGGCCCTGGATCGCAGCCTTGAGCTTGTACAGCGGTCCCTTCCTGCGCTTCCGCGCCTCGGGCTAGCTCGGACGGGTCGCTGTCGCGGTCACCCTCCTGCTTGAACGCGCGGCACCGCAGGAGAGACGGCCGGTGGGCGGGTGAGGAGGTGGACGGACGATGCTCGCCGGGGGTCGCGAGCGGCCGCAGCCGTTGCTGCCTGGGCGCATGCACGGAGGTGTTCCGGAGGGCCGGCAGGCGCAGCGCGGAGGTCGGCTTCCCGCATGCTCAGCCCCCACAGCACCACCCACGCCAGGGCCACCGCCTCCTGGATGCACCGCGTCACCATCCGCTCCGCGACCTGGATCCCGTTGGCGCTCTGGATCTAGATCCGGCCGTCCTCGCCTACGGACGTAGGGGAAGCCACCGGCAAGGCACAGGCGGCCGCACAGCAGCATCGCGCCCACCCGCGTGCTCAGCACCCACGGCCGCAGCAGCATCGCCGTCGCCCTCGCAGCCGCCGCCACTGTCGGAGAGAAGGAAGAACGTCAGAGAGAAGGAAGAAACGAGTGTCTGAACGAGTGGATAGGGTGTGGTCCGTACAGAAAATGAAATTGACGAACCATATTACTTCAATTATTATGCATATGGTACTCCAAACATAATTATTCTATTATTCAATTACCAAACTACCCTTAATTACATAACTTTATTTCGAAATTAAAATTATTACAATTTTTTAATGTGACCTTCTCATCAATTACAGTATGCACCGGGTGCGTACGGGCCCACGATTTAATACACACTTTGTGCACTCTCGGTACCTTTCAAACTGGTTCCTCTTTGTTCCTCTATCTTTTTAACCGTTGGATCGGGCGTTATGAGCCGTCTATTTTTCGACAACCATTGTAAAATTTCTCATATAATATAAGTAAGTAAATGACACATATCAAAGATAAGAAATTTTGATTAGTCATGTATAGTGACCATCTCCCTTAGATTATTACTAGCCCATGCATATTACTGTGTGATAGAGCTCCAAAACATTGTACTCCCTCCGTCCCAAATTATAAGACATTCCAAAAATCTTAGAGAGTCAAACTATCTCAACTTTGATCAAAGTTATATGTCAATATAATAACATTTATGATGTCAACTAAGTATTATTAGATTTGTTATCAATTATATTTTCATAACATGTCTATTTAATATCATAAATTTTTATAGTTTTTTCTATAATCAATGGTCAAACTTGAGATGCTTTGACTCTCCAAGATTTTTGAAACGTCTTATAATTTGAGACAGAGGGAGTAACATTTATAATACCAGATGTGGTCTGAACTTTGAGTCTTTGAACTGATTTTTGCATGTTATGGAGATTATTTTCTGTCATTTTTCTTTATGCTACTTGATTGATAGAATTTCACACAAATGGCCCTGAGTTCTACCCTTCAGCAACACACTTTATATACCGCTAGTTCAACTGAAATGTTAGTCCTTGGTTGTTAATCGAATTTCTTCACTCATTTGTTGATTCTCCTTTATGAAAATGTATCTCTTCTCGACTGTTTTTTCATGATAGTGAACCACATCCGTCATGCAAATTATGTGTTTATCACATTTTTCTCATGATGATACATGCATGCTACGGTGTTTATTTAAATGAACTTTTGGTCTTTTATGTTGTTTCAAATGTATGTAGCTTATGTGTTTTAATGCTTATAAGGGCTCTTCCCAATTGGCCGTGTTGAGATCCTACCCATAAAAAATTAAACGGTTCACATGACTTGAGAGTTTAGAGGCAACTGAAAATGGGGTCTGCTAGTATTCTTTGCACCCATTGTGATTGTGATAGTCTAAGTGATTACGGTGGCACAAATGTTTTGCCATGTCTACAAAGTTGATAGAATCCATAACTTCTGCACCGTGCTAAGGAACGACCCCCCATTCATGTGCTTCATCAAATCCATGTTCGCACTAATCATGTTTTTGATTGCACTAGCGTAATATTTGGCCATCTTTCTCATGGATAAGTTGTGTAGCCCATGAACCAACATTACCCAACCTTAGAATAAGAAAAGTCTACGTGCATGTTTGGTTGCTAGCCATGGATTGCCACAACTAACCTTAGGCAAGCGTGGCAAGCAAATTGGTTGCCACACTTTGCCATGCCTAAGGGAATCTTGCCACACTTTTATACTCTATGACATGTGGAGCCCAAAAAAATCTTGCCTAACCTTAGTCACCAACCAAACACTTGCCAACTTAGTCAAACTTGGCTAAGGTGAAGTGTGGCTAGCAACCAAACATCCACATAAAAGAATTTTCTATATTTACCCAGAGGAGACTCAATAACATACCTCACTTTTCGTTTTGTGTTGTTGCAACAATCTTCGCTAATCTACCAAAATCTATTGGATTTCTTGAGTCGATATTAAGGTGGTCATAAAACTTTAATTAATCATATAATGTTTATGTCATCAGATAAGAATTGGTCAATGTGTTAGGATATAGGACATTAATATGAGTTTCGATATAAGAGCATGAGTTTTTCGTGTAAATATATGGGTTACTTATTCACAAAGGAGAGGACCTAACCTATAGTTGAGAGTTTAGCAGTCTCTGTATACAAATAATAAGGTATCTATGACACTATACTCTTTCACCCCTTTTACTAGATGACATCTACGTGCCTTTAAAATTATTATGATTTGATTAGATTTTATAAAAGCAAAAAACATCACTAGCGCATGATGTAGTAATTTTTATTTTTAGAAACTATATTTAACATCTCAATATACATTTGTTTATTGTCAATAGATCACCACACCGCTCTGGCCTTCTCAACAAAAGTTTTCTCTATAAATATTTATGTCAAATTAGACAAATTTCACAACTTCACATTAAATATTTGCGTCAAATTAGACAAATTTCACAACTTCACATTAGTTGTCAACATGGCTACACCTGTAAGCATCGTTGGCCTCTAGCTCCACAAATGGGCTCCTCTAGTATACTAGGTAAGGATGATGCACAACAAAAGAATGATCAAACATGGGATGAGACTAGAAGTTACAAATAGGGGCGGACCTACAAGAGGGGTTGGTGGAGCTCCAGCGCGCCTACAACCAGAGTATAAATAGAAATATAGAGGAGTTGAAGAAAAAATGAAGAGAAAACAAGAAGAAAAATAGAGAGATTAGAGAAAGAAGAAGAGATTAGTCCCTCTTTTAATCTTGTTAAAAGAGGTTGAGGGAGAAAGGAGAGAAAAGAAGAAAAATAGAGAGATTAGAGGAAGATGAACAAATCCGCCGCATACTGAATATTGTTTAATATTCATGATATTGCGGCATACTGCTCACTAATACTGAATATTGTTCTGTATCGTTCAGTTTATTTTAGTGAATTTCAACTATTGGGTGTAGAATAATATCTTACACCCTAGGTATAAGTAGAGAAGATATTGAACGATGTCTACCTGAAACGTTTCAGTTGCTAGCTGTTTGGCACACCCAGATTCTTCGGTTCCAGGCAAGAATTTGAAACGTTTCTGCCTTCCAAACAGCCTCTGGTCTCAATATCCACACGATAGAATCAGCAGGCATACTGAGCAGGTCGGTTAGGGCGTTAGTGATAATAACTGATAGGTTGAATTAGAAGTTGATAACGAGGAGTCATTGAGTGCCTGCTGTCCAATCCATTGCAAATTTGATTACTTGGTACGTGCGGAGTACATCTTAAAAGGGCACGGTTTACGGGTTTTACAAACAAGTTCACGGCTGTGTTTAGACGATGAAAATGTGGT
This sequence comes from Microstegium vimineum, assembly GCA_022036555.1. Classification (NCBI taxonomy): domain Eukaryota; kingdom Viridiplantae; phylum Streptophyta; class Magnoliopsida; order Poales; family Poaceae; genus Microstegium; species Microstegium vimineum. The sequence goes on from CM039125.1 coordinate 48,614,857, forward strand.
GAAAAAATCATGTAACACTTGTCGCGTCACACTGTAGCATTTTTGTTTTTATTTGGTAATAATTCTCCAAACATTGATTAATTAGACTTAAAATGTTCGTCTCGCAAAGTACAACAAAACTGTGCAATTAGTTTTTTATTTTATCTATATTTAGTACTCCATATATGTGCCGATATTTTGATGTGACGGAGAATAGAAATTCGATGTGTTGAAGAATCTTGTAAAGTTTGAGAATTTTGGATGGATTACTAGGGAACTAAACAGAGCCCACATTGAAATGCAAGAGTAGTATCAGTTCGAAAAGACATTGTAAGACTGAACACTGGAAAATGTACAAGGAATTTATCGTGGCAACTGTACAAGAACAGAATCTCAGAAAATATACTCACAGTTTTGTATTGGACTAGGTTTTTTAGATAAAGGATAGTATTTCATATCCGGCTTCAACTACCAACAGGTAGAATCAGACCAATTATTACATAAGGGAAAACTAAAATAAAACAAGACTGACGGAGGAAATAAAAATCCCAACAAGGAACTCTAGTAGTCTTACGCGACAACTAACTCGCTCCGTGATGTCGACTCCACAAGAGTATGACCACCAACGTCGAGACAATGCCGCCATACACGTTTGTCAACCTAATGAGGGTACTGAGAATACATATTATTTAGCTGATAATTATGAACCAATAAACAATGTTGATTTCATTCCTATCGTGTTTATCCAGTCTATACAAGAACAACTCAACTGCTTCTGCTACCACTGATTTGGAAATGCTTCCCTGTAGCTCATATCTTCATTATGAGAAACCTCCCTTATTATGGCATCTGTGGCTCGAGTGTTCATAAGCCTCTCTGCAATTCTGTCTTTGGTGGTAACTTTCTTTTTCAGCATTGATGCCAACGTTGGTGCCTTTGCCTTACCTCGGCGTCCTCGTCGACCCTGTGCTCCTGGAGGCTGTTCATAGGCTGCCGCAGAACGGGAAGTTGAAGCAAGAGCTGCATCTCGCAGAACATCTTCATTGTGCTGACGAATTCTTGCGCGTTGGGCCCTTTCCTGTGCCTTGCGATTTTCTCCTTTCCGGACATTTTTAATTGCTTGTCTCGCTAACTGCTCTGCAGTAATTTTACCTAGATCTCGAGTTCCAGCTATGTCACCATAATCATTCTTGACACCTGTCGTTCTTGAAGAGGTTTCCTCCATATAATCACCATCACTGTTTCCATGAAGCTCATTTGAATGTCCTCCTATGTCTAAACGCTCAACAGGATTTGCTTCTGCATCAGAACTACCACTGTTCTGCTCAATTGGATTTCCTTCTGCGTCACGTGGGACAATCAGTCCATGGAAAGGACATACCTTAAGATCCCTTCTCTGGCAAAGTCCTCCTTTCTTCAGAGGGGCATGACATGGTAGGATCTCAGCTGGGGCTTCTCTATAAATTGAGCAATGAACATTCAACTCTGCAATCTTTGCTGCAGGTATAGTGGCATCATTATCCACTCTCCCCCAATGACTCTCGACCTCGAGTCCCCTCTGGTTCACGTGTGCATCCCCACTTGAGCCCCAGCGATCGAAGACAGAGCTCCATGGCACCACAGGGGCTTTAGCAAAGAGCTCTGATTTTTCTGGATCAAGATTTCTCGTTCCATTAACTGCAACTGGTGCCTTGTCAATGTCAGACACTCCACTCACCACCGACTTTCCCTTACCGGTGTCCCTGCTAGTGCTCACAACATCTAAACTGCTCTGGACTCTGGCATGATTAGGTGCCTCTATGTTTCCTTCCACCCAAAACTCATTGTCCTCTTCCTCTTGGCCACCCTTCTGCCTATGAACATTATCAAGGTCAAGACCAAGTTCATTGCAACGATCTCTCACAGCCCTTATCTCATTCTTAACATCAATGAAATCCTTCAATGCAGAATCTCGGAAACGGTTGTCTGGAAGGTTGACCCTCACAAGCACAGTTATCCACTCCTGTACCGTGACCAAATGCTTTGACACAAGCAACCGGTGCGCTTCCCTCAATGCATCAAAAGCTGCCTCATTCTCCTGAGTCTCAGGCACCCACTCTCCAGCCATCAAAGATGCCATTCTAATGCTCCGCATCGACAAGGACGCAATCTCCACCTCCGCATCCTCATCATCCACATAACCCTCAAATTTCTCATATTCAGCACGGATGATCTCCAATCCATTGCGAATCTCATCCATCGTGGACCGAATTTCCGCCTTGATCGACGCAAGACTTTGACGCAATTGCTCAACCTTGGCAGCATAGATCTCCTGCATGCGTGCCTCACGAGCTGCACGAGCATCAACGGTGGTCCGCAGACCAGAGAAATGGACGCGCGCAGACTCCTTGAGGTACTCAACGGCAAGGCGGAGCTGGCGGTAGTGCGCACCAAAGAGATGGTGCCAGCGCTCGAGCGCCTGGACGGCGGCCTTCCGGAGTAAGGCAGCGGACGTGGTCGGCGGCGGGAGCGGGTTTGCGCGGCGGAACCCGACGGCGAGCGGGAGGAAGCCGTCGAGCGAGTCGGCGAGGAGGGAGCGGAAGAGCTTGGAGCGCATGAAGAGCTCGTCGGCGATGCTGAAGGCGAGGAGCCGCACCTGGACCGAGGAGGGGGGATCAGAGAGTTAGGGTTTGGTGAAAAATTGGGGACTGGTGCAGGAGGAGTCGGAAGGCTTACGCACGTGGGAGTGGGGCTTGGACATGAGGGAGAGGATGAGGCGGAAGGCGTCGCGGATGGCGGCGTCGGAGGCACGGGCGGAGGATTTGATGGCGTGTAGGAGGACCGGGTCGACGGCGGGCGACGTGGTGGAGGTGGCGCGCTCGATTAGGGACGCCATGGAGGAATCCGCCGCTGCCGTGAATGAGGAGGGGTCGGAACCCAACTCAGCTTCGGCCGCTGGCCGCGGCTGCGCCCGGCGCCTGGCGAAGGGGAAGAAGGAGGAGGAGGACGCCGTCGGGCGCGGCATGGCGGCGATTCGCTGCGACAGGCGGACAAGAGGAAATCGATCGCCGTGCTGGGTGGCGACTTCTGGGAAGCCGTGATTTTGGACCGGATTTCCTCTCTGGTATGTGGGCCGGGCCGGATTGATGTCGGTTCATTTGAGGTAGCATATGCCACTTTCAGAGCGATTTCAATCTCTTCCAGAGTTTTTTTTTAGTTCATATATCCTTGCTCTTTGTAAAGTTTAGGTTCAATTAAGTTCCGTTCATATATGTCTAATGGAGAGTCATCAAAAGAAATCACGACTATAGGACTATGTTGATGCCGTTGATATTCACTTCCTACTAAATTACAAAAATAATAAGATCTTTGACTTATTTTATCTTAAGTTTGATCACTCATATTATTTAAAAAATTTATATAAATATAGTTAAATTTAAGTCATCTTTAAAAAAAACTTTTATTAATAAAACAGAGTAACAGACCATGATAAAAGAAGTAATATTTTATATAAAATACTAAATAAAGCGAGTGATCAAACTTGAATAAAAAAATAAAATATCTTTTAGTTTATATGATAGAAAAAGTAAAAATAAAAGGCAGAGGAGATTGGATGTATACTTGGAAATTTGTTACCACCAGAAGTGTCAGAAGTTCTGATTATCGGTTGCCCTACATTAAAAATGTGTTTGGAGGGCTGCATAGTGAGGTCTTTCTGGATAAAAAATGCTCTTTTTTAGGCCTAGATTTGTGGTTTCTAAACAATGATTTGTAAATCCGGTTATATTTTGAGTTATCTCTAAAATTTGATTTTTAAAGATGGCTCCTGTTGTCAGACGTCGATTTGTAGAGGCAAGAAATTAGAGATGTTATTTGAGATTTTAAAAGCAACTGAAACTAGATATTGTTGATGATCATCATTGGTGTATTGACATTGTGTGGTAATAACGGTGCTTATTATATGGCAATAAGGATATTCTATCAACCAAAACTCACATATGTATTCTGTGGCAGTAAGGGTGCTTATCACATGGCAGTACTCCCATATGTGGAGTCACTCACCACCAATACGAACTTATTCTATGAAAGTCATTGTTTGAATTATTGAATGCTACTTCGATACGAATTTGTCCGCGGGGTCATTGTTTGACTTATTGTAATTTTAATAACAGGACATGTTTCAAAAGGAGACCATTGTCTAAATTGTTGAAATTTTAATAACAGGACATATTTCAAAAGGAGAGACCATAGTATAAATTGTTGAAATATACATTTTAATAGGGCAGCAGATGTGTTCGTAGAGTTAGTGTTTGCCTACATCAGCGTTTATAGGGATAACTGGGTGTCTCCAATGGTCTAACTTATTGCTAACTCATAAATTTTTAATCACTAAATAATGCAAAAGACAATAGACTAGCGTGGAGTTAAGATCGATAGTCTCATACACACTTTTCTCTCACAACACATATTCAAGACAATCTCTCTTCTCCATCTTAGAGAGCTTATACTGGAGACGTCATAATTTACGTACGTGTGTCAGTACTTGTATAATTCGAAAAAAGGAGAGACCATTGTCTAAATTGTTGAAATATAAATAACGAAAAAAATAAAGTTAGAGTCATTGGGTAAACTTAAATTACTAAAAATTCAATAAGATAGCTAACTATTTTCTTCATATAAATTGCACGTTCCAACTAGTGCTAATTATTAATACGGGTGTTCTAAATTATTCGACTTTTCCATGACTATTGGAATAACACTCTAATTTCTTTATTTTTTCCATGCATGGTTGAAGTTTTAACTGGCTTTTGCCCTTATTTAAATCAATTCATACTCTCGTAATGGTGATACCAGACTCCATCCTCAAAATAATCTCGCAATGGCGACCACACCATTCGAGAGTACCATAATTTGGACAACATGTATTCATGACAAGACACAATACGCAAAGACAACGGCAAGGATACAAGCGATCAAAATTTTGCAGGGCAAGGCCAGGTTTAGGAGCTGCAATCAGTTTATCGATTTACAGCAATCAAATCGACGCACATATATAATAATACAATCCCCCCTTCGGGCAATGGCAATGGCAATGGCGATCTCCCAGCTGCCTTGCTTTGCGCTAATATGGAATGAATCATGGTGACACAAATACATCGTGAAGCTCCATCAGAAAAGCGAGTTATACGTCAGGAAGGTGCAGGCAATGGACGCAACGCATATCACCAGGGATGGTAGCAGGGTGACGTTGAGGAGCATCCCCACGCCCAGGTACCCCGCCGCGGTGATGGTGCAGTCGGCGACCACCCTCGCCAGGGTCCCAGCCTCCGTCGAGAGGAGACCTCCGTTGTATGTGCCACGGGAGAGGCGGGACGACATCACGCTTGATAGGAGGGAAAGGTTCACGCCTGCGTTTGCCAACAAGATCAGAGATTTGGTTCAATGACAAGGAGAAACATACTGGAAAAAAAAATGGATTTTTGTTTACCTTCAAGAACTTCGGCAGAAACAAATGTGAGAAGTGCTGAGACAACATACTGGACAACAGAGTATGTACTCGTAACTTTGAAGCTGAAAATAATGCCTACTAACAATGTAATTTGAGATACCATGAGGAGTTGCCTGGCAAAAACATCAAATTTTTTTGTTAAGGCCTAGCTGTAGGTTCCCTTCAAAAATACAAAAAAAAAGGCAGAGTTCTAGGTGTCTTTATAACAGTAGTGAGTGAATTGTCCGTTGGTCACTGACCAATGGTAATATACCCAATACAACGAAAAGGAAAAGGTCATAAGCCATGCTTGTACTGAGGCATGAAAAATCCACAAACCTGTCCTCAAACATATTGCTGATGTATGTTCCAACAACAGCATTAACAGGAAGGACTGTCAACCCGAGGATTGCTAGAAATATTGCCACTGCGCTTGTATTCCAACTGAAATAGTGATTGGTGATAACACTTGACTCTGAAAGCAAAATCTCCATTGCGTATTTAAGCATGAAGTATATCAATAACTGGACCTGTATGAGCAAAGTACAACTGAGTCAAGACGTCTAGAAGTAGAAGATTACAACAGCATAACATCGTGCTTTGCTTGAATGAAGTGATCAAAATTCGAAAACCCTCACATGGGTATAGGGTAGACAAAAAAAATTTCTTTGATCATCAAATATAGCATTTAACCTCAATTTTCTAGTGGTTTTAGTTTCTTTTTGAAACAAATTAGAGTTCCCAACCTGCTGCCATTATCTAATATAAAGAGAACTTGTGTAGGGAACCTGTAGAAATCAAAAGCTACATAGGCCGTCTATAGTTTAAGAATTAGTGAAACTGAAACATATCTACTTATTTCCAATCCCTCAGTAATTTACTGGGATTCTAATAAACACTCAGGAAAATAGGTAAAGTAGCAAATCAAGAGAAGCGGTTATTTGACGTAACAACACCCCGATACCTTTACTGACGGGGTAAGCAATCGGTATGCTGAGCCTATTGATGTTGCAGGTTTGCGAGAATCATCTGCAGCTTCTTCACTATCATCAACTTCTTCATCTTCTTCTTCATTTTGTTTATCTACAGAATCTGTGAGCAGAGGTTGTGCAAGTCCATTCTCTAGTCGTCCAATATCAACCGTTTGTACTGTAATCAAGATAAACATACAATTAAATCATAAGAGAATGGATCATATCATCAGACACCTTACTGAATTAGTGGATCAGAAAATTCTACTTAAAAGCGAACAACATAGAGTAATGAAAGGCAACTAACACATCAGATTTTGGACTTACCAGAAGCAGGATTTTGTGGGGCTTCATTCACTTCGGTAGCACGGTTCGGTTCTTTGAATGAGACCCATAGCCAAACCAAATACAAAAGCCATGCAACTGCCATCACCCAACCAGGTAGAGTTGATTGATTGAAAGTAACCATGTAGACCTTGAATTTCCACTGAAGTAAACCAGCTAGCGCTGGCCCACAGGCCATGCCAAGTGCACTTGCACTAACAAATCCTGCCGAAGCTTGCATGCGTATTCTTGCAGGGACACAATCACTAATGTATCGGCGATTGACAGCTCTTGCAGAACCCATCCTGTATCAAAATATTGAACACATTAGAACATGAAAACATGAACATTTCTAAAAATATGTAAATGCAAAATCAGGGTTGGAAGTCAAGTGAATTTAGTGCAAGATCTTTGCAATTGTATCCTAATGTTCAGCACTAGCATGAAAATGAAAGAGTAACACTTGCTACTTAAGAACTCAATTCTGACAATGAAGGACACTGGCTGCTGAAGAGAGATGTTATGGACGGCGTTAGGGTTGAGAGATGAATTGAGGGAGTGGCGGTGGCTGCTGTGCTACAGTACCCGAGGCGCTACAGTACCCGTGGGTACTGTTCACAGCAGGGTGGCAGCTAGGGTTTGGGGGTTGCTGGGAACGCCGGCCGCGGGGCTCCGCCCACGGCCGGCAAGAGGGAAGGGGTTTCCTTCTAATCTCTTGCTTGATTTAGATTGATACATCTCCTCTCATTATATAGAGAGGATTTACTTGGCCCCTAAGCAAGCGACTAATTAACCCTAATGGGCTAAGGCCCAATAGGCCCTTGACTCTCCTAACAAGAGAAGAAACCATTTTCCACTACAATTTACAATTTACAATTAACCATTAAACCTGAGCCTATGCAAGAAAGGATAAATAGTCAAATAATCAAAAGCCCACTAGTCAAACTGTATAGTTGCAGTTCTCAACTGTGATTCTGTGCCAGGATACTTACCCACAGAGTAAACGGCCGGCAATAAGGACTGTTAGGGAATTCATATCATATGCCATTGCATAGCATACATTCCCGAAGAACAAAACAATGCTACTGAAGACAAGTGGTTTGAAGTATGACTTGTTTGACCATGCACTGAAGTAAACAGAGGAAAATATTTGTGCAACAGCCATTGAACCAATGACCACACCACAAACAGTAGAAGCTGCCCCAAGGCTCACTGAATAGTCATCTGCAGTTGGCACAATGATGTACGTGTTGACCATGTAAAGGAATGTGTTCACCAGGTTCAGCATAAGGGACATGAAATGGTATTTCTGATCATCTATTTCTTCCTCTCCTGCAGTGCTAGGAGACTCCTCATCCCCCCCAATCATGGCATGTTGCCCCAAAAAGCGAAGAAAATTAGTTGACCTTGTCAACTTATCAACTGAGGAATTTATCATATCAATGATGGGGTCCTGCAGGGGATCAAAACAGAAAATGGTCAGCTGCGAGTCTGGAGTAGCACTAAATAAGCAGGAAAATATTCTTAAAATTATATCACATCAGTAGTTTACAAGAGAAATAAACCTTAAGAGCAGAAGATGGCTGATCATAAATAGATAAGTAGCTTCCTTGATGTTCTTGGAGTTCAGCAAGGTTACGTGACAAAGCTCCTACAACAGCTCCTACACCCTGGTTGCATAGAACAGGTAAGGTATACTGACGAGTTCACATGGATTCAATCAAGGCCATAGCAAGAGGAGAACATATCAAGTACAAATAAATTTCCAACAGATTCGAATGATAATAAATCTGGAGTTAGTGCATTACCACATGCTTAAAGACCTGTTGCAGCTGAGAGTACGGGTGATTTGATCTACTTGTCACATAGTGATCAGTAAATCTATAGCCGAAACGCTTATCAAACTTCTTCAAAATTTTCCGAATGCCAGTTGCATTAAGATCAACGAACTTGAGAAGATTGATGAGGTCAACACCAACTTCCCTATAAGCTTCTCGTAACTCAGCAATGCCAGAAATATCTGGCTGCTCTTGTAGTATTGCCCTTTGCTTTCCTAACTTCTCAATCCTGCTTGCCAACATTCCTTGTTGTTCCAACAGAAACAGGACAATCTTCTCTATCTGAGTAAACAGTAAACAGAGAATAAGATATTAATACACTGGCCCCAGTAGTAACAATTGGTTATAATTACTCACACCAATATCAACCCAAGAATGATGCCAGCTGAACTACAAATTAGTTCAGATAAAAGTACATGAATTATTATGTACCAAAGCTGCAACTTCAAAAAAAGTACACAAAGTAAGTTTCTGAAGAAATTTTCAACTCTTCTTATAGTATTTATGTAGTATTGTAGTTGTGAACTAGTCATTTACATAAATAACATCGTTTTTCTGAACATGCAAGTGCATACAGAGGTCAGATACGGATAATGCATGCTCACCATGTTGATGCTACAATCAGCAAGTTAAATATCCAGAGAGAAGCTAAAGTCTGCAAGTTAAAGCAGATCAGGGAGTTTGAACTGATGACTTAGCACAGATTTCTATTTAATAGCATTACCTGATCATCAAGCATCTTCGAGAAATCCTTCATAACCCGACGACGATCTTTCTCACCCTGCTGGAGCTGCTGGCCATACTGTTTAACTTTCTTCTTCATCAACTTGTAATTGATATAATATCTGAACACATTGAAATGAAGACAACAGTCACGCTTGGTAACTAAGGATGCCAGCATGAAATCTTTCGAACTGAGTATACTAAAAAGAGACCAACAAAGCACGATGTGTCAAAACTACAAGGCAGCACAGCCATGAATGTCATTACAAGGCAATCAAGGTTGAACAATGCCAATGCTTCATTACCAGGTTATCAATTTGTTCAGTAAATGCACGTAAGATAATTTAAATTCGAAAAGAAAGGGTAAGCCACTGAATGAATTGGAAGTTAAAGGTATTCAGAGAACCCATAACTTTATAGTAATATAGATTGGTTCACTGTAAAGTATAAATATATAATGTTATACAAATGTGAATAGTATTACCCTTTCCATTCTGGAATTTGATCTGCCATCAATTTCTTCCCGAAGTTAACCATCTTGATTTTTAAATACTAATCTGCCAATGAAAGTAGCATTGTGTCAGCAGCACAAACGGACAGAGAAAAGGGATATTAACAATAGTTGCTGAGACGTGAGTGCCATAAATAAAAATGTCAAACGAGCAAGGTTCTCTCTCTGGACATACGTTTTCAGTTTAGCGTAAAGTCAGCTGTAAAACTTAGTACAGCTTTACATGGGACAAAGCAACAGACATAATAAGGCAATGCAAGGAACCTAACACCCTAAGATGAGAAACGTCCAACACAAAAGCTACCAATAATCCCACGACAATATGAGTAAAATCCATCTAGAGATGATCGCATCTGTGCACGCTACTCCACATGCGAGTAACCTAAAGCATCATCTATATCTATAGCAATAGAGCACTTAGATATCATTACCAACCAAAACAAGGCACAGCCACAGCCTTATTATCTAGTCCTTTGGAAGAGAACCAATTACCGAGAACCACAAATAAACTTTGGCACCCGCAACTTGATTTTTTGTGTCAGTCTCTCAAGGACAAAAGATGACAAGTCACCAAAGTCCATTTTGTCTTACTGATGAATGACAGATTCTCAACCAATCATGTGATCGATTTCCCATTTAATATTTTTCTTTGCATCAACTTGTGATGCACATGCAGCTGACAGTAGAAGAGTCAGCATAAAGGTCTCATGCAGCAATATTAAAATCTATAATCTGGAAACCACCCAAAGCAGTTTGGGTACAGTGAAGGCTAGAACTACTGATGGAAAAACTACAACGTTGATGGTTGAAGTTGAAGTTGAGGCCCAGATCTAAATTTAGTCCAATCTACACCTCGCACATAATCGCAGACCCAATCCTGAGACACCCTGACTCGAATTGAACCAAATTGGGACTTGGGAGACAGTCAGGGATCTCTCATGACAGTAAACAAACTCCTAGGAAAACAAACAAACAAACCTGAAGCTGAAGGTGAGAAATCAAGGATAGAGGCGAAACAAATTTCACAACGGGTTTCAGCTCTAGAACACATAACAGGCAATATCTCGTCTCGCTCAAACTAAAGTTTGGAGCAATGTCTCGCAACAGGGGATAGGATCACCAATTCACCATAACAATTCTAACCCAAAATCATCGAAACTCTGTAGCGCAGGAACATGCTTCGTTTGCTGTTGTTAGCCAACACCAACAAAGCAGCCTGCCGCCCCTTCGCCGGACCCAATTAATGGTATCAGACGATCCGCACAGAAACCAAACCGGAGGCACTGAAACTCTCCAGGGCGGGCGGGCGGGACGAATCCATCCCAGGTGGATACAGTGCCCTCGAGATCGACACTCAAGGCATCACCGCAGAGGTCGGTGTCGTCTACAGCATCCACAGAAGCTCACCGGCATACCCACCCACCCACCCAAATTGAAGTACTGAACGAACCCCAACGGTATACCAAAAAGTACGGCGAGAGATCACGGGTTTCACGGGCGAAGGTGAAAGGAAGGCAGGAAATCAGGAATTCACGGGCGAGTGAGCGGTGAGCCTCGTCGTTACCTAGGCGAATCGGACCGGAGAGCCGGGGGCGGGGGCGGAGGCGAGTGGCAGGGGAAGGGGGAGGCCGTCGGGAGGGATGGAGGGCGCGCGAGAGCCACGGAGGCGGTTATTTATATCCAGGCGAGCGAGCGAGCGAGCGAGCTGGGAGAGAGACGGACGGACGCGGGGTGGCAGGCACAGCACCAGCCGAGAGCTGTGTGTGAGCCAGCCGCCCCCGGCGAAGAGGCGGCGCGGGTCGCTGGCGGTCACCGTGCGCGTGCGTGCGTTCGCACCGCGGATTGGCCGGTTGGATTAGCCCGGGTCGGGTCGGGTCGGGTCGGGTTGGGTCGGGTGACGGGTCCGTGCGCGACCCTGGTTTCGGGGCAGGCTCGTAGGCCACGTCAGCGCACCGCGTGGCTGCAGACCGTTCCGTGCCGTTGCACGGCGGCGGGCTACCCGCTAGCTTACTAGTGGCTCGCATTATTTTTATTTTTTTGGCACGCTTTGCTGCTCAGCTTTATGCCACTGCTTTGCCAGCAATACCCGCTAGCACTAGCAGCTTCCAGTTTCCTCACTCAAAAGCGATTTTGCTTGTAGTTTTTGTTTTGACAATTAAAGCGAAGTTTAGTTTTTTATTATCATAAAATTGTTCTGTCCATTTAAATTTTTGTGCCGACAGAGAAAGCTTAGCTTTGCTTTAATACAAAGTCCCTCAGGAAAGACGGCCAAGCACAGCCGAAACTCGTTAGGACCATCAATGGAACGTCAGAATGTTTCTCTCTTTCTGTATTTTTTGTGATGAAACGTCCGAAGCCACAGCCGCGTACGATTCTAGCGTGACGTGGCAATGACGTGGCTCTCCTCGATCATTTTCTTTTCACTCAGTTTCTTCTTTTTTTTGGGGGGGTGGGATATATATGAATGGTTGTTTCAGTTGGGTTTTAGAAACTGAGATCGTCAAAGCTTAGCAGCTTGGGGAAAAAAACATACTCTAGAAAGTGCACATCTCGGTTTCGTTTTTCACGTGTACTCCCTCCGTCCTAGTTTAAGTGGACGTCTGAAGTTCAAAAAATTTCCCAAATTATTCGGTCACTCGCTAAGGCCTGAGGCTCTGAAACCTGACATTCGCGTACAGAGGCAACCAAGAAGTGCAGCACCAGTTGTAATATTTTATTTTATTTCCTCTTTCGTGGACAACTGCAGTATATTAAAAAAAATCGATGGGCTCTAGATTGCTCTCGTCTATACTGAAAATACATTGCAATCATATACTTTCAATATCGTGGATGACAGGATGCCATAAGTCTTTTATAGGGGCAATATAGTAATTTTATAACCACACTAAGTTCGTCCCTCTAATGCTAGACGTTCAGTTAAATTTGGACGGAGGGAGTACTCTTGTGTGCCGTGCTCCAACTTTGGTGTGGGTCAGTGGGTGAAGCTAGCCTATCCTGCATACAGTACACAAGTACATTTGTGATTAATTTGTCTCTTGCAATCGTGTACAACGTGACTCTGTCGCAAGGGTCCAAGGGCACGGCACATGTCACGTCGCGTCACGATTTTATGTGATCCTGCTACAGTGTTGTGGATGCCGTCGTCGTCTGACTCTTGTGGTCTTGACTCTTGGACAGAGACTAATTAATCGTGGACTCCGTTAGTAATTACTAGTATATAAACTGGAGATTTTGACTAATTGCTACTGTGAGAGTGTGAGCGGCTGCATTTATCGATCCGTGGGGCTCTGATGTGCTCGTGATAAGCATCTACTGCTACTGTTATGTGGAATTATAAGTTGGGAATGGTTTCAGAGAGGGTTGTGGATGAAATCCCAGATGTATTCCTGACTGTCGGTGGAGGTTGCATAACTACATTAACACTAATCCTGAACAAAGGTAAATCATTCTTGGTAGTGACTTTTTCATCATAGGGATAACTGATTCTTCCAATCAAGATGATCGAGAGTTGAAACCACTAGTATTATATTACGTGGTCAGGAGGAGAATACAAAAGCAGAGTAAAACATTACGTGGTCAGTGAAATTTTGGCCGAGGGAGTGGACGGTCCTGTTACACCGTACACGTGGCTGGTGGCGCCGCGGGCGTGCGGCGTGTGTTTTGTCGTCGAGCGCCCCGCCAAGGTCCCGAGTCTCCCGCCTCGATCAGCTCCCGCTCCAGGTCCAGGGCTCCAGTACGTCCACCGGCACCGGGTGCCCATCACCCCACCCCACACCACACCACACGTACAGGTTGCCGACATGCATGCATGCATGCAGGTAAGGTGGATAGCTATAGCTAGCACGGCGAGCGAGGCAGCCCTGGCCCGATGCCGAGACTCGGCGCCGGCGGGCGGCGGCAGGCTGCGACGTCGGCGAGCAGTGGGCTGGGACTGGGAGACTTGGAAGGGAATGGAACGAAGCGGCTGGCACGCGGCAGCACGGACGGGACAGCGACAGCATGCAAATGGCGATGCACTCGATAGTGATGGACTGGCCGTGCTGGAAGGAAAAGGAAAAGGAATGGAGGCAACATTACGAGCTTTTTCTGTCACTGTCAGCGCGGCAAATTCACCCTCGGTGACACACGGGTACGATCACGTGCTCGATCGATGGAGCAGACCGGTTCTGGGCGTATAATTGATTGTATTAACCACGCGCGAGCTCTTTGATTAGTCGCCGCCGCCGAGCCGAGAGCCAACGTACGTGTGCTGCAGCCTCCGATCCGTCCGTCGCACCTCTCTGTTGCTGCCTGGCGTTCGGCGAGATGGTCAGATGGGATCGGGGGAAGCGCCGTGGCTGACGGCCCACTGGCGGCTGGGCGCGCGCTCCAACCTCCAAGTGCCTGCCTCCAATCATTCGTTCGGAAAGAGTTTGGATGCCACACCATCAGGGCATCCGCAACAAGGGATTGGTATGAAGATTTAAATTGATTAAAAAATAAAAGACGTATAATAGTAAGTGTGTCAGTGACTGAAAGATCCTAGGAATGTGTGCGAGCTAAGCGCTTACCATCTCGCTAGCTCGGTGGATTTTGTGGTCATCTCCTTTTCTGATTGGTCAAGTGAAGCTCCTAGCTAGCAAGACTGTCAGCCGTTGCAGACGCCCTCATGCCGTGGTCTGCATCTCCGTGCATGGATTCAGGGCCAAAAAAAAAAAGAGAACAAATTAACTTATATGACTCGCTTGGTTCTAGTAGATTACAAGCTATTTTGTTTTTTTAATGCGTAACTTTTTTTTTTCTACGCGTCTAGAGAGATATTTAATAGAATTTGCAAACGTAGAAAAAAAAACCCCAAACCTGACTTACAATTTGGAATATCATTGGGTTTTTTTGTCAAATTGATTTGGTTTATAAAATATAGGATCAACATTTTTATATATTATTAAGATATTTGTCCGACGTGGTTTTGTATTCACAGCTTAAGTTTGCTGCCTGTTTCTTCTTTTTCTTTTTCATCGTTTTTTTTGCCCCTAGGGGCACATGCCCGTGCATAGCAGGAGAGAGATAATTTTTTTATTATCTCTCTCCTACTGTGCACGAATCTCAGAGCAAATCTGAGGGTGCACAACAGGAGGGCATGTGTCCTTAGGGGCAAAATAAATTTTACCTCGTTTTGTGTGGCAATCCATGGCTTGCTACGTGTTTGTATTGCTACCCTCTTAACGAAATACTGTATGTGGTACTTATCATGGTGCAAATTTAAATGGATTGACCCACTACCCAAAACTCAAAGAGTGTTGTAGATACCCACTGTGTTGGCCTAGTATATTTTAGTTCCAGATAGTGTTGAGCAGCCTGGGTCTATTGGGTAACCCAATCAACACTGCCTCCACACCCACCGTCCGAGGAGTACGTAGCCACAACCGGCCGGCCCCCAACATTGAACATTCGCTACTTTGGTGTTCTTCAGTGGAACCAGAACCCAAAGGAGAGAGGATTAAGTTGACCCAAAACCCAAAATAAATTAACTGGGTAGTCTGGGTTAGTGTTTAGGTCAACTAAGTCTGACCCACTTGTCTCTAGAGGTACTTAGTATGGTCGTGAAAAAAAAAGTATTTAGATTTGTTTATCATAAAAACATTTTTGAACTATCTATTGATCTAATAATGCAATAACAGCGGGAAGTATCAGCTATACTTCCGCCTACGGGATAAGGATGCTTGCCTTGCAATCCAGCGCAAGAAACTAGGTACTCCGTCCGAAATTAAAGATATTTCAAAAAATTTGGAGAGTCAAAACATCTAAAGTTTAACTAATAATTACTCCCTCCGTCTCAAATTATAAGACGTTCCAAAAATTTTGAAGAGTCAAAGCATCTCAAGTTTGACCAACAATTATAGAAAAAACTATAAATATTTATGATATTAAATAGACATGTTATGAAAATATAATTGATAACGAATCTAATAAAACTTAGTTGGCGTCATAAATGTTATTATATTAACATATAACTTTGGTCAAAGTTGAGATAGTTTAACTCTCCAAGATTCTTGAAACGTTTTATAATTTGGGACGGAGGGAGTATATAAATAAAACTATAAAGATTTATAGTAATTTGATCATTCAAGAGTAATTTGGAACTGAGGGAGTGGATAAACTAGTTAACTGACATCTTTGTCGATCTGCGTCGCATCGCATGCATGTTGCCATGCCATGTTCGTTCGTATCGTATATATATGCACCCTAGCTGCTGCCCCACTAGCTAGCTGACCACACCATGCTGCGCCTACATATATGAGGCCAAATCTAATTGTCTCGCTTTTTGGCATGTTCTTCCAGCGTGTAACAGAACGCTCCGATCATGCACCCTGCACTGCACGACCATGGAAGAAGCCTACATTGGGCTTTTCCTCTTTTAAATAAAAAAAAATGCGACGCAAAGGAATCTTGATCTGTCTTTACGTACTCACTGACTGTAGAAAAAATCACTAGAGGCCAGATCACGAGATGGGCGCATCGTGCCTGGGTGCATTTCTCGTGTGCCGTGTCGTGTGCAAAACAGGAAGAGTTTTTTTTTCCTCAAAAAAATAAAAAATAAAATCGTGGGTGGATGCGCTTTTAGTGTAGTGAACGTACTGTACATATTCCCTCGCTTCTCAGCAGTCAGTCAGCAGCACTGTTGCTGTGCGCGTCAATGCATGTTACATGTTACCCATAAGGAAGATCTTCTCATCTTCCTACACAGAGATCAATCATCAGGCACCTAATACTAATAGTTTATTATGCCAACTTGAACTTGGGCCAGCCTCTCCCTTTCCCTCTCGTATCAGATCAGCATGTGAATGGAATTGGCCGCGACGTGCGATCCAATCGTGGACCAACAACCACGATGTCCTACTGCTGCCTAATCCGTTGACTATCATGCCGGCAAAATCCATCTCCTCAAATCATGCCATGCCGCCGGGAGCTGGGAGCAGGAAGGAGAGGGGGCTCACATGCATGACATGATGCATACCAAATTGCCAAATAGCAGTACATGAGGATCACAATCTGCCAGGTCATCAGAAGCGAAGAGCACCAGGTTTTGTTATGACTCGTATTACAATTGGCTTCAGCTGACAGCAGTACAGTACAAGACACCAAAAATCAAATCGGCGCAGGAGAAAAACAAAAGACCTAGTAGGTTCAACACGCCTAAACTGAGCCAACAACTGGAAGTAAAAGACTTCCAACCAGTGGTCTGATGGTGCAGTTCAATTACAGCCCGGAGCCAGTAGAACCTGATGGCTAAAAGAACAGAAATGCTGGTTGAATTTCAGAGTACAATACAGGCATCATCACACAGCTCTTGCAGAACA